>HG995240.1:0-2500 GCA_905332985.1 Mimas tiliae
ATCTGTAAGCAAGCTATAGATAAGTACCCAGAATTGTACCTATCACTGGCAAACAAGTGCCTCGAACTTGGCCACTTCCCGACCACCTGGAAGGAGGCAACGGTCATAGTCCTCCGGAAACCTGCCAAGGAGGACTACACGAACGTCAAATCGTACAGACCGATAGGCCTTTTGCCTGTGATGGGGAAGATACTGGAGAAGATGGTGGTGGGGCGAGTGAGGTGGTATCTCTACCCGAGGACAAGCCCCCGACAGTTTGGCTTTATGCCGCAGAGGAGCACCGAAGACTCCCTCTACGTTTTGATGAGACATATAAGGAACAAACTTTCTGAAAAGAAAATTGTCCTTATTGTCTCACTGGACATAGAGGGGGCCTTCGACAGCGCCTGGTGGCCGGCAATTAGAGTCAGACTGTCGGAGGAAGGATGTCCAATCAACATCAGAAGGGTAATAGATAGCTACCTCGAGAGCAGAAAAGTCAGACTGAGGTACTCCGGGGAAGAGTATGAGAGGTGGACCTCCAAGGGATGCGTGCAGGGCTCCATTGGGGGTCCAACCTTCTGGAATCTGCTCCTCGACCCACTACTATCGGAGCTTGATAGACGGGGTATTTACTGCCAAGCTTTTGCCGATGACGTAGTGCTCGCATTCGACGGGCATGAGATGAGCAAGATACAAAAACAGGCCAATGAAACGCTGGCCTGTGTGAGGGATTGGGGAATCAAAAACAAACTTAAGTTCGCCCCGAACAAGACAAAGGCAATGGTGATAACCAGAAAACTGAAGTATGATTCTCCGATCCTCCACATGGGTGGCGTGGACATTGGTCTGGAAAAACAGATGAAGATACTGGGAGTCACAATCGACAGCGGGCTGACCTTTAACGCCCACGTTACCAACGTATGTAAGAAGGCAGTGGGTTTTTACCAAAAACTGTCCACGGCAGCAAGAACGCAGTGGGGGCTGGGACCAGACATCATCAAACTGCTGTATACGGCTGTAGTAGAGCCAACCATACTATATGGAGCAAGTGTATGGGCCCCGGCTTCACACAAATTAGGGATAAAAAAGCAGCTCGCTGTTGTCCAAAGAGGTTTCGCGCAAAAGATTACGAAGGCCTACAGGACCGTCTCATTAAACTCGGCCCTTCTCCTCGCCGGGATACTGCCCCTGGATATTCGTGCCAGGGAGAATGCCTCCCTGTACGAAATCAAAAGGGGCTGGTCCCGGCGGGTGATAGGGGACCGGGAGGTGGAACGGCCTGTGGCCTTCGAAAATCTTGAACACCCAGCGCAACGTGGCACTATTAAATACCGGTGTCTGGTGGACGGTGCAGAAGTGAACCAAATAACTAGAGAAGGCCGAGCTATCTTCACAGACGGCAGTAAGATCGATGGTAAGGTCGGAGCGGCAATCTCCATTTGGCAGAACGCCGCCGAGACCAAAACCAAAAAACTCAAACTGGAATCATTCTGCACCGTCTACCAGGCAGAGATGGTGGCCCTCCACAGGGCGGTGGCAGAGGCGGTGGTTGGGGAGGCGGCTCAGTGCAGCATCCTGAGCGACTCTAGAGCGGCGCTGGAAACCGTCGCTGACGGAGCTTCCCTCCACCCCCTAGCGTTCCAAATTCAAAAAATGATCAGAAGCAATAAAGAACGCGGCAGAATAGTATCGTTATTCTGGATAAAAGCTCACGCAGGGTTGGAGGGAAACGAGCGCGCAGACGAGCTCGCAAAGGATGCTGCGCTGAATCTCAAAGTTAAACCTGACTACGATAAGTGTCCCGTTTCATTCGTCAAACGACAGATTCGTCTGGAGTCGATTGACGAGTGGAACGGGCGCTACGTACAGGGCGAGACGGCCTCAACCACAAAGCTCTTCTTCCCGAGTGCTGTGGAGGCCCGCCAAATCATCGGGAAGATCCAAACGGATCCCGTCACGACGCAGGTGTTCACGGGGCATGGCGGGTTCTCCGAATACTTGTACCGCTTCAAGTGCAAGGAGAGCCCGTCATGTATCTGTGACCCTGCAGAAGACCAAAGTTTAGTGCACGTTATAACCGAATGCCCAGTGTATCTGATGAAAAGACTAGATTTAGAAATAGAGTTAGGTATAGACATTAAAAGAAATACAGTATGTAAATTAATAGCAAATAAGGAAAGTAGAGATAAGTTTATTAAGTATTGTAGAAATGTAGTAATTAGCGTAGCAAATAGAAATAAGTAGAAATAAGTTAGGCTAGATATACAATGTATAGATTATATATTACTAGAAACTAAGAAATAATGTAAGTAAAAATAAGATAAACTGGAATAGTTATAAGGTAGATAAGTTAAATTAAGTGAAAAAATGTATGTAAATAAAGAAAAGAAAAAAGTCGTTCCAATAAAATAAGAAAATAGCTAGGATTAGGAAAAGTAGGACCATTGAGACTAGGAGCATAGAAATGAACCAATAAAGATAGAATAGGGAAGGGTAGGGGGTGAAAAAGAGCTCTAAC
>HG995240.1:5000-170000 GCA_905332985.1 Mimas tiliae
GCTGCATTGCCTGCTTGCGCGGGTGAATCGAAGATCCATCTGCACACTGTCTGCATTGCCGGTATTATCTGGATAGTCTGCTTCGGCTGCATTGCCTGCTTGCGCGGGCCAATTGAAGATCCATCTGCACACTGTCTGCATTGCCTGTATTATCCGGATAGTCTGCATCGGCTGCATTGCCTGCATTGCCTGCATTGCCTGCGAGCGCGGGCTAATCAAGGATCATCTGCACACTGCCTGCATTGCCTGCATTGACTGCATTGACTGGATAGTCTGCATCGGCTGCATTGCCTGCATTGCCTGCATTGCCTGCATTGCCTGCGTGCGCGGGCTAATCAACAATCAGGGATCATCATCTGCATACTGCCTGCATTGCCTGCATTAACTGGACAGTCTGCATTGGCTGCTCTGGTTGCATATCATCTGCATTATTAACTGTTAAATAGGAAAAACAACACGAGCTGCTTTAAGCCCCACGGTTGACCCAAACAAATTATACAAAATTTACTTTTTGACTTTTTGACGCCTACAAGCCGTATACACTTGTGGGAAACATATTCTTCAGACGCATTCCCCTAACAATACCAAACATATAATGTTCGGGATCCGCACGCCACCCAAGGAAATGAGGCCGAAGAGCAAAACGCCTGAAAAGATCAGCCCGGGAGATACCGGTGGGAACAAGGTCGCGCAGGCCCGGCGGAGCTTGGAATCCCAGATCGAAAGATCTGGGGGAACGAGCGCCGCCGAGCCCGTGCGGCCAAAACCCGCGGGAACCTCTGCGGACGGAGAAAACCCGACTAAAAAAGTGACAGCCCCGGCCTCAATAGTGGCAGTAGTGCCACGAGAAGATACCGGACAAATGAGCAGGACAGCCAAAGCAAAATCTTGCTTGATGAAACTGAAGCTCCAAATAAACAACAGTCGAAACCTGAAAACGGAGATAAAAACGGACGTTATAGAGGCAGCGGAAAAGCTATACAAGCTAGTAAAGGAAGGAGAGGACGAAAGGTTAAAAGAAGGAAAGAAGGTAAAGACAACAGAAGATCCACCCAGAATCGGAAGAGACACGGAAATAGAGAAAAAGCTAGAAAATCAGGAGAAGGAAATAATTAGGAGACTGGATGCCCACACCCAACTATTGAAAGAGAGCAAGGAGGAAATGGAAAAGTTAAGCAAGGAGATAAATAAGCAAAGAGAGGACTGGAAAGAAGGAAGAAGCTACGCAAGCGTGGTGTCTGGCACAGGGAGGAAGGAACAAGGGAATGCAGCAATGCACTCCGTAGTGATCACCTCCGTGGACCAGACGGTCACGGGCGAAGCAGTCTTCGAGGAAATCAGGACTACACTAAACGCTAGAGAAGAGGGGATGAGGATTGATAAGATAAGAAAGGCAAAGGATAGGAAAGTGATAGTTGGCTGTAAGTCGAAAGAAGAACTGGGCAGAATTAAGGAAAAGATCAAATCAGCGGGAGCCAGACTTCATATCGAGGATATGGAGAATAAGAATCCCATGATTTTGCTGAGGGACGTCCTAAGCCATAACAAGGACGACGAAATAGTAAGAGCACTACTTAACCAGAACAAACATCTTCTGGGAGATGTGAGTGGAGACAGCGCGTGCCTAAAGGTGAAATTTAGGAGAAGGGCGCGGAACCCACTCACATCTCACGTGGCAATACAGGTGCCACCTAAGATATGGAAGCGGCTCACAGAAGAGGGGTCAGTCCATATTGACGTGCAGAGGGTCAAGGTCGAGGACCAATCCCCTCTTATCCAGTGCTCGCGGTGCCTGGGCTATGGGCATGGGAAGCGGTTCTGCCGAGACCAGGAGGATGCGTGCAGCCACTGCGGGGGGGCCCACCACAGGTCGGAATGCGCCGACTGGATGGCGAGGGCTCCACCGACGTGTTGCAACTGCACCAAGGCCAGGATCGGCGGGACCGAACACGATGCCTTTAGCCCGGAATGCCCTGTGAGGAGGAAGTGGGAGATCCTGGCGAGGTCCACGGTAGCATATTGCTAAGGTGGATCCAAGGAACCCAGATCAGACAAACTCCTCAACAGGCGCAACGTCGACCTTAGTCGCCCAAGCCAATTTACAAAGGAAAAAACTAGCGACAAGTGAATTCTTACTAGAATCAGCAAAGAGGAAGGTCGACTTTGCGCTGCTGCAGGAGCCATACGTGGGAAGCCAAGGTAGAGTGAGAGACCACCGGGGGGTGAGGATCTTCCAGGGAGAAAACGGGCAGGGGGCCGTTGTCAAGTCAGCCGTTGCAGTTTTCAACGGCGACTGGACGGTGGCCCAATGTCCGTCCCTCACCACAACCAACATCACAGTGGTGAAGATCCAAACGGGAACCCGTGAGATAGTGGTTATCTCGTTCTACTTTGAGCCGGATAAACCCATAGGGCCATACCTGCAGCAGTTGGGGAAGATAGTTGAAAAACTGGGCCCTCGCGGAATCCTCATAGGGGGTGACACCAATGCCAAAAGCATATGGTGGGGCAGCGCGGACACTGACGGGAGGGGAGAGGAAATGGCAGGAATGCTGGAGGAACACGGATTGCAGGTGCTCAACAGCGGCAAAGCTCCAACATTCGAAACAGTGCGAGGAGGAAAACTCCTCACCAGCCACATTGACATCACGGCCTGCACTGAGGATATCCTGGACCTGACAAGGGACTGGAAGGTGGACGACACCATGGCGGACTCGGACCATAACGCAATAACCTTCAAAATTGATAGAATTAAAAGTAAATTTACAATACAGAAATTTAAATCTACAAAAAAGTACAACACAAATAAGGCTAATTGGACCCACTTTGCTGAAAAACTGGAACAATTATTGCACAGCAACCAACTAACAGAATCAGAAATAAATAACATCAACAATAAATCAAATCTAGATAATACAATAGAAAAATACATAGATACAATAATAAAAACTAGCAACGAGACAATACCGCTAATTAAAGTAAAAAACAAACACAACTTACCGTGGTGGTCCGAGAAACTCGCCAGAATGAAGAAGGAAGTCACCACCAGGAAAAGGAGAATCCGATGCGCAGCGCCGATTCGAAGAGCTAAGGTCGTTGATGAGTACCTGCAATCAAAAGAGAGATATGAGAATGAAGCCAAGAAGGCACAAGTAGATAGTTGGAAGGAATTCTGTAAAAAACAGGATAAGGAGAACATCTGGGACGGGATATATAGAGTGATTGGGAAGGTATCCAAAAAGCATGAAGACCTGCCATTGACCAAGAACGGAGAGACCCTAAGCTTGAAGGACTCGGCAAAGCTATTGGCGGAAACCTTCTATCCAGAAGACAATAAAGAAGAAGACAACGCAGACCATCAGCGTACAAGAGAGGCAGCCGCACGAGTAAATGACAAAGTCGATGCTGAGATCCATGACCCACCATTTACACTGGACGAACTAAGTGCGGCTGCAAACAGCTTCAATCCAAAGAAAGCCCCGGGAGCAGACGGCCTAACGGCTGACATCTGTAAGCAAGCTATAGATAAGTACCCAGAATTGTACCTATCACTGGCAAACAAGTGCCTCGAACTTGGCCACTTCCCGACCACCTGGAAGGAGGCAACGGTCATAGTCCTCCGGAAACCTGCCAAGGAGGACTACACGAACGTCAAATCGTACAGACCGATAGGCCTTTTGCCTGTGATGGGGAAGATACTGGAGAAGATGGTGGTGGGGCGAGCGAGGTGGTATCTCTACCCGAGGACAAGCCCCCGACAGTTTGGCTTTATGCCGCAGAGGAGCACCGAAGACTCCCTCTACGTTTTGATGAGACATATAAGGAACAAACTTTCTGAAAAGAAAATTGTCCTTATTGTCTCACTGGACATAGAGGGGGCCTTCGACAGCGCCTGGTGGCCGGCAATTAGAGTCAGACTGTCGGAGGAAGGATGTCCAATCAACATCAGAAGGGTAATAGATAGCTACCTCGAGAGCAGAAAAGTCAGACTGAGGTACTCCGGGGAAGAGTATGAGAGGTGGACCTCCAAGGGATGCGTGCAGGGCTCCATTGGGGGTCCAACCTTCTGGAATCTGCTCCTCGACCCACTACTATCGGAGCTTGATAGACGGGGTATTTACTGCCAAGCTTTTGCCGATGACGTAGTGCTCGCATTCGACGGACATGAGATGAGCAAGATACAAAAACAGGCCAATGAAACGCTGGCCTGTGTGAGGGATTGGGGAATCAAAAACAAACTTAAGTTCGCCCCGAACAAGACAAAGGCAATGGTGATAACCAGAAAACTGAAGTATGATTCTCCGATCCTCCACATGGGTGGCGTGGACATTGGTCTGGAAAAACAGATGAAGATACTGGGAGTCACAATCGACAGCGGGCTGACCTTTAACGCCCACGTTACCAACGTATGTAAGAAGGCAGTGGGTTTTTACCAAAAACTGTCCACGGCAGCAAGAACGCAGTGGGGGCTGGGACCAGACATCATCAAACTGCTGTATACGGCTGTAGTAGAGCCAACCATACTATATGGAGCAAGTGTATGGGCCCCGGCTTCACACAAATTAGGGATAAAAAAGCAGCTCGCTGTTGTCCAAAGAGGTTTCGCGCAAAAGATTACGAAGGCCTACAGGACCGTCTCATTAAACTCGGCCCTTCTCCTCGCCGGGATACTGCCCCTGGATATTCGTGCCAGGGAGAATGCCTCCCTGTACGAAATCAAAAGGGGCTGGTCCCGGCGGGTGATAGGGGACCGGGAGGTGGAACGGCCTGTGGCCTTCGAAAATCTTGAACACCCAGCGCAACGTGGCACTATTAAATACCGGTGTCTGGTGGACGGTGCAGAAGTGAACCAAATAACTAGAGAAGGCCGAGCTATCTTCACAGACGGCAGTAAGATCGATGGTAAGGTCGGAGCGGCAATCTCCATTTGGCAGAACGCCGCCGAGACCAAAACCAAAAAACTCAAACTGGAATCATTCTGCACCGTCTACCAGGCAGAGATGGTGGCCCTCCACAGGGCGGTGGCAGAGGCGGTGGTTGGGGAGGCGGCTCAGTGCAGCATCCTGAGCGACTCTAGAGCGGCGCTGGAAACCGTCGCTGACGGAGCTTCCCTCCACCCCCTAGCGTTCCAAATTCAAAAAATGATCAGAAGCAATAAAGAACGCGGCAGAATAGTATCGTTATTCTGGATAAAAGCTCACGCAGGGTTGGAGGGAAACGAGCGCGCAGACGAGCTCGCAAAGGATGCTGCGCTGAATCTCAAAGTTAAACCTGACTACGATAAGTGTCCCGTTTCATTCGTCAAACGACAGATTCGTCTGGAGTCGATTGACGAGTGGAACGAGCGCTACGTACAGGGCGAGACGGCCTCAACCACAAAGCTCTTCTTCCCGAGTGCTGTGGAGGCCCGCCAAATCATCGGGAAGATCCAAACGGATCCCGTCACGACGCAGGTGTTCACGGGGCATGGCGGGTTCTCCGAATACTTGTACCGCTTCAAGTGCAAGGAGAGCCCGTCATGTATCTGTGACCCTGCAGAAGACCAAAGTTTAGTGCACGTTATAACCGAATGCCCAGTGTATCTGATGAAAAGACTAGATTTAGAAATAGAGTTAGGTATAGACATTAAAAGAAATACAGTATGTAAATTAATAGCAAATAAGGAAAGTAGAGATAAGTTTATTAAGTATTGTAGAAATGTAGTAATTAGCGTAGCAAATAGAAATAAGTAGAAATAAGTTAGGCTAGATATACAATGTATAGATTATATATTACTAGAAACTAAGAAATAATGTAAGTAAAAATAAGATAAACTGGAATAGTTATAAGGTAGATAAGTTAAATTAAGTGAAAAAATGTATGTAAATAAAGAAAAGAAAAAAGTCGTTCCAATAAAATAAGAAAATAGCTAGGATTAGGAAAAGTAGGACCATTGAGACTAGGAGCATAGAAATGAACCAATAAAGATAGAATAGGGAAGGGTAGGGGGTGAAAAAGAGCTCTAACTAGGGTTAGGGGAACGAGAGTGGGGCATAGCGCCCCACAATAAAAAAAAAAAAAAAAAAAAAAAAAAAAAAAAAAAAACCTAACCTAACCTAACCTAACCTAACCTAACCTAACCTAACCTAACCTAACCTAACCTAACCTAACCTAACCTAACCTAACCTAACCTAACCTAACCTAACCTAACCTAACCTAACCTAACCTAACCTAACCTAACCTAACCTAACCTAACCTAACCTAACCTAACCTAACCTAACCTAACCTAACCTAACCTAACCTAACCTAACCTAACCTAACCTAACCTAACCTAACCTAACCTAACCTAACCTAACCTAACCTAACCTAACCTAACCTAACCTAACCTAACCTAACCTAACCTAACCTAACCTAACCTAACCTAACCTAACCTAACCTAACCTAACCTAACCTAACCTAACCTAACCTAACCTAACCTAACCTAACCTAACCTAACCTAACCTAACCTAACCTAACCTAACCTAACCTAACCTAACCTAACCTAACCTAACCTAACCTAACCTAACCTAACCTAACCTAACCTAACCTAACCTAACCTAACCTAACCTAACCTAACCTAACCTAACCTAACCTAACCTAACCTAACCTAACCTAACCTAACCTAACCTAACCTAACCTAACCTAACCTAACCTAACCTAACCTAACCTAACCTAACCTAACCTAACCTAACCTAACCTAACCTAACCTAACCTAACCTAACCTAACCTAACCTAACCTAACCTAACCTAACCTAACCTAACCTAACCTAACCTAACATAACCTAACCTAACCTAACCTAACCTAACCTAACCTAACCTAACCTAACCTAACCTAACCTAACCTAACCTAACCTAACCTAACCTAACCTAACCTAACCTAACCTAACCTAACCTAACCTAACCTAACCTAACCTAACCTAACCTAACCTAACCTAACCTAACCTAACCTAACCTAACCTAACCTAACCTAACCTAACCTAACCTAACCTAACCTAACCTAACCTAACCTAACCTAACCTAACCTAACCTAACCTAACCTAACCTAACCTAACCTAACCTAACCCCTTGACTTTTTGAAAATTTTTGAAGTCTCATTTTTGACACTACAAGATAGTAATTGGTATCGATCTGTTCGTCTTGACGGTGCGCGTACGGCTGTGCCGAATATTATATATAGTTATATAATAAATTATTTAATTAAAGACGTTTTTGTCATTTTTTCACATAAAATTGACACATTTCAGTAGTTTTCTTCAAAATTATCAGAGGCTTTGTTGATTTTCCTGCGTCGTTACATCCCCCCCGCCGGCCCCGCCGCTTCGGTGTGGTTTTTGCCGCATCTGAAACATAAAAAACACATATTTTATATTAAATTACCTAATTTTTACCATATTTTCGCAAATATTTTCAAAATTTACCGTCCCTAAAATCCAAAAACCATTTATTTGTGACCCCCTCTGGGCCCCCGACCCGATCCGTGCGAAAGCGCGCCCAAAATACGCGGGAAAAGTCAAAAAATTGCATATTCATTGTTTCTCATATTTTTATCGATTAATGTACTGAAACCACCTAAGCTCGTGCCATACTAAAGAAATTTCTTGACTTTTTGAAAATTTTTGAAGTCTCATTTTTGACACTACAAGATAGTAATTGGTATCGATCTGTTCGTCTTGACGGTGCGCGTACGGCTGTGCCGAATATTATATATAGTTATATAATAAATTATTTAATTAAAGACGTTTTTGTCATTTTTTCACATAAAATTGACACATTTCAGTAGTTTTCTTCAAAATTATCAGAGGCTTTGTTGATTTTCCTGCGTCGTTACATCCCCCCCGCCGGCCCCGCCGCTTCGGTGTGGTTTTTGCCGCATCTGAAACATAAAAAACACATATTTTATATTAAATTACCTAATTTTTACCATATTTTCGCAAATATTTTCAAAATTTACCGTCCCTAAAATCCAAAAACCATTTATTTGTGACCCCCTCTGGGCCCCCGACCCGATCCGTGCGAAAGCGCGCCCAAAATACGCGGGAAAAGTCAAAAAATTGCCCCCCCACCCACCCTAGCCTCATTTAGGTATATCGATTCGGTACCGGTCAAATTCCAAATTTCAAAATTATTGTCAAATGAATATAAATTTTAGTATAACAGATTTTAGTATTATAAATAAATAAAAATAAAAATATTAGAGACTATTTGGCTAAGGAAAAATTTAATTTAGAAATTTATTTATAATTTTTTATTTTTGACATTTAAGTTGTAAGCTTTATACACTTACACTTACAAATATACTTCTACTAGTGACCTTGTGAGCTTTTACACTCACACAGCATCCACTTATACATTTTGACGAGTGCCCCTTATCGAATTACCTTAGACAAACGCTCAGACACAATGTTCGGAATTAGAACACCAGCCAAAAAACCGTCCGTTAAACCCGCCAGAACACCTGAAAAGCTGAGTCCTGCCCAAACTACTCCAGGTAGCGTAGCACAAGCTAGACAGAGCATAGAGTCTAGACTTGAAGGTATCGAGGTGCATCGGACCACTGAGGTTGCGAAACAAATTCCCAAAATGGCAGAAACATCCAGCCAGGCAACAACATCTGCAGTGGGTGAACAATCGCCAAGGTCTAAACCTGTATATGTAAACAGGACGGCCGAGGCAAAAGCATGCCTCATGAAAATTAAATTGCAAATTGGGAATAGTCGCAACCTAAAAACAGAAATAAAGACAGAGGTTTTACTAGCTACGCAAACGCTATACAGTCTGGTAAAGGAGTCCGAACAGGGTAAAAGTTACAAAGGAAAGGACATACCACAAAGGAAGGATGAGAAGGAACATGGAATAGAACAGACAGAGGAAAGAATAGATCTGAGAAAAGAGGAGAGAGAATTTATTAAAAGACTCGAGGAACACTCAAAGCTGCTAAAGGAAAGTAAAGAGGAGATGGAAAGACTAGGCCAGGACATACGGACACAGAGGGAGGAACAGAAAAAAATGGCCACATATGCGAGTGTGGCAGCCGGTCCACCCAAAAGCAAGTTTGCCGAGGGGGCTACGGCGCTACACTCCATAGTGGTCACATCCCAAAATGAGGAGGAGACCGGAGATGAGATCGTGGAGAATTTTAGGAAGGCAGTAAACGCTAAGGAAGAAGGGTTAAGAATAGACAAAATCAGAAAAGCAAAAGACAGGAAAATAATAATCGGATTTCAGGACAAGGAAGAGCTAACAAAAGTAAAGGAAAAGCTAAGGAAGGACGGGAAAAACTTGAAGGTAGAAGACATCCAAAACAAGGATCCTTTGATCATCCTAAAGGACCTCCTCAGCTGCCACTCTGATGCGGAAATTTTGAGTGCCATAAAATCCCAGAACAAGCACCTCCTCGGAAAACTGGGACAGGAAAGTGACAGGATGGAGGTACGTTACAGGAGGAAAGCGAGGAACCCGCTGATGTCCCATGTAATTATAAGAGTGTCGCCTCAGATCTGGGCCATTTTCACGGAGGCCGGCGCCTTACACATAGACGTCCAGAGAGTCAGGGTTGAGGATCAGTCTCCCCTGGTTCAGTGCTCAAAATGCCTGGGCTATGGCCACGGGAGGCGGTTCTGCCGGGTCTCTCTGGACGCATGCAGCCATTGTGGGGGACCGCACTTCAGGGCGGAATGTCCTGACTGGATGGCAGCTGCAGCACCGACGTGCTGTAACTGTCAGAAAGCCAAATTCGCGGACTATAACCACAACGCGTTCAGTCAGGACTGCCCGGTGCGAAAGAAGTGGGACGCGTTGGCACGATCCGCCATAGCATACTGCTAAGGTGGTCTCCACAGCCCCGGGCCCAGCAATACCCGACTCCGACGAAAGGCTATACCTGGTGGCGCAGGCCAACCTCCAAAGGAAAGCGCTTGCCACCCAAGAAATTATGTCGCTGGCAACAGAGAAGAGGATGGCCGTCGCCCTACTACAGGAGCCGTACGTGGGAGGAATAGGACGCGTGAAGGACTACGGGACCGTCAGGATCTTTCAGTGCGTGGCACAGGAAGAGGGTCCGGTCAAGGCAGCAATAGCAGTCTTCGACGAAGATATGGATGCCTTGATCTGCCCAGAACTCACCACACCTAACATCGTTGTGGTGAAAATCCGTACCAGCGCCTGGGAAATCGTGATGGTCTCGTACTACTTCGAACCGGATCAGCCGATCGAAGGGTACCTCGACCATCTGAGGACGATACAGCAAAGACTGGGCCCGAGGGGCCTGCTAATAGGTGGAGACGCAAATGCAAAGAGTCTGTGGTGGAGCCAGGAGATCGACCGGAGAGGTGAGATGGTGTCCGGTTGGCTGGACGAAGCCGGGCTCCACGTGCTGAATGAAGGCAATACGCCAACATTCTTCACCATAAGAGGAGGGAGGGCCTACTCCAGCCAGGTGGACATCACAGCCTGTTCGGTCGATCTCTTGGATAAAGCCGACAACTGGAAAGTTGTAGAGAACCTAACGAGCTCGGACCATAATACAATTACGTTCACAATAAGATTACGAAAAGCCCAAGGAATAAAAATTAAAAGAACTACACGAATATACAACACAAAGAAAGCAAAATGGACAGAATTTGGACAAAGATTTAAGAATTTAATGAATGAAAATAGACTAAACAAAACAGAAATAGATAAAATAATAACAAAAGATGAATTAGAGCAAAGAATTGAACAATATACTAAATTAATAATAACAACTAGTGAACATACAATACCTAAAAAGAAAAATAACAAAAAATATACTTTACCTTGGTGGTCCAAAGAGCTCGACCGGTTGAAAAAAAGATATGATGAGGAAGAAGCGCAGGATTCGATGGGCGGCACCTGTAAGAAAAGAAAGAGTAATTAGAGAATATAAAGAGGCAAAAGGGATTTATGAACACGAAGCTAAAGCAGCGCAGGTGAAAAGTTGGAAGGAGTTTTGCGGAAAGCAGGATAAAGAAGGAGTGTGGGATGGGATATATCGAGTACTGGGCAGGCTGACCAAGCGGCACGAGGACCAGCCCCTTGTCAGGGACGGAACAACACTGGGTCAGGAGGAATCGGCAAGATTTCTTGCTGAGACCTTCTACCCGGACGACCCTCACGAGGAGGATAATGAGGATCACCGGCGCACCAGAGAGCTTGCCTCACGCGTGAACGACTGGGTCCATGGTGAGGTACATGACCCACCGTTCGCGTTGGGGGAGCTCACGACGGCGCTGGTGACCTTCAATCCTAAGAAGGCGCCCGGGTCGGACGGCCTGACCTCCGATATCTGTTCGCAGGCGATCGCCCAGGATCCGGAGTCTTTCCTAGCACTGGCTAACAAGTGCCTAGAATTGGCCTACTTTCCAAAGATTTGGAAAGAGGCCACGGTCGTTGTGCTACGGAAGCCGGGTAAGGATGACTACTCGGCTCCCAAGGCACATCGGCCGATAGGACTGTTGCCAGTGATGGGAAAGATCCTGGAAAAGATGCTGGTGGGTAGGCTAAAGTGGCACATCCTTCCGAGGATGAGCCACCGCCAATACGGCTTTGTGCCACAAAGGGGCACCGAGGACTCCCTCTACGACCTAATGAATCATATCAGGACTAAACTTCGGGAGAAGAAAGTCCTGATTATGATATCGTTGGACATAGAGGGAGCCTTCGATAGCGCCTGGTGGCCGGCTATAAAGGTCCGATTGGCGGAAGAACGCTGCCCATCAAACATCAGAAGGATGGTCGCCAGCTATCTAGATGATCGGATGGTCAGGGTCCGATACGCGGGCGCCGAGTCAGCGCGCAAGACCGTTAAAGGTTGCGTTCAAGGATCTATTGGAGGGCCAATCCTGTGGAATCTCCTCCTCGACCCCCTCTTACAGGGGCTCGAGCGCCGGGGCGACTATTGTCAAGCTTTTGCTGACGATGTCGTCCTGGTGTTTGATGGGGGTTCCACAGGAGAGGCACAGAAGCAGGCCAATGCGGCACTAGCCTATGTGAGGGACTGGGGTGTCCGAAATAAGTTGAAGTTCGCACCGCATAAGACACAGGCGATGCTCATTACGAACAAGCTAAAGTACGACACCCCAATCCTGCGCATGGGTGGCGTTGGCATTGGTCTCTCCAAAGAAATCAAGCTGCTTGGCCTAACAATAGACCAAAAACTGACCTTTAACGGTCACGTGACGCAGGCGTGCGCAAAGGCCATAAGCCTGTTCAAAGTGCTCGCGAGGTCAGCCAAGGTCCAGTGGGGGTTGGGACCTGAAGTGATCAGGACGATCTACACGGCTGCGGTGGAGCCCGTGATCTTGTATGCTGCAAGCGCGTGGGCTCCAGCCAGCCGGAAGCTTGGTGTAAGGAAGCAGCTCGGAGCCATCCAGCGCAGTTTCGCGCAAAAGATGACGAAGGCCTACAGGACTGTCTCTCTCAACTCGGCCCTGCTCCTGGCGGGGGTGCTCCCGCTTGACATAAGGGTGCGGGAAACTGCACTCCTTTATGAGGTCAAGAAGGGGCACTCTCGCGAGGTAGTAGGAGACCGGGAGGTGGAGGCTCCTGTGGCCTTCGTCAACTTGGAGCACCCGGCGGAACGGGGGAACGGGACGTTCCAATGCCTGGCGGACGGGGCGGAACTGGCCCAGCACGTCGGTGAGGGTCTTAGTATCTTCACCGACGGTAGCAAGATAGACGGGAAAGTCGGAGCGGCGCTGTCCATACGGAATGGCGCCACCGAGACAAGTACCAGAAAGTTGCGGCTGGAGCCGTACTGCTCCGTCTACCAGGCGGAACTTCTCGCCCTTCGGAAAGCTGTGGAGGAGGCGCTCCGCAGCGGGCTTCCTGAGTGCGGTATCTTCAGTGATGCCAGGTCCGCCCTCGAAGTCATCACCAGAGGTGATTCCCTTCACCCCCTAGCGTTTGAAATACAAAAATTGTTGAAAATCGCCGAGAAACGCGCCCAGAAAATTGAACTTTTCTGGGTCAAGGCGCACGTGGGGTTGGAGGGAAACGAGAGAGCGGATCAGCTCGCCAAAGAGGCCGCACAGCACCTGAAGACCCGTGCGCACTACGACAAATGTCCGGTTTCATTCGTCAAGCGAAAGATCCGACAGGACTCGATTGACGAGTGGAGCCGGAGATACGCGGATGGAGAGACGGCTTCGGTTACGAAGCTGTTCTTTCCGGACGCTGTCGAGGCGCACAGGGTCGTCAGGCGGATTGTCCTGGACCCGATACTGACGCAGGTCTTCACGGGGCACGGCGGTTTCTCCGAGTACTTGCACCGTTTCAAGTGCAAGGAGAGCCCGGCGTGCCAATGTGACCCTGACGTTCAGGAGACGGTCCCACATCTCCTGCTCGAATGTCCCATCCACGCCAAAGATAGGTACGACCTAGAGCAAACAATAGAAATAAGATTAAATATAAGCAATATACCTAAGATTATAAAAGAAAAAACAAAAATACATAGATTTATAAATTATTGTAAGACAGTAGCAAATAAGGTAAATAATAGGAATAGGTAATAAGATAGTTACTAATTATATAATTAATGTTATATAAGATTAGTAATAAAATAAATAGCTAAGATCTATGTAGTTTAAAGATAAATATAGATAAGATAAATAGATTTAAGATATAATAGGTATGGTAAGATATTAGATGATAGATACATATATAGAGAGTAAGATTTGTTAGATTGTAAGGAGTTAAAATATGCAAATAAATGATAAGAAATAAAATATTACCCGAAAAAATGATCCCTTGTCCTGGATAGGGGGTACGAGAGTGGGGCATAGCGCCCCACAACAAAAAAAAAAAAAAAAAAAAACCTAACCTAACCTAACCTAACCTAACCTAACCTAACCTAACCTAACCTAACCTAACCTAACCCAAAAGCATATGGTGGGGCAGCGCGGACACTGACGGGAGGGGAGAGGAAATGGCAGGAATGCTGGAGGAACACGGATTGCAGGTGCTCAACAGCGGCAAAGCTCCAACATTCGAAACAGTGCGAGGAGGAAAACTCCTCACCAGCCACATTGACATCACGGCCTGCACTGAGGATATCCTGGACCTGACAAGGGACTGGAAGGTGGACGACACCATGGCGGACTCGGACCATAACGCAATAACCTTCAAAATTGATAGAATTAAAAGTAAATTTACAATACAGAAATTTAAATCTACAAAAAAGTACAACACAAATAAGGCTAATTGGACCCACTTTGCTGAAAAACTGGAACAATTATTGCACAGCAACCAACTAACAGAATCAGAAATAAATAACATCAACAATAAATCAAATCTAGATAATACAATAGAAAAATACATAGATACAATAATAAAAACTAGCAACGAGACAATACCGCTAATTAAAGTAAAAAACAAACACAACTTACCGTGGTGGTCCGAGAAACTCGCCAGAATGAAGAAGGAAGTCACCACCAGGAAAAGGAGAATCCGATGCGCAGCGCCGATTCGAAGAGCTAAGGTCGTTGATGAGTACCTGCAATCAAAAGAGAGATATGAGAATGAAGCCAAGAAGGCACAAGTAGATAGTTGGAAGGAATTCTGTAAAAAACAGGATAAGGAGAACATCTGGGACGGGATATATAGAGTGATTGGGAAGGTATCCAAAAAGCATGAAGACCTGCCATTGACCAAGAACGGAGAGACCCTAAGCTTGAAGGACTCGGCAAAGCTATTGGCAGAAACCTTCTATCCAGAAGACAATAAAGAAGAAGACAACGCAGACCATCAGCGTACAAGAGAGGCAGCCGCACGAGTAAATGACAAAGTCGATGCTGAGATCCATGACCCACCATTTACACTGGACGAACTAAGTGCGGCTGCAAACAGCTTCAATCCAAAGAAAGCCCCGGGAGCAGACGGCCTAACGGCTGACATCTGTAAGCAAGCTATAGATAAGTACCCAGAATTGTACCTATCACTGGCAAACAAGTGCCTCGAACTTGGCCACTTCCCGACCACCTGGAAGGAGGCAACGGTCATAGTCCTCCGGAAACCTGCCAAGGAGGACTACACGAACGTCAAATCGTACAGACCGATAGGCCTTTTGCCTGTGATGGGGAAGATACTGGAGAAGATGGTGGTGGGGCGAGTGAGGTGGTATCTCTACCCGAGGACAAGCCCCCGACAGTTTGGCTTTATGCCGCAGAGGAGCACCGAAGACTCCCTCTACGTTTTGATGAGACATATGAGGAACAAACTTTCTGAAAAGAAAATTGTCCTTATTGTCTCACTGGACATAGAGGGGGCCTTCGACAGCGCCTGGTGGCCGGCAATTAGAGTCAGACTGTCGGAGGAAGGATGTCCAATCAACATCAGAAGGGTAATAGATAGCTACCTCGAGAGCAGAAAAGTCAGACTGAGGTACTCCGGGGAAGAGTATGAGAGGTGGACCTCCAAGGGATGCGTGCAGGGCTCCATTGGGGGTCCAACCTTCTGGAATCTGCTCCTCGACCCACTACTATCGGAGCTTGATAGACGGGGTATTTACTGCCAAGCTTTTGCCGATGACGTAGTGCTCGCATTCGACGGACATGAGATGAGCAAGATACAAAAACAGGCCAATGAAACGCTGGCCTGTGTGAGGGATTGGGGAATCAAAAACAAACTTAAGTTCGCCCCGAACAAGACAAAGGCAATGGTGATAACCAGAAAACTGAAGTATGATTCTCCGATCCTCCACATGGGTGGCGTGGACATTGGTCTGGAAAAACAGATGAAGATACTGGGAGTCACAATCGACAGCGGGCTGACCTTTAACGCCCACGTTACCAACGTATGTAAGAAGGCAGTGGGTTTTTACCAAAAACTGTCCACGGCAGCAAGAACGCAGTGGGGGCTGGGACCAGACATCATCAAACTGCTGTATACGGCTGTAGTAGAGCCAACCATACTATATGGAGCAAGTGTATGGGCCCCGGCTTCACACAAATTAGGGATAAAAAAGCAGCTCGCTGTTGTCCAAAGAGGTTTCGCGCAAAAGATTACGAAGGCCTACAGGACCGTCTCATTAAACTCGGCCCTTCTCCTCGCCGGGATACTGCCCCTGGATATTCGTGCCAGGGAGAATGCCTCCCTGTACGAAATCAAAAGGGGCTGGTCCCGGCGGGTGATAGGGGACCGGGAGGTGGAACGGCCTGTGGCCTTCGAAAATCTTGAACACCCAGCGCAACGTGGCACTATTAAATACCGGTGTCTGGTGGACGGTGCAGAAGTGAACCAAATAACTAGAGAAGGCCGAGCTATCTTCACAGACGGCAGTAAGATCGATGGTAAGGTCGGAGCGGCAATCTCCATTTGGCAGAACGCCGCCGAGACCAAAACCAAAAAACTCAAACTGGAATCATTCTGCACCGTCTACCAGGCAGAGATGGTGGCCCTCCACAGGGCGGTGGCAGAGGCGGTGGTTGGGGAGGCGGCTCAGTGCAGCATCCTGAGCGACTCTAGAGCGGCGCTGGAAACCGTCGCTGACGGAGCTTCCCTCCACCCCCTAGCGTTCCAAATTCAAAAAATGATCAGAAGCAATAAAGAACGCGGCAGAATAGTATCGTTATTCTGGATAAAAGCTCACGCAGGGTTGGAGGGAAACGAGCGCGCAGACGAGCTCGCAAAGGATGCTGCGCTGAATCTCAAAGTTAAACCTGACTACGATAAGTGTCCCGTTTCATTCGTCAAACGACAGATTCGTCTGGAGTCGATTGACGAGTGGAACGAGCGCTACGTACAGGGCGAGACGGCCTCAACCACAAAGCTCTTCTTCCCGAGTGCTGTGGAGGCCCGCCAAATCATCGGGAAGATCCAAACGGATCCCGTCACGACGCAGGTGTTCACGGGGCATGGCGGGTTCTCCGAATACTTGTACCGCTTCAAGTGCAAGGAGAGCCCGTCATGTATCTGTGACCCTGCAGAAGACCAAAGTTTAGTGCACGTTATAACCGAATGCCCAGTGTATCTGATGAAAAGACTAGATTTAGAAATAGAGTTAGGTATAGACATTAAAAGAAATACAGTATGTAAATTAATAGCAAATAAGGAAAGTAGAGATAAGTTTATTAAGTATTGTAGAAATGTAGTAATTAGCGTAGCAAATAGAAATAAGTAGAAATAAGTTAGGCTAGATATACAATGTATAGATTATATATTACTAGAAACTAAGAAATAATGTAAGTAAAAATAAGATAAACTGGAATAGTTATAAGGTAGATAAGTTAAATTAAGTGAAAAAATGTATGTAAATAAAGAAAAGAAAAAAGTCGTTCCAATAAAATAAGAAAATAGCTAGGATTAGGAAAAGTAGGACCATTGAGACTAGGAGCATAGAAATGAACCAATAAAGATAGAATAGGGAAGGGTAGGGGGTGAAAAAGAGCTCTAACTAGGGTTAGGGGAACGAGAGTGGGGCATAGCGCCCCACAATACAAAAAAAAAAAAAAAAAAAAACCTAACCTAACCTAACCTAACCTAACCTAACCAGGTCGGAATGCGCCGACTGGATGGCGAGGGCTCCACCGACGTGTTGCAACTGCACCAAGGCCAGGATCGGCGGGACCGAACACGATGCCTTTAGCCCGGAATGCCCTGTGAGGAGGAAGTGGGAGATCCTGGCGAGGTCCACGGTAGCATATTGCTAAGGTGGATCCAAGGAACCCAGATCAGACAAACTCCTCAACAGGCGCAACGTCGACCTTAGTCGCCCAAGCCAATTTACAAAGGAAAAAACTAGCGACAAGTGAATTCTTACTAGAATCAGCAAAGAGGAAGGTCGACTTTGCGCTGCTGCAGGAGCCATACGTGGGAAGCCAAGGTAGAGTGAGAGACCACCGGGGGGTGAGGATCTTCCAGGGAGAAAACGGGCAGGGGGCCGTTGTCAAGTCAGCCGTTGCAGTTTTCAACGGCGACTGGACGGTGGCCCAATGTCCGTCCCTCACCACAACCAACATCACAGTGGTGAAGATCCAAACGGGAACCCGTGAGATAGTGGTTATCTCGTTCTACTTTGAGCCGGATAAACCCATAGGGCCATACCTGCAGCAGTTGGGGAAGATAGTTGAAAAACTGGGCCCTCGCGGAATCCTCATAGGGGGTGACACCAATGCCAAAAGCATATGGTGGGGCAGCGCGGACACTGACGGGAGGGGAGAGGAAATGGCAGGAATGCTGGAGGAACACGGATTGCAGGTGCTCAACAGCGGCAAAGCTCCAACATTCGAAACAGTGCGAGGAGGAAAACTCCTCACCAGCCACATTGACATCACGGCCTGCACTGAGGATATCCTGGACCTGACAAGGGACTGGAAGGTGGACGACACCATGGCGGACTCGGACCATAACGCAATAACCTTCAAAATTGATAGAATTAAAAGTAAATTTACAATACAGAAATTTAAATCTACAAAAAAGTACAACACAAATAAGGCTAATTGGACCCACTTTGCTGAAAAACTGGAACAATTATTGCACAGCAACCAACTAACAGAATCAGAAATAAATAACATCAACAATAAATCAAATCTAGATAATACAATAGAAAAATACATAGATACAATAATAAAAACTAGCAACGAGACAATACCGCTAATTAAAGTAAAAAACAAACACAACTTACCGTGGTGGTCCGAGAAACTCGCCAGAATGAAGAAGGAAGTCACCACCAGGAAAAGGAGAATCCGATGCGCAGCGCCGATTCGAAGAGCTAAGGTCGTTGATGAGTACCTGCAATCAAAAGAGAGATATGAGAATGAAGCCAAGAAGGCACAAGTAGATAGTTGGAAGGAATTCTGTAAAAAACAGGATAAGGAGAACATCTGGGACGGGATATATAGAGTGATTGGGAAGGTATCCAAAAAGCATGAAGACCTGCCATTGACCAAGAACGGAGAGACCCTAAGCTTGAAGGACTCGGCAAAGCTATTGGCGGAAACCTTCTATCCAGAAGACAATAAAGAAGAAGACAACGCAGACCATCAGCGTACAAGAGAGGCAGCCGCACGAGTAAATGACAAAGTCGATGCTGAGATCCATGACCCACCATTTACACTGGACGAACTAAGTGCGGCTGCAAACAGCTTCAATCCAAAGAAAGCCCCGGGAGCAGACGGCCTAACGGCTGACATCTGTAAGCAAGCTATAGATAAGTACCCAGAATTGTACCTATCACTGGCAAACAAGTGCCTCGAACTTGGCCACTTCCCGACCACCTGGAAGGAGGCAACGGTCATAGTCCTCCGGAAACCTGCCAAGGAGGACTACACGAACGTCAAATCGTACAGACCGATAGGCCTTTTGCCTGTGATGGGGAAGATACTGGAGAAGATGGTGGTGGGGCGAGTGAGGTGGTATCTCTACCCGAGGACAAGCCCCCGACAGTTTGGCTTTATGCCGCAGAGGAGCACCGAAGACTCCCTCTACGTTTTGATGAGACATATAAGGAACAAACTTTCTGAAAAGAAAATTGTCCTTATTGTCTCACTGGACATAGAGGGGGCCTTCGACAGCGCCTGGTGGCCGGCAATTAGAGTCAGACTGTCGGAGGAAGGATGTCCAATCAACATCAGAAGGGTAATAGATAGCTACCTCGAGAGCAGAAAAGTCAGACTGAGGTACTCCGGGGAAGAGTATGAGAGGTGGACCTCCAAGGGATGCGTGCAGGGCTCCATTGGGGGTCCAACCTTCTGGAATCTGCTCCTCGACCCACTACTATCGGAGCTTGATAGACGGGGTATTTACTGCCAAGCTTTTGCCGATGACGTAGTGCTCGCATTCGACGGACATGAGATGAGCAAGATACAAAAACAGGCCAATGAAACGCTGGCCTGTGTGAGGGATTGGGGAATCAAAAACAAACTTAAGTTCGCCCCGAACAAGACAAAGGCAATGGTGATAACCAGAAAACTGAAGTATGATTCTCCGATCCTCCACATGGGTGGCGTGGACATTGGTCTGGAAAAACAGATGAAGATACTGGGAGTCACAATCGACAGCGGGCTGACCTTTAACGCCCACGTTACCAACGTATGTAAGAAGGCAGTGGGTTTTTACCAAAAACTGTCCACGGCAGCAAGAACGCAGTGGGGGCTGGGACCAGACATCATCAAACTGCTGTATACGGCTGTAGTAGAGCCAACCATACTATATGGAGCAAGTGTATGGGCCCCGGCTTCACACAAATTAGGGATAAAAAAGCAGCTCGCTGTTGTCCAAAGAGGTTTCGCGCAAAAGATTACGAAGGCCTACAGGACCGTCTCATTAAACTCGGCCCTTCTCCTCGCCGGGATACTGCCCCTGGATATTCGTGCCAGGGAGAATGCCTCCCTGTACGAAATCAAAAGGGGCTGGTCCCGGCGGGTGATAGGGGACCGGGAGGTGGAACGGCCTGTGGCCTTCGAAAATCTTGAACACCCAGCGCAACGTGGCACTATTAAATACCGGTGTCTGGTGGACGGTGCAGAAGTGAACCAAATAACTAGAGAAGGCCGAGCTATCTTCACAGACGGCAGTAAGATCGATGGTAAGGTCGGAGCGGCAATCTCCATTTGGCAGAACGCCGCCGAGACCAAAACCAAAAAACTCAAACTGGAATCATTCTGCACCGTCTACCAGGCAGAGATGGTGGCCCTCCACAGGGCGGTGGCAGAGGCGGTGGTTGGGGAGGCGGCTCAGTGCAGCATCCTGAGCGACTCTAGAGCGGCGCTGGAAACCGTCGCTGACGGAGCTTCCCTCCACCCCCTAGCGTTCCAAATTCAAAAAATGATCAGAAGCAATAAAGAACGCGGCAGAATAGTATCGTTATTCTGGATAAAAGCTCACGCAGGGTTGGAGGGAAACGAGCGCGCAGACGAGCTCGCAAAGGATGCTGCGCTGAATCTCAAAGTTAAACCTGACTACGATAAGTGTCCCGTTTCATTCGTCAAACGACAGATTCGTCTGGAGTCGATTGACGAGTGGAACGAGCGCTACGTACAGGGCGAGACGGCCTCAACCACAAAGCTCTTCTTCCCGAGTGCTGTGGAGGCCCGCCAAATCATCGGGAAGATCCAAACGGATCCCGTCACGACGCAGGTGTTCACGGGGCATGGCGGGTTCTCCGAATACTTGTACCGCTTCAAGTGCAAGGAGAGCCCGTCATGTATCTGTGACCCTGCAGAAGACCAAAGTTTAGTGCACGTTATAACCGAATGCCCAGTGTATCTGATGAAAAGACTAGATTTAGAAATAGAGTTAGGTATAGACATTAAAAGAAATACAGTATGTAAATTAATAGCAAATAAGGAAAGTAGAGATAAGTTTATTAAGTATTGTAGAAATGTAGTAATTAGCGTAGCAAATAGAAATAAGTAGAAATAAGTTAGGCTAGATATACAATGTATAGATTATATATTACTAGAAACTAAGAAATAATGTAAGTAAAAATAAGATAAACTGGAATAGTTATAAGGTAGATAAGTTAAATTAAGTGAAAAAATGTATGTAAATAAAGAAAAGAAAAAAGTCGTTCCAATAAAATAAGAAAATAGCTAGGATTAGGAAAAGTAGGACCATTGAGACTAGGAGCATAGAAATGAACCAATAAAGATAGAATAGGGAAGGGTAGGGGGTGAAAAAGAGCTCTAACTAGGGTTAGGGGAACGAGAGTGGGGCATAGCGCCCCACAAAAAAAAAAAAAAAAAAAAAAAAAAAAAAAACCTAACCTAACCTAACCTTTTTTTTTTTTTTTTTTTTTTTTTTTTTTTTTTGTCGCGGGGAAAGCGACTTATTGCTACCGCCCCGCCCCGGGGGAAGGCGGAACGGTTATGTTGGGTTCACCGGTCTTACGACCCAGCACTACGCCACCCGGAAGAGATGTTAAATCCGGGCGACCGCTGGGCCGAGTCCCTAACACTATATACACCCTACACCGGCATACCAACTAAAACCCCGCGGTGGCCTTCTTCGGCGCATGTGGAGCGGCCCCGGGGTATCCTTAGCTATATCTAAGGATTGCTACCGGAACCGCCCCTGCGCGGTGCCGCCTTGCGGCCCGTCTCCTTATGGGGGGCTCAGAAGCCCCCGCACACCGAAGGACGCCCTCGGCGTCAACGGCAAACACGAGGCCGACCACCCGTGCTGCCGTCCATCCCGGGGTCGCATGTACAACAGTACAATAATGGCGCTACGACAGCCCCCGGCTGCGCGCCTACGACCCCCGATGGCCCCAGTTAGTCGCCTCTTACGACAGGCAGGGGATACCGTGGTGGAATTCTCCAAACGCCCCCATTCCACAGGGCGGGAGACGCCGGTCAGTCGTCCACCCGACGCCTCCTACGTCTCCTTTGGCGGCGCGCGGGATCGTTCTGCTCACGATCCCGCTCGGCGCTCTCCTTCTGCGAGATGACGCACTCGCAAAAGGAGGCTACCGCCCGCCAAGACCTCCGGCTGCCGACCATGGCAGACACCACGGCCGGCAGCGACAGATCCACTCCGACGACTGCTCTGAGAGCGCTGCGCTCGTCACTCCAGGCTGGACACTCCTCCAAAGTGTGCTGTGCCGTATCCTCGCGGCAGTTGCCACAATGGTGGCACACGGCGGAATCCTCTTTTCCGGCTATGCGACACAGGTACGAGCCGAAACACCCGTGACCCGTGAGTACCTGTGTCAGCCGGAATGTAGGCGCACCGTGGCGCCTGTCGACCCACTCGACAAGGACAGGACGCACTGCCGCGACAGTCCTCACACCGGCACTAGGGCTCTCCAGCCTGGCATGCCACTCCTCCACGGCGGCTCTGCGAAATCGGGCCGCAATCTCCCTCGGAGCCAATCTCTGCGTGCGTTGGGACGCCCCCTCTCGCCAAAAGAACGCAGACGAGAGGTGCTGGGCGTCCAACTCCCAAGGGAGAGTACCCGCCAACAGGCAGGCCGCCTCATGGGAGACCGTGCGGTAGCCCCTGATAATCCGCTGTGCCACTAAGCGCTGCGGTTTACGCAGTAGAGTGACACAGCGGGCGTTCAGGGACCCGGCCCAAACGGGACAACCGTAAAGGGCCATGGATCGCACGACTCCCGCATACAAACTACGGCAGGGGTTGCCGGGACCTTCCAGGTTCGGCAGCAGGCTTCCAAGCGCACCTGCTGCCCGCACCAGTTTCGGCGACAACTTCTCGAAATGGGCACGGAAATTCCACCGGCTATCTAGCACCAATCCTAGATACTTCATGGTGGAGCCGATGGAAATCCGCACCCCCTCCACTGTGATGTGGGCCCCTACAGGTGGCCCCCGCCGAGGCCCATGAAAACAAAGGGCCTCGGTTTTGTTCAGGGCCACAGTGAGGCCCAGTCGCCGAATCCTGCCCACCACCTGCTCTGTACCGACAGAGGCGAGCAGGGCGGCATCCTGGAAGGATCTCGCCGTCGCTGTCACTAAAGTGTCGTCCGCATAGCAGACGACAGCGACGCCCCGAGGATTGGCACCACGGAGCACCCAATCGTAGCCGATGTTCCACAGAAGCGGGCCCAGAACTGAGCCCTGTGGAACACCGCAGGCCATCGCTCTTCGGTGCCACCCGTCGACGCCCGGATACAACACGTCCCTATCAGATAGGTACGAGTGCACCAGACGCCGTAAATACGGTGGCACCACGTGGTACCGCAGTGCTTCGTTTATGCAGGCCCAGGGCAGCGTATTAAACGCATTGGCGATGTCGAGAGACACCGCCACGACCACCTTGCCCCGGGCTACTGCATCCTCCGCCTGTGCCTTGACCCGCAAAATCGCGTGGATGGTCGATCGGCCATGCCGGAACCCGAACTGGCAATCTGCCAGGTCCGGCCCGACCCCTTCAAGATGCTCGACGAGGCGAGCGTGAATAACCCTCTCAAACAATTTGCAGACCTCGTCGAGCAACACGATGGGCCGGTAGGTCGATGGCGACTCTGCGGGTCGGCCCTCCTTCTTGAGCAGGACGAGCTTCCCGGTCTTCCAGCGCGACGGGAAGACGCCCTGCTCCATACAGGCGGAGAAAAGGCCGCGGAGCCTCGCACCCAGGAACTCGAGGGCTAGCACCCAGGCTTTGCCGGGGATACCATCGAGCCCTGGGGCGGTGTTCTTGCCCCGCAGCCGAACCACTGCCGCCCGCAACTCTGCGGGCGAAACCTCGGAAACAACCCCTGCCGAACTCAACGACGATGGCACCGCTGGACCTGGCGCCATCGGTGGAGGAGTGACATCCTCGGTGGCCGGGAACAAAGCCGCGACGACCTCCTCGACTAGGTCGCCCCGGAGACTCTGCGTCAGCGGGGGCGCCCACGGGCGACACTTTTTCATCGCCACGCGGTACGGACGCCCCCACGGATCGTTATCGAGAGTGCTCCGGAACTCCCTTCGAGCCGCAGACTTTGCTCCCGCTATTGCCACATGCAGCGCTCTCTTGGCCTCTTTGTAGAGGCCGTGAAGCAGCCGCTCCTGGTCCTCGTCGCCGGGCAGACGAATCCGGCGACGACGGTGCCTGGCGAGACAACGGCGCGCGGCCACGCACGAAACACGCAGCCGCGTGAGCTCCGCCGTCCACCAGAACACCTGGCGCTTCTCAGGCCGGCGTCGGACACGGGGCATGGCTGCGTCGCAGACATGCGACATCGCCGCCCCGAACCACGCCGCCTCCTCCTCGACCCGTACCGGCCTCTCCGGTACGGGGAGCCACGCCTGAGCCAGAGCGGCCTCCTTCAGGGCCTCGACGTCGAGGCGCTTCACACCCCAACGCGGGCCGTCCGATCGCGGAGCGGTCGGTCCACCACCAGACTGGGCAGTAGGGGACGAGGCGACGTCGAACCGAATGTATCGGTGATCCGACAACGTCTCCTCGTCCACCAGGACCCTCCAATCCCGGACACGGCGGGCTAGTGCTGGGGTGGCGAACGTGATGTCCACCACCGAACCGCCATTGTGCCGCACGCACGTGTCCACCGATCCGCGATTCACGACGGCCAGGCTGGACGAGATCGCCCACTCCTCCAGGGCCTCGCCGCGCACGTCGGTCGCCGACGAACCCCAAGCCAGAGACTTGGCGTTGAAGTCGCCGGCGACGAGGACGGGGCGAGGCTGACTGCCTTGCACCACCAGGGCCCCCAACCGAGTGAGAAAGAGCTCGAACTCGGCCAGGGATCTGTTGGGGGAGAAATACACTCCCACAATCCAGACCCCCCCCAACAGAACCGCCACGCATCCCGAACCCTTCGCTACCTTTTCGAAGGGTGGGGAGCCGGCAGCGCCCCGAGTGATGACGGCCACCGAACCGTCTAAGTCCCCTGCCCAATCATCCCTAACAGGGACAAAATACGGCTCGGCGACCACAGCCACTTGTATCGACCACTGCGCCAGACTCTGAACGAGCAAATCCTGAGCTCTGGCGCAGTGGTTAATATTCGCCTGGAGGAAACGTTGCGCCATATTAATGGGCGATCTCCATCGGTGCGACGCTGTGGGACGGGTCCGGCTGGGTCACAACCCCACCGCGCCCGCCGCGTTTAGAACGGCGGGGGCGGGAGGAGGCGACACACGCCTTGGCGCCCACTTGGTGCCCCGCGGGTTTTCCCGCAGCTGCGCAGACTGCGCAGTGCGCCTCCGCGGAGCACCCCTTGGCCTTGTGGCCCTCTTGACCGCAGCGGTAGCAGATCCCGCTACGGTCACATTCCTCTGTGAACCTAACCTAACCTAACCTAACCTAACCTAACCTAACCTAACCCTTCTTGACTTTTTGAAAATTTTTGAAGTCTTTTTTGACATTATAATATAGATTTTGGTGTCGATCTGTTCGTCTTGACGGTGCGCGTACGGCTGTGCCGAATATTATATATAGTTATATAATAAATTATTTAATTAAAGACGTTTTTGTCATTTTTTCACATAAAATTGACACATTTCAGTAGTTTTCTTCAAAATTATCAGAGGCTTTGTTGATTTTCCTGCGTCGTTACATCCCCCCAGCCGGCCCCGCCGCTTCGGTGTGGTTTTTGCCGCATCTGAAACATAAAAAACACATATTTTATATTAAATTACCTAATTTTTACCATATTTTCGTAAATATTTTCAAAATTTACCGTCCCTAAAATCCAAAAACCATTTATTTGTGACCCCCTCTGGGCCCCCGACCCGATCCGTGCGAAAGCGCGCCCAAAATACGCGGGAAAAGTCAAAAAATTGCCCCCCCGCCCACCCTAGTCTCAGTTTGGTACATCGATTCGGTACCGGTCATATTAAAAATTTTAAAACTCTCGTCTTATATAGCTAAAATTTGATCTTACAGATTGTACCACTATAAATAAATAAAAATAAAAATATTTCAGATAAGTTAGGCTAAGATAAAAACTAAATTATAAAAATTTATTCGACTTTACATTGTAAAACTTTATACATATATTCTAAACTTTTTTTATCATAATATTACTGACTGACTGACACGTAAGCCATATACACTTACAAACTTAAATTCATTGACGCGTACCCCCAATTAAAATGTTCCGAACACCTGCGAAGAGAGGCGCAGCCAAACCCTTGTCACCGGAGTCCAGTCCCGAGGAACCTGCAAGAGCATCCGTCGCGCAGGCTCGGCGCAGTATAGAATCGAAGCTAGATAGCTCAGACCCAAGACCCGCCGAGCAGGCGCGACAGATGCCCAAGCCGAAAGGCACGTACAAGGACCGGACAACGGAAGCCTCTGCCCGTCTAAATAGAATAAGGATGTCCATCAATATGAGCCGTAATACAAAGACCGAAATTAAAAACGAAATCATAGAATCGGCATTACGCATGATGCAGCTGGTAAAGGACGCGGAGGAAGGAAGAAAGTACAAAAAGTCGGAAGACACAAAGGAGACACAGACGGAGCAAGAAAAGAGAGAAGAAAAGGAAACAGAAGGAAGCAGGGGAACAGAAGAATTAAAAAGGGAATTGACAGGAAAATTAGAAGACCACATTAGGGCTATGAATGAAACAAAAGAGGCTATGGAAAGAATGAGAGAGGAAATGAGTAGGCACCGTGAAGATCTGGCCAGCCAAAGAACGTATGCGAGTGCAGTTGCCGGTTCCCCCAAAGTCAAAACGACTGAGGTGGCTACGGCGCTGCACTCGATCGTGGTGACCTCCAACGACGAACTAGAGACAGGAGAGGTCGTGATGGAAAAAATAAGGAAGGCTGTTAATGCAAAAGAGGAAGGGATAAAAGTGGACAGAATAAGAAAAGCTAAGGACAGAAAAGTAATAGTAGGATGCCAAGACAAAGAAGAACTTATAAAAATTAAACGCAACATAAACAAAAATGAAAAAAGTCTTAACATCGAAGACATTAAAAATAAGGACCCATTGGTAATCATAAAACATGTAATGAATAGTCACTCCGATGAAGAAATTGTGAAAGCCATAAAGAAACAGAACAGGCACCTACTCGATAGGATAGGGAAGGACAAAGAGAGAATGGAAGTCACGTATAGAAGAAGAACCCGAAACCCTCTGATGGCTCACATAATCCTGCGAGTGTCGCCCGAAATTTGGAGGATCGTCACAGATACCGGCGCAGTGTTTGTGGACGTCCAGAGAGTCAAGGTAGAGGACCAGTCCCCCCTTGTCCAATGCTCAAAGTGTTTGGGCTATGGACATGGGAGGCGATTCTGCCATGCCTCTCTGGAGGCCTGTAGTCACTGCGGCGGGCCGCACAAAAAGGCCGAGTGTGCAGATTGGCTCGCAGCAGAACCAGCTGCATGCTGCAATTGCCAAAGGGCGAAACTCGCGGACGTGGGCCATAACACCTTTAGTGAGGATTGCCCAGTGAGGAAAAAATGGGACACATTGGCAAGATCATGTATAGCGTATTGCTAAGATGGCAAATGTGAGACCAGATGGCACGGCAAAAGAACGACCTGGCTTTGGAAACGGAATGATGGAACAAAAAGGAACGCTAAACAACAAATAAGTAACAAAAGGAAACGGCAAAGTGGCTTTGGCGCTACCTTTTGCAGTGTTAAAGAAATAGCGGGATAACAGATATGATAAATAAGAACATTGAGAAAAATAAAAGAAAAGATACATATATAAAAAAGGTGAATAAGAAGTACTAAGATATATAACGTAACGTTATGTAAATATAGTACTAAGATTAAATGGACATATAAATTTAAAAAGATAACACATAGAAATAGACAATAACAGAAAACTGAGGAAAGAAAATCGCAGAGTTTAAGATGGAATAGGCAATGTAGAAGTTGAACCTGGAAGACAAGTAGAAAAAAGTAGAGACGTAAAATAGAACAGGACAAAAATAAACGAATTTAAAATACAAGTGAAACACATTACAAAAATAAAAGATAGGAAAAGAAACTATAGAAAAGTCTAGGAAATAAAAGTTAATTGAAAATAAAGTAATAGTAGATAGAAAAAAATTCAAACCATAAAATTAGTAAATAGACAAATAAGTAAGAAATTAAAACGCATAGACAGAGGAGAAGAGGAACATACAACACAAAAATTTTGAGGAAAATATGAAGATATAAAAAGGCCCTATCCAACCATATGGGGGTACTAGAGTGGGGACATAAACAGCCCCACATAAAAAAAAAAAAAAAAAAAAAAAACCTAACCTAACCTAACCGAGTTGCACTCTTTCCGTGGCCGCGAGAGCATCGTTTTCGCAAAGCTCCGCAACAAAAAATTCGCGAAAAATAGTAAATGTGCTCGGAATTCGCAGTGAAAGGTGTCAAATTGTGCGCAATTGTGAATACTACATGTCGAAGTCGTCTGTATCATCTGGACGATAAAACTGTAAGTACGATTTGCGAAAAACCGTGAATTAACAAAAAAGTGATCAGTGTTTTGAAGATAACTCTGAAACTAGGCGAGTGACATACAAATTTTAAAATACGGCCGGAAAGCCCTTGTGAAGCCCGACAAGGCAGTATATCACGTTCCACGCTGGCGCTTACACTTTAGCCGCAAAAGCTAAAAAAACAAGTCGCCACGTGGCACGAGGTCAGCGATCTGGGGCCCGGAGGTAAAAATTGAGTGTGCAAGGAGGAGCGCAACCAAAAACTCACCACGAAGGCACTTTAATTTTGACTGGAAAGTGAAAACCGACGACGCTGCGGAAGGAAAACCGCGAAATCCCGGAAATCACGGATTGTTTTTTGGCCCTAACTCCGCGAAACGATCTGTGACACCTATATCCAACATCACCATCGTCAAGCCATCGCCGAGACGCATCCAGCGATACCTTACACGCTTGGCGGTCACCGGTAGTTTCGTGGCTTAGGGCAGAAAAACAAGTCCGACCGGAAAACGAGGTCGAAGATCCGGAGCAGTGCGCTGGAAATTGAGTATCCAGACCGGAGCGTGACATCAAGAGGACGCGGGAGGCAGTCAAAAATTTTGGATAAATAGAGAAATTTTCAAATTGTGAGTGTTTTCCTACAAAATTACCGGTTTTTCGAGCATAACTTCTCCGGAAGTAGTCGATGACCACAATCACCCTGTGTCATTCGAAGTGCCGTATAAACCTATACCTAGGTACAAATTTTCGGAGGAATTGCTCTAAAGACCGATTTTTAAGAGAGGAAAAACCAAATTTTTTTTATTAAAATAACTTAAGTGCAAATATCTCGGAAACGGGGAGAGATAGCTAAAATTTACCACCAGATTCAAAATCCCACGTAGTGGTCTATACACAGTCTAGAGTATAAATCCAGAAAAATCTCCCCCCCCCAAAAAACTTCAAATTTTTTTTTCAAAAATCTATTTTTGGCCTAAACTTCAGAAAACTCATTTTAAACTAAATAAAAGCAGTAACATAGCAACCCCTCCCCATTTTCGAATAAAAAACTTTTTTCAGGATTTTTAAATTTTACACTAACTTCTTACTTTAGATAAAATTTTATAATTTTAGTACACCGCTAGGTAAGCTAAATTGTTCGGAACCTAAATTAAGGAAAAATTTCCAAAAATTTTCAGAAATTTTGTTAAAGTTAAATCTGCATTAAAGTGATAGCTAAGCTTAAGACTAACTGAATGAGCCCAAACTCGGGTAAATTCGGCCTAAAAAGGACGAAGTAACGGTTAAAAGAGATTTTCGACCGCCATCTTTGAAAATTTCAAAACGAACTCACGACGTCAATTATAAAGACTGACTACCCGTGTTTGGTATCATTGCGTTGGTATCGATAGGGCCTACAATTCTGAGTACTCTACATAGAGATACAAGGAACTCTATTAATTGACATAAGGATTTTCAACTGAAAATCAAAGTAATACTCACCTGACAGTACTCCACGAGGCGCCTGACGAATCGGCTTCTCCCACCATCTCTGCAACTGTAGAGACGGCGGTTTCGGCTGCTTCTGCTGCGTTCTCTCGTGTCTGGACCTGAAACAAATAATAACAAAGTTAATAAAAACGGATATATTGTTGTTAGTATTTTATATGTTAATTAGTTTTAAGACCAAGCTCATATAGAGCATTAAAAGACAAAGTGTAAGTACTGCACGAGCTGTATCCTACACCAAACTCGACGAAATATACATAAGATTAAATTGGACTCCCTACAAGCCGTATACACTTGTAGGTAATTATATTTACTATTTACTGTTGACGCATTCCCCTAACAACACCTTCAAATCCCTGAGCAAGATGTTTGGGTTCCGCACCCCAGCAAAGGATATGAGACCACAAACGAAAACCCCCGAAAAAACTAGTCCAAAGGAGACAGGTAGGACAACAGTCGCCGAGGCTCGGCGGAGCTTGGAAGCTCAGATCGAAAGATCTGAGGATACAAGCATTGCCGGACCATCGGGACTGAACCCTAAAAAAGCTCAAACGGACGCGAAAGTGGCGGGAAAAAAAGCTACAATTACAGCCCCAACCCCAAAGACCCAAACACCACCACGGGAAATTGGGTATTTAAGCAGGACAACTGAGGCGAGGGCCTGCCTGGTAAAGATAAAAAACCAGATAAACAATAGCAGGAACCTCAAAACGGAAATAAGACTAGACGTAATTGAAGCAGCAGAAAAACTTTATAGCATAGTAAAAGATATAGAAAAAGGACAGGAAGGGAAAGGTGAAAAAACCGAAGAAACAGCTAAATGTATAGAACGAGCAACGGAAATGAGTAAGAATATAGGAAGCTACGAAAAAGACATATTGAGGAAAATGGAGGAACACAATAAATTACTCAGAAAGAACAAAGAGGAATTAGATAAAATCAGTGAAGAGCTAAAAAAGCACAGGGAAGAGTGGAAAGAAGAAACAACAAAAACGAAAACTTACGCGAACGTGACGGCTGGCCCGCGGAGGAGAGAGCAAGGAGAGGCAGTAATGCACTCAGTTGCAATCACCGCCGCGGACCAAACCGCCACGGGAGAGCAAGTTTACGAAAAAATTCGTAACACGCTGAACGCAAGGGAAGAGGGAATAAAGATCGATAATATAAGGAAAGCAAAGGATAGGAAAATCATAGTAGGATGTAGGTCAAAGGAGGAACTGGGGAGGATAAAGGACAGAATCAGGATAGCAGGGAAGGACTTAAACCTGGAGGAAATGAAGAATAAAGACCCAATGATCCTACTAAAGGATGTTCTTAAGTATAATAAGGACGAAGACATTATACAGGCGGTACTCGTCCAAAACAAACACCTTTTGGAGGGGGTGAGTGTGGATAGCGCGAGCCTGAAAGTGAAATTCAGGAGAAAGGCGAGAAACCCACTCACATCCCATGTGGCAATACAGGTGCCGCCAAGGGTGTGGAGGCGACTCACGGATGAAGGATCGGTACACATAGATATACAGAGAGTCAGGGTAGAAGACCAATCTCCCCTGATCCAGTGCTCGCGGTGCTTGGGCTATGGGCACGGACGGCGATTCTGTAGAGATCAGGAAGACGCTTGCAGTCACTGCGGAGGAGCTCACCACAAAACGGAATGTGCTGACTGGTTAGCGAGAGCGCCTCCGTCGTGCTGCAACTGCACGAAGGCCAAGATCGGCGTGGCAGAACACGATGCTTTCAGCCCAGAGTGCCCTGTGAGGAGGAAATGGGAAAACCTAGCAAGATCCGCAGTGGCGTATTGCTAAGGTGGACCCAAGGAACCCAGATCAGACGAATTCCACAGCAGGCGCAACGTCGATCTTCATGACCCAGGCAAATTTGCAACGGAAGCAACTGGCAACCATAGAATTTCTTTTGGAGGCAAAAAAGAGGAAGGTCGACGTGGCGCTGCTCCAGGAACCGTATGTGGGAGGACGGGGTAGGATGGGGGACCGCCATGGAGTGAGGATATTCCAGGGAGTAGATGGGCGCGGGGAAGTTGTCAAGTCGGCCGTTGCAGTGTTCAACGACGACTGGGCGGTAACTCAGTGCCCATCGCTCACTACAACCAACATCGTAGTAGTGAAAATCCAAACTGGAACCCGCGAAATGGTGGTCATCTCATTCTATTTCGAACCGGACAAACCCATAGGGCTATACCTGGAGCAGCTGGGGAAGATAGTTGAAACACTGGGACCCAATGGAATCCTTATAGGGGGCGACACCAATGCCAAAAGCATCTGGTGGGGCGCCGCGGGTACGGATAGCAGGGGAGAAGAAATGGCAGGCATGCTAGAGGAATACGGGTTGCAGGTGCTCAACGACGGCCAAACACCAACTTTCGAGACGGTGAGAGGAGGAAGACTCCTCACAAGCCACATCGATATTACGGCCTGTACAGAGGACATCCTGGATCTGGTGACGGACTGGAGAGTAGACGACACCATGGCGAGCTCGGACCACAACGCGATAATGTTCAAAATAAATAGAGATAAAAATAAATACACCAAACTGAGGGCAAAAACTACTAGAAGATATAACACCAAAAAAGCTAATTGGTCCTATTTTAATGAAAACTTGGAAAAATTAGTGAAAAGCAATAAATTAATACAGGCAGAAATAAATAACATTAACAACAAAAATCAATTAGACAACATAATAGAAAAGTACATAAACATAGTAATAGAAACATGCAATAAAACAATACCATTAATAAAAGTAAACAACAAAATGAACTTACCGTGGTGGTCCGAGAAACTCGCCAGGATGAAGCAGGAAACCGTCACCAGAAAAAGGAGAATCCGATGCGCAGCGCCAATCCGAAGAGCCAAGGTCGTCGATGAGTACCTGAAATCAAAAGAAAAATATGAAACAGAAGCCAAAGCTGCACAAATCAGCAGCTGGAAAGAGTTCTGCAAAAAGCAAGATAGAGAGACCATCTGGGATGGCGTATACAGGGTAATGGGCAAAGTTTCAAAGAAGCATGAGGACCTGCCATTAATAAGTAGAGGAGAGACGCTCAGCATGACAGAATCGGCAAAGCTATTGGCAGTAACCTTCTATCCAGAAGACAACGAAAATGAAGACAACGCAGAACACCAGCGCATAAGACGAGTGGCCGCATCAGTAAACGAGAAAGCCAATGATGAGACACATGACCCTCCGTTTACAATGGAAGAACTTTATGCGGCAGCCAATAGCTTCAATCCAAAGAAAGCCCCGGGAGCAGATGGCCTCACGGCCGATATCTGTAAGCAAGCTATAAGTAAGTACCCAGAATTGTACTTATCACTGGCAAATAAATGCCTCGAGCTAGGCCACTTCCCGACCACCTGGAAGGAGGCCACGGTCATAGTCCTCCGCAAGCCTGCAAAGGAGGATTACACAAATGTCAAAGCATACCGACCGATAGGATTATTGCCGGTGATGGGTAAGATACTGGAGAAGATGGTGGTGGGGCGAGTGAGGTGGCATCTCCACCCGAGGACAAACCCCCGACAGTTTGGCTTTATGCCCCAGAGAAGCACCGAGGACTCCCTCTATATCTTAATGAAATACATAAGAGAGAAACTAGAAGAAAAAAAGATTGTAATCATCATATCATTGGATATAGAGGGAGCCTTCGATAGCGCATGGTGGCCTGCCATTAGAGTTAGACTGTCGGAGGAAAAGTGTCCAATCAATATCAGAAGGATGATAGATAGCTACCTCGAGAGCAGGAAAATAAAACTAAAATTCGCCGGAGAAGAACACGAGAGATGGACCTCTAAGGGATGCGTGCAGGGATCCATTGGGGGTCCAACTTTCTGGAACCTGCTCCTCGACCCACTACTATCAGAGCTTGATAGACGGGGTAGTTACTGCCAAGCGTTTGCCGATGATGTAGTACTCGCCTTCGAAGGAACTGAAATAGCTAAACTTCAGAAACAGGCCAATGAAACACTGGCCTATGTGAGGGAGTGGGGAATGAGGAACAAATTAAAATTCGCCCCGCATAAAACAAAAGCGATGGTACTAACACGAAGGCTTAAATACGATTCCCCAATTCTTCACATGGGCGGTGTAGATATCGACCTAGAAAAGGAAATAAAAATACTGGGCATTACCATCGACAGCGGGTTGACCTTCAATACTCACGTTTCCGACGTTTGCAAGAAGGCAATCAAATTCTACAACCACCTATCTAGAGCCGCAAGACTGCAATGGGGACTGGGGCCTGATGTCATTAAGTTACTGTATACGGCGGTAGTGGAACCAGTAATCTTATATGGTGCAAGTGTGTGGGCTCCAGCCACACGGAAGTTGGGGGTGAGGAAGCAGCTTGCTGTAGTACAACGAGGATTTGCGCAAAAGCTCACGAAGGCCTACAGGACCGTTTCACTGAACTCGGCCCTGGTGCTCGCCGGGATACTTCCCTTAGACATTCGTATCAGGGAGAATGCCTCCCTGTACGAAGTCAAAAAGGGATACTCCCGGCGGGTCATAGGAGATCGAGAGGTGGAACGTCCTGTGGCCTTCGTTGAGCTTGAACATCCTGCGCAGCGTAGCACATTGCGTTATCGATGCCTGATAGACGGTGCAGAAGTGAACCAAGTTACCAACGACGGACTAATTATCTACACGGACGGAAGTAAGATAAATGGCAAGGTAGGAGCGGCAATCTCTATCTGGGAAAACGCCGCCGAAACAAAAACCAAAAAACTAAAACTTGAATCATTCTGCACCGTCTACCAGGCAGAGCTGCTGGCCCTCCACAGGGCCGTGGAGGAGGCAGCTAAGAGTGGAGCAGTAAAATGCAGCATACTGAGCGACTCGAGAGCGGCCTTAGAAACTGTCGCCGACAGTGTTTCCCTCCATCCGCTTGCGTTCGAAATAAGAAAAAACATAAGATCAATGAAGGAACGCGGCAAAATACTAAACCTATTTTGGATCAAAGCACACGCAGGATTGGAGGGAAACGAGCGAGCAGACGAGCTCGCGAAGGATGCTGCATTAAAACTGAAAACAAAACCCAGTTACGATAGATGCCCCGTTTCATTCGTCAAACGACAAATCCGCATGGAGTCGGTGGACGAATGGAACGGGCGCTATGTACAGGGCGAAACAGCTTCCACTACGAAGCTCTTTTTCCCGAACGCTGTGGAGGCCCATCAGCTCACAAAACGGATCAAAATAGATCCGATTTTGACGCAGGTATTCACGGGGCATGGCGGGTTCTCAGAGTACTTGAACCGCTTCAAGTGCAAGGAGAGCCCGTCATGCATCTGTGACCCAGCTGAAAAGGAAACGGTGGTGCACGCAATTACACAGTGCCCGGTATACATTAAAATAAGAACAGAACTAGAAATAGAGCTAGGTATAGAAATAAATATAAGTAACTTGAATAAGCTAATAGATAATAAAGTAACTAGAGATAAGTTTATTAAATATTGTACAAAAATAGCAAAAAGTGTAATAAATAGGAATAGGTAGAAAAAGTTAAACTAAATATATAATATAAGATTATGTATAATTAGTAACTAAAACTAGAATCGTAGAAAGTAAGAATAAACTGTAATATTATTAAGGTAGATAAGTTAAATTAAGTGGAAATGTATGTAAATAAAGAAAAGAAAGAGTCGTTCCAATAAAATAAGAAATTAGCTAGGATTAGGAAAAGTAGGGCCATAGAGATTAGGAGCATAGAATGAGTCAATAAAGATAGAGTAGGGAAGGGTAGGGGGTGATAAGAACTCTAACTAGCGTTAGGGGAACGAGAGTGGGGCATAGAGCCCCACAAAAAAAAAAAAAAAAAAAAAAAAAACCTAACCTAACCTAACCTAACCTAACCTTTTTTTTTTTTTTTTTTTTTTTTTTTTTTTTTTTTTTTTTTTTGTCGCGGGGAAAGCGACTTATTGCTACCGCCCCGCCCCGGGGGAAGGCGGAACGGTTATGTTGGGTTCACCGGTCTTACGACCCAGCACTACGCCACCCGGAAGAGATGTTAAATCCGGGCGACCACTGGGCCGAGTCCCTAACACTATGTACAACCTACACCGGCATACCAACTAAAACCCCGCGGTGGCCTTCTTCGGCGCATGTGGAGCGGCCCCGGGGTATCCTTAGCTAAATCTAAGGATTGCTACCGGAACCGCCCCTGCGCGGTGCCGCCTTGCGGCCCGTCTCCTTATGGGGGGCTCAGAAGCCCCCGCACACCGAAGGACGCCCTCGGCGTCAACGGCAGACACGAGGCCGACCACCCGTGCTGCCGTCCATCCCGGGGTCGCATGTACAACAGTACAATAATGGCGCTACGACAGCCCCCGGCTGCGCGCCTACGACCCCCGATGGCCCCAATTAGTCGCCTCTTACGACAGGCAGGGGATACCGTGGTGGAATTCTCCAAACGCCCCCATTCCACAGGGCGGGAGACGCCGGTCAGTCGTCCACCCGACGCCTCCTACGTCTCCTTTGGCGGCGCGCGGGATCGTTCTGCTCACGATCCCGCTCGGCGCTCTCCTTCTGCGAGATGACGCACTCGCAAAAGGAGGCTACCGCCCGCCAAGACCTCCGGCTGCCGACCATGGCAGACACCACGGCCGGCAGCGACAGATCCACTCCGACGACTGCTCTGAGAGCGCTGCGCTCGTCACTCCAGGCTGGACACTCCTCCAAAGTGTGCTGTGCCGTATCCTCGCGGCAGTTGCCACAATGGTGGCACACGGCGGAATCCTCTTTTCCGGCTATGCGACACAGGTACGAGCCGAAACACCCGTGGCCCGTGAGTACCTGTGTCAGCCGGAATGTAGGCGCACCGTGGCGCCTGTCGACCCACTCGACAAGGACAGGACGCACTGCCGCGACAGTCCTCACACCGGCACTTGGGCTCTCCAGCCTGGCATGCCACTCCTCCACGGCGGCTCTGCGAAATCGGGCCGCAATCTCCCTCGGAGCCAATCTCTGCGTACGTTGGGACGCCCCCTCTCGCCAAAAGAACGCAGACGAGAGGTGCTGGGCGTCCAACTCCCAAGGGAGAGTACCCGCCAAAACCTAACCTAACCTAACCTAACCTAACCTAACCTAACCTAACCTAACCTAACCTAACCTAACCTAACCTAACCTAACCTAACCTAACCTAACCTAACCTAACCTAACCTAACCTAACCTAACCTAACCTAACCTAACCTAACCTAACCTAACCAGAGTCGTGAGCCACCCGTGCCCGTGAGTAGATCGTTTTTTGTACGCTCCAGGCAATTTAATTCGCGAATATTGTGAAAAGTGCTCCGATTGTCGCGAAAGTTGGTGAAAGTGTTCCGCTTAGTGCTCGTTACACCCACAGTGCTTACCAGTTCAGTCGCATCAAAAGCGGCTGAGATAGCCCGTTTTTCGTGGGTGATAAAAAGTTAAAGTGTGAACGCTGCTCAAACGAGATCTTTGACACCAACATCTGCCGACGGTATAAGGAGCGTGCTGGTACCCCCCTTATACCACCAAGATCCCAGAATTTTCTGGTGATCCATTTCGGCAGAAATAAAAATAAACCGGATTGGCTTCGCGGCCCAAATCACAAGATACTGGACAGAGGTTTTCGGGACAAGAACACCAGAGCCGACAAGGCCTGCAGGAGCTGTTCCCGATACCTATTTTTAAAATTAATCGTAAGTCTTTTTGTTTATTTCGCTTTCCGTTGCTGTGAAAGAATCTGTATACTTCGGAATCCTGTAGAAGGTCGAAACGATCTGTGACCCCAGAGTTTCTTTATTCCATCTTAAGGGTTTACTCATCCCACCTTCTGTGCAAGAAGAAACTCGGGGCTGACGTGAAGACTCGATTTTCTGCAGCGAAAAACAAGGCAGAGGATTTCCGGGCCGGAGAGCGAAATTGTGTACGCGAACTGCGTCGTAGCGTGACTCGTCATTTTTAGCAATTGTCAACAACATACGTCACAGTCGCGTCATAGAACTCCGTCTCAGCATCGAAGTTTCCAGAAGTTAGGCCCCGCCCACATATCGGCGGTTCGGGAAATTTCCGTTAACAACTTCCATCGAACGTTCTGGTAGATTACCCCCGCTCCTCGGGCTGTGTGACGATTCACGAACTGTCCAGCGCCAATCTAGCTGGACCCTCAGAAGGATCACGTGGTTACGCACGCTTTGTTGCAAATACTTAGACCCGTGTCCTTCGAGTGACGTCACCTACCCGATCGGGAAAACCGAACGGGCCGGAACCCACCACCTTATCTTCGGGCTGAGGCGAGACCTGACAGTACTGGTGATTGTGTGAAGTTGGCAACTGCCATCTTTAGTTGACCCTTGGGCCGAAGCTCCAAGAAAATTGGTTCGTGATTTCCCCCCCCCCCTCCGGATTTTACCCCCCCCCTCCTTCACCCCCTCCCATATCGATACCAACCCCCCTCCCCCCAACTTTTATACCTTCACCCCCCCTCATCCTATCTCGGCCAATTTTGATCCCAGGCGTTCGAGTTTGGGCTCATATTGTAGAGCTCACCAAGGCCAACCATTCTGCTCTGTTAGAAACCTTTTTGGTCCATTCTTTTATCCTTTATTTTATTTTATTTACATTTTTCAAATTTTTAAATTTTTAAATTTTTATCTAACCCACAATCACTTCTTAACAGTCACGCACGCAGCATCGCACCTAAAACAAAGAGTTTTAATTAGAAATAAGATAGCATAAGTAATTATACTTAGCCTTAAGTTTTAAAATATTGACAAAGACAGCTGAGAGTTCTCTACACTCTCAGTCTTTTATTTCATAACTTTCGTCTGTGACGAAAACCTAAGTTTTAATTAGCGTAGGCTTTTCCCTTTTGGAAAATTTTAATTTTGACGACTTGGGGGCCACATACACCCTCAAGTATAATTTTTTACAGTTTAGACGCATCCCTCTGGTATCTACCTAACACTGCCTGTAGTACTGTTTTGATACCAACATACCATATAGCTCGAAATAGTGTGTGTATTGATACTTGGGGCCATATACACCCTCAAGTGTCAAATCTTAGACCCTCTATCATCCACCTCAGTCTCCAAGATGTTTGGCTTCAGGACGCCCGCTAAGGAGTCTGACTCCCGGAACGCGCGCCGAAGCCCAACACCCGAGGAACCCTCAACGGCGGACGCGACAGGCACCAAGGTCGCGCGGGCGCGCCTAAGCATCGAGTCCCAGATTGAAAAATCTGCGGGGTCGGGCCTGGGCGGGCCTGCGCGGCCGAAGGCCAAGTCGGTACAGCCGGAGGGCAAGACCACGGCGCCGGTGAAAAAGACGACGGGCGTTACCAACGTTGTCGAAAAATCACCGACGACAGCTCCATCGTATCCGACCCGAACTGCTGAAGCGAAGGCTTGCCTAATGCGAGTCAAGCTACAAATCGGGAACAGCAGAAATCTCAAGACAGAGATCAAGAATGAGGTCATCGATGCGAGCGAGAAACTCTTCCGATTGGTCAAGGAGGCTGAGGAAGGGAGAAAATACAAAGCTGTGGAAAACAAGGAAGAAATTAGGACAAAGGATGACGATGCTAAAAAGAAAGTTACAGAAGAACAGCTCGTCATGAAGATGGAAGAACACAGCGAACTGCTTAGAACAAACAAAAAAGAGATGGAAGCTCTAACGGAGGAGATTCGAAAACATAAGGAAGCTCTGAAGGAGAGAGAAAGCTACGCCAGCGTAGCTTCTGGACCGCCGAGGCAGAGACCTGAACAGAGAGCAGCAATGCACTCAGTTGTCATTGCCTCGGTGGACCAGAACGAAACTGGCGAGCAAGTTTTCGAACAAGTCCGGAAAGCAGTTAATGCAAGGCAAGAGGGTCTAAAGATTGATAGGATTAGGAAAGGAAAAGATAGAAAGGTAATCTTAGGATGCAACTCAAAGGAAGAGTTGGAAAAGGTCAAGAAAAGGATAAAAAGGCCAGACGGTAGACTCACCGTGGAGGACGTTAAGAACAAGGACCCTTTGGTGATACTAAGAAGCGTGCTGAACCACAACTCTGACGAAGAGATTGTGCAAGCAATTAAATCCCAAAACCGCCATCTTTTGGGAGATGTGAGCGCCGAAAACGCACGCATCGTGGTTAAGTACAGAAAGGGTGCAAGAAATGCGCTGACAGCGCACATTGTACTTCAACTGTCTCCGGTACTATGGAAACGCTTCGTCGACCAGGGGTCTCTGTTTATAGACGTCCAACGTGTTAGAGTCGAGGACCAATCTCCATTGGTCCAGTGCTCTTGTTGCCTCGGTTACGGCCACGGGAGGCGGTTTTGCGGGGACCGGGCTGACGTTTGCAGTCACTGCGGGGGTGCTCACCTTAAAAAGGATTGCGCCGACTGGCTCGCGCAAGCGCCCCCAAAGTGCTGCAATTGCGTCAGGGCCGGTCTCGACAGAGCTGACCATAATGCTTTTAGCGGGGAATGTCCGGTGAGGAGAAAGTGGGATGCCCTGGCGAGGTCTGCTATAGCGTATTGCTAAGGTGGCCTCGGGGGTAAGTGGACACCAAGATCCCCCAGAAGGAGCACGGCCACTGCTCGTGGCCCAGGCTAACCTCCAGAGAAAGCAGCTTGCTACTCAGGAGGTGATGCTGGAGGCCGTGAGCAGAAAAATGGCGTTCGCTCTACTCCAGGAGCCATATGTGGGAGCTCGAGGTAGGGTTAGGGACTACGGCGGGGCGAGGATTTTCCAACACACAGGCATGGACAATACTACCGTAAAAGCCGCAATTGTAGTATTTGACTTGAACACCAAAGTCACACAGTGTCCAAATTTCACCACGCCTAACATCTCAGTGGTGAAAGTATATGCCGGAAACCGAGAAATCGCCGTGGTCTCTCTCTATTTCGAACCAGACAAACCCATAGGGCCATACCTGGAGCAACTGGGGAGAATTGTGTGCGAACTAGGGCCCACAAACATCCTCATCGGCGGAGATTTCAACGCTAAGAGCATGTGGTGGGGCAGCGAGGTCACTGACCGGAGGGGAGAAGACCTTGCTGATGCAATAGGAGAGTGGGGCCTCCAGGTGCTCAACGACGGAGAAACGCCAACTTTTGACACCTTTAGGGGTGGTATACGTTACAAAAGTCATGTGGACATCACACTATGCTCAGAGGACCTTTTCGGCCTGGTGAACGAGTGGAAGGTCAACGAAGACCTGGTGAGCTCAGACCACAACGCAATTTTATTCAATATCAGGCTCGGTAAATTAGAAAAATTAGAGATTAAAAGAACTACTCGGCTATTCAATACCAAAAAAGCTAATTGGGGTAAATTTAGTGATAAATTTACCCAATTAACTAACACCTGCAACGTAACTTCAGAAGTGATAGAGCGCACAGAAAACAAAATAGAAATAGACAGGTTTGTAGAAAATTATAGTAAAGTAATAGTAGAATCATGTAGCGACTCTATCCCAAAATTAAAACCACATAAAAAATTATCCACACCGTGGTGGTCTGATGAAATCGCCGCGTTGAAGAAAGCCATGGTCACCAGGAGGAGAAGGATCCGCTGCGCAGCCCCAGTCCGCAGGGCGTTCGTCGTCGAAGAGTATCTGAGAGCGAAAGAAAAGTATGAGACAGAATCTAAGAAGGCCCAAATAAACAGCTGGAAGACCTTCTGTGCAAAGCAAGGCAGGGAAACCGTCTGGGATGGCATTTATCGAGTCATAGGGAAAGTCACGAAGAGGCAGGAGGACATTCCCTTGAAACGAGATGGGTGCATCCTAAGTCCTGAAGAATCGGCAAAGGTTTTGGCGGAAGTCTTCTATCCGGAGGACCGAATAGAAGACGATAACGCAGAACATCAGCGCATACGGGCTGAAGCTGATAGCATAAATGACGGTACGGATAATGGCCATCAGGACCCGCCATTTACAATGGATGAAATCCTTGCAGCTACAGACAGCTTCAACCCCAAAAAAGCCCCGGGAGCAGATGGCCTAACATCCGACATCTGCAAACAGGCAATCCGAAAAAACCCAGAGTTGTACCTGTCACTGGCTAACAAGTGCCTCGAATTAGGCCACTTCCCGACCATCTGGAAGGAGGCCACGGTCGTAGTACTCCGGAAACCCGGAAAGGAGGACTACACAGACGTTAAGTCGTATAGACCGATAGGACTGTTGCCTGTGATGGGGAAAATTCTGGAGAAAATAGTGGTGGGAAGAGTAAAGTGGCATTTACTACCAAGGATGAGTACTCGACAGTACGGCTTTATGCCCCAAAAGAGCACGGAAGACTCCCTCTATACCCTACTCCAGCACATCAGGAGTAAATTAAGTGAGAAGAAAATTATCACCGTAATCTCACTGGATATAGAGGGAGCCTTCGACAGTGCTTGGTGGCCAGCCATCAAGGTTAGACTGTCTGAGGAAGGATGTCCGAAAAATCTAAGACGGATAGTAAATAGCTACTTTGAGAGCCGAAGAGTAAAGGTTCGCTACGCCGGGGTAGAACACGCGAGGGGGACCACCAAGGGATGCGTTCAAGGATCCATTGGTGGGCCCATCATGTGGAACCTGCTCCTCGACCCATTGCTCCAGGGATTAGCCAGCCGGGGCGATTACTGCCAAGCTTTTGCCGATGATGTCGTTTTGGTGTTTCACGGGGATGAAACACTACAGATGCAGAGACAGGCCAACGAAGCACTGGCCTATGTGCAGGATTGGGGAGTCAAGAATAAGCTGAAATTCGCTCCTAAGAAGACGAAGGCTATGGTCGTAACACGACGACTTAAGTATGACTCACCAATCCTGCGGATGGGGGGTGTAGACATTGGCTTGTCAAAGGAAATAAAGATATTGGGCTTGACTGTGGACGAGAAGCTAACGTTTAACACGCACGTCTCCGAAGTCTGTAGGAAGGCTATAACCTTCCACAGACGACTCGCAACTGCTGCAAAGGTGCAGTGGGGGCTGGGACCTGAGGTGGTAAAAATGCTTTACACCGCAGTTGTTGAACCAACGATATTATACGCAGCCAGTGCCTGGGCGCCTGCAAGTAACAAGATAGGCATACGTAAAAAACTTGCAGTGGTTCAACGAGGCTTCGCACAAAAGATGGTAAAAGGCTACAGGACAGTTTCGCTACACTCGGCCCTGCTACTTGCTGGGATCCTTCCGCTAGACATTCGTGTCCGAGAAGCGGCGCTTCTATACGAAGTGAAAAAGGGACACACTCGGCACATAGTGGGCGACCGGGACGTGGAATGTCCTGTGCCTTTTGCCAACTTGGAACATCCAGCCAGGCGCAGAGCTTTGCAGTTCAAATGCGTGGTCAACGACGCAGAACTTGACCTAGAGGCTGCAAACACCCGTAGGGTGTTCACTGATGGCAGCAAAATTGGTGGCCAAGTCGGAGCTTCGGTGTCCCTTTGGGATGGCGACGCCGAGACGAAAGCCACCAAAATTAAGCTGGAATCGTTCTGCACCGTTTACCAGGCGGAGCTGTTGGCCCTGCGCAAGGCCGTGCAAATAGCCCTAAACGAAAAGCACCACCAATACAGCGTCTTCTGCGATTCACGGGCCGCTCTCGAGACGGTCGCGCGCGGAAATTCTCTCCACCCCATAGCATTCGACATCTCTAAAATGTTGAATGAGACCAAAGAGCGCGGAAAAACCATTAACCTCTTTTGGGTTAAGGCGCACGTGGGGTTGGCAGGGAACGAGCGTGCGGACGAGCTCGCGAAGGCGGCGGCTACCACCCTAAAAAGGAGGCCCGATTATGACCGATGTCCCATTTCGTTCGTCAAGCGACAAATCCGTCAGGAGTCGATTGACGAATGGAATGAGCGATACAGGGCTGGAGAAACAGCATCGGTAACGAAGCTGTTTTTCCCTGATGCTAGGGTAGCCCATAAAGTGATCAAGAAGATGCCGGTGGACCCGGTCCTCACGCAAGTCTTCACGGGCCATGGGGGATTCTCCGAGTATTTGAATCGCTTCAAGTGCAAGGAGAGCCCCTCATGTATCTGTGACCCAGCGGCCACGGAAGACGTGGTACACGTGTTGACTGAATGCCCAATATATCTGTATAAACGAACTAACCTTGAAATAGAGGTTGACCAAATTGTAAAGAAAGATAATCTGAGCGGTATGTTGGAAGATAATGTTATTAGACCTAAGTTCGTTAAATATTGTAAAGAAATAGCGTGTAATGTGATCAAAGGAAACAAATAGAAAAGGGCAACTACAGCCTGTAATATAAGATTATATGTTTCTAGTTGCCAAGGACAAGCTGGTTTCGAGAAGAAGACACGTTATTATCTAAGTCCGTACACATGTAATTTTATTAAATCAGATAAAACTCAGTTTTAAAAGTATGTCTTTTGTATGTAGTTAGACTTTTATTTTTTCAGGCATACTTAAAGTTGTATAATCCAAATTTTTCTATATTGATGAGTTTTTAAAATAAAGGTATGTGAATTCTTCAGGTAGACAATCTCTGAATTAAAAGTATCAGAGGGAGCAGCCGGGGGGGAGTCCCCCCACAAAAAAAAAAAAAAAAAAAAAAAAAAAAAAAAAAAAAACCTAACCTAACCTAACCTAACCTAACCTAACCTAACCTAACCTAACCTAACCTAACCTAACCTAACCTAACCTAACCTAACCTAACCTAACCTAACCTAACCTAACCTAACCTAACCTAACCTAACCTAACCTAACCTAACCTAACCTAACCTAACCTGGAAAGGACAGATGAAGACCAAACGACAAAATTTGACGTAGCTAAGAAGATAGTTACAGAAGAACAGCTCGTCAAACAGATGAAAGAACACAGCGAGATGCTAAGGAAGAACAAAGAGGAAATGGAGACCTTAGCACAAGAAATGCGGAAACATACGGAAGCGCTCAAAGAAAGAGCGAGCTACGCCAGCGTAGCTTCGGGGCCCCCGGGGCAGAGACCGGAACGGAGTGCAGCAATGCACTCTGTCGTCATTGCCTCGGTGGACCAGAATGACACTGGCGAGCAAGTATTCGACCGCATTCGGAAACAAGTTAATGCAAATCAGGAGGGTCTCAAGATAGATCGGATTAGAAAGGGGAAAGATCGAAAGGTGATCTTAGGTTGCAACACGAAGGAAGAGCTCGATAAAGTTAAGAAAAGGATAAGGCCAGACGGACGACTCACAGTGGAGGACGTCAAGAACAAGGACCCGTTAGTGGTCTTGAGGAGCGTGCTGAACCACAACTCAGATGAGGAGATAGTTCAAGCTATAAAGTCCCAAAACCGCCATCTTTTGGGAGATGTGAGCGCCGAAAACGCTCGCATCACGGTTAAATACCGGAAGGGTGCAAGGAATGCGTTGACAGCGCATATTGTACTGCAACTGTCTCCGGAGCTGTGGAAACGCTTCCTCGACCAAGGGTCCTTGTATATAGACGTCCAGCGTGTGAGGGTCGAGGACCAATCTCCGTTGGTCCAGTGCTCTGGCTGCCTCGGATACGGCCACGGGAGGCGGTTCTGCAGGGAGCGGGCTGAAGTGTGCAGTCACTGCGGGGGTGCTCACCTGAAAAAGGATTGCGCCGACTGGCTCGCGCAAGCGCCCCCAAAGTGCTGCAATTGCACCAGGGCCGGTCTCGACAGAGCCGACCATAATGCTTTTAGCGGGGAATGTCCGGTGAGGAGAAAGTGGGATGCCCTGGCGAGGTCTGCAATAGCGTATTGCTAAGGTGGCCTCGGGGGTAAGTGGACACCAAGATCCCCCAGAAGGAGCACGGCCATTGCTCGTGGCCCAGGCTAACCTCCAGAGAAAGCAACTTGCTACTCAGGAGGTGATGCTGGAGGCCGTGAGCAGGAAAATGGCGTTCGCTCTACTCCAGGAGCCATATGTGGGAGCTCGAGGTAGGGTTAGAGACTATGGCGGTACGAGGATCTTCCAACACACAGGCATGGACAATACTACCGTAAAAGCCGCAATTGTAGTATTTGACTTGAACACCAAAGTCACACAGTGTCCAAATCTCACCACGCCCAACATCTCAGTGGTGAAATTATATGCCGGAAACCGAGAAATCGCCGTGGTCTCTCTCTACTTCGAACCAGATAAACCCATAGGGCCATACCTGGAGCAACTGGGGAGAATTGTGTGCGAACTAGGGCCCACAAACATCCTCATCGGCGGAGACTTCAACGCTAAGAGTATGTGGTGGGGCAGCGAGGTCACTGACCGGAGGGGAGAAGACCTTGCTGATGCAATAGGAGAGTGGGGCCTCCAGGTGCTCAACGACGGAGACACGCCAACTTTTGACACCTTTAGGGGTGGTATACATTACAAAAGTCATGTGGACATAACACTATGCTCAGAGGACCTTTTCGGCCTGGTGAATGAGTGGAGGATCAACGAAGATCTGGTGAGCTCAGACCACAACGCAATTTTATTTAATATTAGACTCGGAAAACTTGCGAAATTAGAAATTAAACGAACTACTCGGCAATTCAACACCAAAAAGGCTAATTGGGCTAAATTTAGTGATAAATTTACCCAATTAACTAACACCTGCAACGTAACTTCAGAAGCGATAGAGCGCACAGAAAACAAAATAGAAATAGACAGGTTTGTAGAAAATTATACTAAAGTAATAGTAGAAGCATGTTGCGACTCTATCCCAAAATTAAATTCAAACAAAAAATTATCCACACCGTGGTGGTCTGATGAAATCGCCGCGTTGAAAAAGGCCATGGTCACCAGGAGGAGAAGGATCCGCTGCGCAGCCCCAGTCCGCAGGGCGTTCGTCGTCGAAGAGTATCTGAGAGCTAAAGAAAAGTATGAGACAGAATCTAAGAAGGCCCAAATAAACAGCTGGAAGACCTTCTGTGCAAAGCAAGGCAGGGAAACCGTCTGGGATGGCATTTATCGAGTGATAGGGAAAGTCACGAAGAGGCAGGAGGACATTCCCTTGAAAAGAGATGGGTGCATCCTAAGTTCACAAGAATCGGCGAAGGTTTTGGCGGAAGTCTTCTATCCGGACGACCGGATGGAAGATGATAACGCAGAACATCAGCGTATACGGGCTGAAGCTGATAGCATAAATGACGGTACGGATAATGACCATCAGGACCCGCCATTTACAATGGATGAAATCCTTGCAGCTTCAGACAGCTTCAACCCCAAAAAAGCCCCGGGAGCAGATGGCCTAACATCCGACATCTGCAAACAGGCAATCCGAACAAACCCAGAGTTGTACCGGTCACTGGCTAACAAGTGCCTCGAATTAGGCCACTTCCCGACCATCTGGAAGGAGGCCACGGTCGTAGTACTCCGGAAACCCGGAAAGGAGGACTACACAGACGTAAAGTCGTATAGACCGATAGGACTGTTGCCCGTGATGGGGAAGATTCTGGAGAAAATAGTGGTGGGAAGAGTAAAGTGGCATTTACTACCTAGGATGAGTACTCGACAGTACGGCTTTATGCCCCAAAAGAGCACGGAAGACTCCCTCTATACCCTACTCCAGCACATCAGGAGTAAATTAAGTGAGAAGAAAATTATCACTGTAATCTCACTGGATATAGAGGGAGCCTTCGACAGTGCTTGGTGGCCAGCCATCAAGGTTAGACTGTCTGAGGAAGGATGTCCGGAAAATCTAAGAAGGATAGTAAATAGCTACTTTGAGAGCCGAAAAGTAAAGGTTCGCTACGCCGGGGTAGAACACGCGAAGGGGACCACCAAGGGATGCGTTCAAGGATCCATTGGTGGGCCCATCATGTGGAACCTGCTCCTCGACCCATTACTCAAGGGATTAGCCAGCCGGGGCGATTACTGCCAAGCTTTCGCCGATGATGTCGTTTTAGTGTTTCACGGGGATGAAACACTACAGATACAGAGACAGGCCAACGAAGCACTGGCCTATGTGCAGGATTGGGGAGTCAAGAATAAGCTGAAATTCGCTCCTAAGAAGACGAAGGCTATGGTCGTAACACGACGACTTAAATATGACTCACCAATCCTGCGTATGGGGGGTGTAGACATTGGCTTGTCAAAGGAAATAAAGATATTGGGCTTGACTGTGGACGAGAAGCTAACGTTTAACACGCACGTCTCCGAAGTCTGTAGGAAGGCTATAACCTTCCACAGACGACTCGCAACTGCTGCAAAGGTGCAGTGGGGGCTGGGACCTGAGGTGGTAAAAATGCTTTACACCGCAGTTGTTGAACCAACGATATTATACGCAGCCAGTGCCTGGGCGCCTGCAAGTAACAAGATAGGCATACGTAAAAAACTTGCAGTGGTTCAACGAGGCTTTGCACAAAAGATGGTAAAAGGCTACAGGACCGTTTCGCTACACTCGGCCCTGCTACTTGCTGGGATCCTTCCGCTAGACATTCGTGTCCGAGAAGCGGCGCTTCTATACGAAGTGAAAAAGGGACACACTCGGCACATAGTGGGCGACCGGGACGTGGAATGTCCTGTGCCTTTTGCTAACTTGGAACATCCAGCCAGGCGCAGGGCTTTGCAGTTCAAATGCGTGGTCAACGACGCAGAACTTGACCTAGAGGCTGCAAACACCCGAAGGGTGTTCACTGATGGCAGCAAAATTGGTGGCCAAGTCGGAGCTTCGGTGTCCCTTTGGGATGGCGACGCCGAGACGAAAGCCACCAAAATTAAGCTGGAATCGTTCTGCACCGTTTACCAGGCGGAGCTGCTGGCCCTGCGCAAGGCCGTGCAAATAGCCTCCAGCGAGAAATACCACCAATACAGCGTCTTCTGCGATTCACGGGCCGCTCTCGAGACGGTCGCGCGCGGAAATTCCCTCCACCCCATAGCATTCGACATCTCTAAAATGTTGAATGAGACCAAAGAGCGCGGTAAGAACATTAACCTCTTTTGGGTTAAGGCGCACGTGGGGTTGGCAGGGAACGAGCGTGCGGACGAGCTCGCGAAGGCGGCGGCTACCACTCTAAAAAGGAGGCCCGATTATGACCGATGTCCCATTTCGTTCGTCAAGCGACAAATCCGCCAGGAGTCGATTGACGAATGGAATGAGCGATACAGGGCTGGAGAAACAGCATCGGTAACGAAGCTGTTTTTCCCTGACGCTAGAGAAGCCTATAAAGTGATCAGGAAGATGCCGGTGGACCCAGTCCTCACCCAAGTCTTCACGGGCCATGGGGGATTCTCCGAGTATTTGAATCGCTTCAAGTGCAAGGAGAGCCCCTCATGTATCTGTGACCCAGCAGCCACAGAAGATGTGGTACACGTGTTGACTGAATGCCCAATATATCTGTATCAACGAACTAACCTTGAAATAGAGGTTGACCAAATCGTAAGTAAAGAAAATCTGAGCGGTATGTTGGATGATATTGTAACTCGAAATAAGTTCGTACAATTTTGTAAAAAATTAGCGTGTAGCGTGTTGAAAAGGAACAAATAGACAGGGCAACTACAGTATGTAATATAAGATTATATGTTTTTAGTTGCCACTGAAAAGCTGGTTTTGTGATGAAGACACGATTTTAAATTGTAATTGTACTAAATGTGATTTTTATTAAATAATATAAACTCAGTTTTAAAAGTATGTCTCATGTATGTTAGATTTAGACTTTTTTATTCCAGGCATACTAAATGATGTTAAATTCCATTTTTTATATTGATGAGTTTTTTAAATAAAGGTATGTGAATTAATCAGGTAGACATACTCTGAATTAAAAGTATCAGAGGGAGCAGCCGGGGGGGAGTCCCCCCAAAAAAAAAAAAAAAAAAAAAAAAAAAAAACCTAACCTAACCTAACCTAACCTAACCGAAAATTTTTGAAGTCTCATTTTTGACACTACAAGATAGTTATTGGTATCGATCTGTTCGTCTTGACGGCGCGCGTACGGCTGTGCCGAATATTATATATAGTTATATAATAAATTATTTAATTAAAGACGTTTTTGACATTTCATTTGACATATCGACTCGGTATCGGTTATTTTCAAAATTTCTAAATTTAGGTCTTATTTGGAGAAACTTTGATCCAACAGATCGTATCGTCATAAATAAAAATAAATACAAATTTTGAGACAACTTTTGATGAAAAAAAAAAAAAAAAAAAAAAAAAAAAAAAAAAAAAAAAGATTAATTTTTAAATTTTATTTGGACTTTTACATTGTAAAATTTTATACAAATTATATTTTATACTTTCTATCATAATATTACTGACCGACTGACACGTAAGCTCTTTACACTTACAAACTTATATTCTGTGACGCGTACCCCCAATTAAAAATGTTCCGTACACCTGCGAAGAGAGGTGCGGCCAAACCACTGTCACCGGAGTCCAGTCCCGAGGAACCGGCAAGAGCAACCGTCGCGCAGGCTCGGCGTAGTATTGAATCGAAGCTGGATAGCTCAGATCCAAGACCCGCCGAGCAGGCGCGACAGATGCCCAAGCCGAAAGGCACATATAAGGACCGGACAACGGAAGCCTCTGCCCGTCTTAACCGAATTCGAATGTCGATAAATATGAGCCGGAACACCAAAACTGAAATAAAAAATGAAATTATTGAATCGGCATTACGAATGATGCAGTTGGTAAAGGATGCGGAGGAAGGAAGGAAGTATAAAAGATTGGAAGACACTAAGGAAACGCAGACGGAGCAAGGAAAGGAAGAAGTAAAGGAAATTGAAAGCAGCAGGGGATCAGAAGAATTAAAAAGTGAATTGACAGAAAAATTAGAGGAACATTTACGGGCTATTAAGGAAACAAAAGAGGCTATGGAAAGGATGAGAGAGGAAATAACTAGGCACCGTGAAGATCTGGCCAGCCAAAGAACGTATGCGAGTGCAGTTGCCGGTTCCCCCAAAGTCAAAACGACTGAGGTGGCTACGGCGCTGCACTCGATAGTGGTGACCTCCAATGATGACCTAGAAACGGGAGAGGTAGTAATGGAAAAGATAAGGAAGGCTGTGAAAGCAAAGGAGGAAGGGATAAAAGTGGACAGTATAAGAAAAGCGAAAGATAGAAAAGTTATATTAGGTTGCCGAGACAAAGAAGAGATAATCAAAATTAAAAAGAACATAAGTAAAAATGAAAAAAGTTTAAATTTCGAAGACATTAAAAATAAGGACCCTCTTGTCGTAATTAAGCATGTGATGAATAGCCACTCCGATGACGAAATTGTAAAGGCTATAAAAAATCAGAACAGGCACCTTCTGGACAGAATAGAAAAGGAGAAGGAAAGGATAGAGGTCACGTTCAGAAGGAGAACCCGGAACCCACTGATGGCCCACATAATCCTGCGAGTGTCGCCTGAAATCTGGAGGATCTTCACAGATACCGGCGCAGTGTTTGTAGACGTCCAGAGAGTCAAGGTAGAGGACCAGTCCCCCCTTGTCCAATGCTCAAAGTGTTTGGGCTATGGACATGGGAGGCGATTCTGCCATGCCTCTTTGGAGGCCTGCAGTCACTGCGGTGGGCCGCACAAAAAGGCCGAGTGTGCGGATTGGCTAGCAGCAGAGCCATCGACCTGCTGTAATTGCCAAAGGGCGAAACTCGCGGACGTGGGTCATAACGCCTACAGTGAGGGTTGTCCAGTAAGAAAGAAGTGGGACATGTTGGCCAGATCGTGCATATCGTACTGCTAAGATGGTAACTGTAAAATCAGATGGCACGGCAAAAGATCGACTTGGCTTTGTAAAGGGAAGTATAGAAAAAAGAACGGTGCACAAGAAATCAGTCTCAAAAGGAAACGGCAAAGTGGCTTTGGCGCTACCTTTTGCAGTGTTAAATAAATAGCGGGATAAAACAGATAGGACAGATAATAAGATTGAGTAAAGTAGAAAAGATGAATATAAAAAAGATGTGCAAAAAGTACTAAGATATATAACATAAGGTTATATTGATACAGTACAAAGATAGACCGGACATATAAACTTAAAAGATAGCATAAATAAACCTGTAATAACGGAAAGACTGAAGAAAGGAAGTCGGTAACATCAGATTGAATAGGTAACTTAGAAACACAAATAGGAAGACAAGGAGAGAGAAGCAGAGATGTAAAGTGGAATAAGACTAAAGAACATTGGCAGAAGAAACGAAACTAAATAAATAACTATAAGAAAATAAATAAGTTAATAGCACAAAAAGTGAAACATACGAGAAAATACAAGAAAGGAAAAGAAGATACAAATTTTATAAATTTACATAATTTAGTTTTACATATTTCAATTGAAAATATATAGACAGCAAAAATGGACAGAGGAGGAAAATCTAACATAAGTATATTTATAAAACATGTAGATGTAAAAAGGCCCTATCCACCCATATGGGGGTACTAGAGTGGGGACATAAACAGCCCCACAAAAAAAAAAAAAAAAAAAAAAAAACCTAACCTAACCTAACCTAACCAGTTGCTCCAAGAACGCCACCGTGAACGCATCGTTTATGTGTCGCTCCGCGTAAAATAAATCGGCTCGGTCGTCTTAAATTTGAATCTCGCTTTGAAATTTATATCATTGGGTGCGTAAAAGACCTGGCAGTGTGTTGGTGTAGGTGGTGAAGTGGAAAGTGCGGTGGTTTTCCCTCAAATTGGGAAAAACTAGTGAAAAATCGTCAATTTTCTGGATTATCGGCATTACCTGCATCATCTGCATCATCTGCATTGCTTGCTTCGGCTGCTTTGGTTGCATTGGCTGCAGTAGCTGAGTGCGCAGGCCAATCAAACATCTATCTGCGCATTGCCTGCGTTACCTGTACCATCTGGTAAGTCTGCACTGGCTGCTTTAACTGCATCGGCTGCATTGTCTGCGCGCGCTGGCCAATTGGAGATCCATCTGCACACTGTCTGCACTGCCTGCATCATCTGGACAGCCTGCATCGGCTGCATTGCCTGCTTGCGCGGGTGAATCGAAGATCCATCTGCACACTGTCTGCATTGCCGGTATTATCTGGATAGTCTGCTTCGGCTGCATTGCCTGCTTGCGCGGGCCAATTGAAGATCCATCTGCACACTGTCTGCATTGCCTGTACTATCCGGATAGTCTGCATCGGCTGCATTGCCTGCATTGCCTGCATTGCCTGCATTGCCTGCATTGCCTGCGTGCGCGGGCTAATCAAGGATCATCTGCACACTGCCTGCATTGCCTGCATTGACTGGATAGTCTGCATCGGCTGCATTGCCTGCATTGCCTGCATTGCCTGCATTGCCTGCGTGCGCGGGCTAATCAACAATCAGGGATCATCATCTGCATACTGCCTGCATTGCCTGCATTAACTGGACAGTCTGCATTGGCTGCTCTGGTTGCATATCATCTGCATTATTAACTGTTAAATAGGAAAAACAACACGAGCTGCTTTAAGCCCCACGGTTGACCCAAACAAATTATACAAAATTTACTTTTTGACTTTTTGACGCCTACAAGCCGTATACACTTGTGGGAAACATATTCTTCAGACGCATTCCCCTAACAATACCAAACATATAATGTTCGGGATCCGCACGCCACCCAAGGAAATGAGGCCGAAGAGCAAAACGCCTGAAAAGATCAGCCCGGGAGATACCGGTGGGAACAGGGTCGCGCAGGCCCGGCGGAGCTTGGAATCCCAGATCGAAAGATCTGGGGGAACGAGCGCCGCCGAGCCTGTGCGGCCAAAACCCGCGGGAACCTCTGCGGACGGAGAAAACCCGACTAAAAAAGTGACAGCCCCGGCCTCAATAGTGGCAGTAGTGCCACGAGAAGATACCGGACAAATGAGCAGGACAGCCAAAGCAAAATCTTGCTTGATGAAACTGAAGCTCCAAATAAACAACAGTCGGAACCTGAAAACGGAGATAAAAACGGACGTTATAGAGGCAGCGGAAAAGCTATACAAGCTAGTAAAGGAAGGAGAGGACGAAAGGTTAAAAGAAGGAAAGAAGGTAAAGACAACAGAAGATCCACCCAGAATCGGAAGAGACATGGAAATAGAGAAAAAGCTAGAAAATCAGGAGAAGGAAATAATTAGGAGACTGGATGCCCACACCCAACTATTGAAAGAGAGCAAGGAGGAAATGGAAAAGTTAAGCAAGGAGATAAATAAGCAAAGAGAGGACTGGAAAGAAGGAAGAAGCTACGCAAGCGTGGTGTCTGGCACAGGGAGGAAGGAACAAGGGAATGCAGCAATGCACTCCGTAGTGATCACCTCCGTGGACCAGACGGTCACGGGCGAAGCAGTCTTCGAGGAAATCAGGACTACACTAAACGCTAGAGAAGAGGGGATGAGGATTGATAAGATAAGAAAGGCAAAGGATAGGAAAGTGATAGTTGGCTGTAAGTCGAAAGAAGAACTGGGCAGAATTAAGGAAAAGATCAAATCAGCGGGAGCCAGACTTCATATCGAGGATATGGAGAATAAGAATCCCATGATTTTGCTGAGGGACGTCCTAAGCCATAACAAGGACGACGAAATAGTAAGAGCACTACTTAACCAGAACAAACATCTTCTGGGAGATGTGAGTGGAGACAGCGCGTGCCTAAAGGTGAAATTTAGGAGAAGGGCGCGGAACCCACTCACATCTCACGTGGCAATACAGGTGCCACCTAAGATATGGAAGCGGCTCACAGAAGAGGGGTCAGTCCATATTGACGTGCAGAGGGTCAAGGTCGAGGACCAATCCCCTCTTATCCAGTGCTCGCGGTGCCTGGGCTATGGGCATGGGAAGCGGTTCTGCCGAGACCAGGAGGATGCGTGCAGCCACTGCGGGGGGGCCCACCACAGGTCGGAATGCGCCGACTGGATGGCGAGGGCTCCACCGACGTGTTGCAACTGCACCAAGGCCAGGATCGGCGGGACCGAACACGATGCCTTTAGCCCGGAATGCCCTGTGAGGAGGAAGTGGGAGATCCTGGCGAGGTCCACGGTAGCATATTGCTAAGGTGGATCCAAGGAACCCAGATCAGACAAACTCCTCAACAGGCGCAACGTCGACCTTAGTCGCCCAAGCCAATTTACAAAGGAAAAAACTAGCGACAAGTGAATTCTTACTAGAATCAGCAAAGAGGAAGGTCGACTTTGCGCTGCTGCAGGAGCCATACGTGGGAAGCCAAGGTAGAGTGAGAGACCACCGGGGGGTGAGGATCTTCCAGGGAGAAAACGGGCAGGGGGCCGTTGTCAAGTCAGCCGTTGCAGTTTTCAACGGCGACTGGACGGTGGCCCAATGTCCGTCCCTCACCACAACCAACATCACAGTGGTGAAGATCCAAACGGGAACCCGTGAGATAGTGGTTATCTCGTTCTACTTTGAGCCGGATAAACCCATAGGGCCATACCTGCAGCAGTTGGGGAAGATAGTTGAAAAACTGGGCCCTCGCGGAATCCTCATAGGGGGTGACACCAATGCCAAAAGCATATGGTGGGGCAGCGCGGACACTGACGGGAGGGGAGAGGAAATGGCAGGAATGCTGGAGGAACACGGATTGCAGGTGCTCAACAGCGGCAAAGCTCCAACATTCGAAACAGTGCGAGGAGGAAAACTCCTCACCAGCCACATTGACATCACGGCCTGCACTGAGGATATCCTGGACCTGACAAGGGACTGGAAGGTGGACGACACCATGGCGGACTCGGACCATAACGCAATAACCTTCAAAATTGATAGAATTAAAAGTAAATTTACAATACAGAAATTTAAATCTACAAAAAAGTACAACACAAATAAGGCTAATTGGACCCACTTTGCTGAAAAACTGGAACAATTATTGCACAGCAACCAACTAACAGAATCAGAAATAAATAACATCAACAATAAATCAAATCTAGATAATACAATAGAAAAATACATAGATACAATAATAAAAACTAGCAACGAGACAATACCGCTAATTAAAGTAAAAAACAAACACAACTTACCGTGGTGGTCCGAGAAACTCGCCAGAATGAAGAAGGAAGTCACCACCAGGAAAAGGAGAATCCGATGCGCAGCGCCGATTCGAAGAGCTAAGGTCGTTGATGAGTACCTGCAATCAAAAGAGAGATATGAGAATGAAGCCAAGAAGGCACAAGTAGATAGTTGGAAGGAATTCTGTAAAAAACAGGATAAGGAGAACATCTGGGACGGGATATATAGAGTGATTGGGAAGGTATCCAAAAAGCATGAAGACCTGCCATTGACCAAGAACGGAGAGACCCTAAGCTTGAAGGACTCGGCAAAGCTATTGGCGGAAACCTTCTATCCAGAAGACAATAAAGAAGAAGACAACGCAGACCATCAGCGTACAAGAGAGGCAGCCGCACGAGTAAATGACAAAGTCGATGCTGAGATCCATGACCCACCATTTACACTGGACGAACTAAGTGCGGCTGCAAACAGCTTCAATCCAAAGAAAGCCCCGGGAGCAGACGGCCTAACGGCTGACATCTGTAAGCAAGCTATAGATAAGTACCCAGAATTGTACCTATCACTGGCAAACAAGTGCCTCGAACTTGGCCACTTCCCGACCACCTGGAAGGAGGCAACGGTCATAGTCCTCCGGAAACCTGCCAAGGAGGACTACACGAACGTCAAATCGTACAGACCGATAGGCCTTTTGCCTGTGATGGGGAAGATACTGGAGAAGATGGTGGTGGGGCGAGTGAGGTGGTATCTCTACCCGAGGACAAGCCCCCGACAGTTTGGCTTTATGCCGCAGAGGAGCACCGAAGACTCCCTCTACGTTTTGATGAGACATATGAGGAACAAACTTTCTGAAAAGAAAATTGTCCTTATTGTCTCACTGGACATAGAGGGGGCCTTCGACAGCGCCTGGTGGCCGGCAATTAGAGTCAGACTGTCGGAGGAAGGATGTCCAATCAACATCAGAAGGGTAATAGATAGCTACCTCGAGAGCAGAAAAGTCAGACTGAGGTACTCCGGGGAAGAGTATGAGAGGTGGACCTCCAAGGGATGCGTGCAGGGCTCCATTGGGGGTCCAACCTTCTGGAATCTGCTCCTCGACCCACTACTATCGGAGCTTGATAGACGGGGTATTTACTGCCAAGCTTTTGCCGATGACGTAGTGCTCGCATTCGACGGACATGAGATGAGCAAGATACAAAAACAGGCCAATGAAACGCTGGCCTGTGTGAGGGATTGGGGAATCAAAAACAAACTTAAGTTCGCCCCGAACAAGACAAAGGCAATGGTGATAACCAGAAAACTGAAGTATGATTCTCCGATCCTCCACATGGGTGGCGTGGACATTGGTCTGGAAAAACAGATGAAGATACTGGGAGTCACAATCGACAGCGGGCTGACCTTTAACGCCCACGTTACCAACGTATGTAAGAAGGCAGTGGGTTTTTACCAAAAACTGTCCACGGCAGCAAGAACGCAGTGGGGGCTGGGACCAGACATCATCAAACTGCTGTATACGGCTGTAGTAGAGCCAACCATACTATATGGAGCAAGTGTATGGGCCCCGGCTTCACACAAATTAGGGATAAAAAAGCAGCTCGCTGTTGTCCAAAGAGGTTTCGCGCAAAAGATTACGAAGGCCTACAGGACCGTCTCATTAAACTCGGCCCTTCTCCTCGCCGGGATACTGCCCCTGGATATTCGTGCCAGGGAGAATGCCTCCCTGTACGAAATCAAAAGGGGCTGGTCCCGGCGGGTGATAGGGGACCGGGAGGTGGAACGGCCTGTGGCCTTCGAAAATCTTGAACACCCAGCGCAACGTGGCACTATTAAATACCGGTGTCTGGTGGACGGTGCAGAAGTGAACCAAATAACTAGAGAAGGCCGAGCTATCTTCACAGACGGCAGTAAGATCGATGGTAAGGTCGGAGCGGCAATCTCCATTTGGCAGAACGCCGCCGAGACCAAAACCAAAAAACTCAAACTGGAATCATTCTGCACCGTCTACCAGGCAGAGATGGTGGCCCTCCACAGGGCGGTGGCAGAGGCGGTGGTTGGGGAGGCGGCTCAGTGCAGCATCCTGAGCGACTCTAGAGCGGCGCTGGAAACCGTCGCTGACGGAGCTTCCCTCCACCCCCTAGCGTTCCAAATTCAAAAAATGATCAGAAGCAATAAAGAACGCGGCAGAATAGTATCGTTATTCTGGATAAAAGCTCACGCAGGGTTGGAGGGAAACGAGCGCGCAGACGAGCTCGCAAAGGATGCTGCGCTGAATCTCAAAGTTAAACCTGACTACGATAAGTGTCCCGTTTCATTCGTCAAACGACAGATTCGTCTGGAGTCGATTGACGAGTGGAACGAGCGCTACGTACAGGGCGAGACGGCCTCAACCACAAAGCTCTTCTTCCCGAGTGCTGTGGAGGCCCGCCAAATCATCGGGAAGATCCAAACGGATCCCGTCACGACGCAGGTGTTCACGGGGCATGGCGGGTTCTCCGAATACTTGTACCGCTTCAAGTGCAAGGAGAGCCCGTCATGTATCTGTGACCCTGCAGAAGACCAAAGTTTAGTGCACGTTATAACCGAATGCCCAGTGTATCTGATGAAAAGACTAGATTTAGAAATAGAGTTAGGTATAGACATTAAAAGAAATACAGTATGTAAATTAATAGCAAATAAGGAAAGTAGAGATAAGTTTATTAAGTATTGTAGAAATGTAGTAATTAGCGTAGCAAATAGAAATAAGTAGAAATAAGTTAGGCTAGATATACAATGTATAGATTATATATTACTAGAAACTAAGAAATAATGTAAGTAAAAATAAGATAAACTGGAATAGTTATAAGGTAGATAAGTTAAATTAAGTGAAAAAATGTATGTAAATAAAGAAAAGAAAAAAAGTCGTTCCAATAAAATAAGAAAATAGCTAGGATTAGGAAAAGTAGGACCATTGAGACTAGGAGCATAGAAATGAACCAATAAAGATAGAATAGGGAAGGGTAGGGGGTGAAAAAGAGCTCTAACTAGGGTTAGGGGAACGAGAGTGGGGCATAGCGCCCCACAATAAAAAAAAAAAAAAAAAAAAAAAAAAAAAAACCTAACCTAACCTAACCTAACCTAACCTAACCTAACCTAACCTAACCTAACCTAACCTAACCTAACCTAACCTAACCTAACCTAACCTAACCTAACCTAACCTAAGATTTTCAAAATTTACCGTCCCAAAAATCCAAATACCATTTATTTGTGACCCCCTCTGGGCCCCCGACCCGATTCGTGCGAAAGCGCGCCCAAAAAACGCCGGAAAAGTCAAAAAATTGCATATTTTGAGATTCGCATATTTTTATTGATTAATGTACTGAAACCACCTAAGCTCGTGCCATACTAAGAAAATTTCTTGACTTTTTAAAATTTTTTGAAGTCTCATTTTTGACAATATCACGTAATTTTTGGCATCGATCTGTTTGTCTTGACGGTGCGCGTACGGCTGTGCCGAATATTATATATAGTTATATAATAAATTATTTAATTAAAGACGTTTTTGTCATTTTTTCACAGAAAATTGACACATTTCAGTAGTTTTCTTCAAAATTATCAGAGGTTTTGTTGATTTTCCTGCGTCGTTACATCCCCCCCGCCGGCCCCGCCGCTTCAGTGTGGTTTTTGCCGCATCTGAAACATAAAAAACACATATTTTATATTAAATTACCTAATTTTTACCATATTTTCGCAAATATTTTCAAAATTTACCGTCCCTAAAATCCAAATACCATTTATTTGTGACCCCCTCTGGGCCCCCGACCCGATTCGTGCGAAAGCGCGCCCAAAAAACGCCGGAAAAGTCAAAAAATTGCCCCCCCACCTACCCTAGTCTCAATTAGGTATATCAACTCGGTACCGGTTATTCTGTAAATTACAAAATTATTGTTAAATTTATATAAACGTTAGTCTTACAGATTTTAGCATTATTAATAAATATAAACTAAAAATATTTAAGACAATTTTCGCTAAGAATAATTCAATCAAAAATTTATTTTAACTTTTACATTGTAAAACTTTACAAAAATTATTGTCCATATTTACTTACCATAATTTTACTGACTGATTGACACGTAAGCCATTTACACTTACTTACTTAAATTCTGTGACGCGTACCCCCAATAAAAATGTTCCGAACACCTGCAAAGAGAGGCGCAGCCAAACCCTTGTCACCGGAGTCCAGTCCCGAGGAACCGGCAAGAGCAACCGTCGCGCAGGCTCGGCGTAGTATTGAATCGAAGCTAGATAGCTCAGACCCAAAACCCGCCGAGCAGGCGCGACAGATGCCCAAGCCGAAGGGCACGTATAAGGACCGGACAACGGAAGCCTCTGCCCGTCTAAATAGAATCAGAATGTCTATTAATATGAGCCGCAACACAAAAACAGAAATAAAAAACGAAATAATAGAATCGGCATTACGCTTGATGCAGCTGGTGAAGGATGCGGAGGAAGGAAGAAAATATAAGAGGTTGGAAGACACAAAGGAGACACAGACGGAGCAAGGAAAGGAAGAAGTAAAGGAAACAGCAGGAAGCAGGGGAACAGAAGAATTAAAAAGTGAATTGACAGAAAAACTAGAAGAACACTTAAGGGCTATGAAGGAAACGAAAGAGGCAATGGAAAAAATGAGCGGGGAATTAAATAGACACCGAGAAGACCTGGCCAGCCAAAGGACGTATGCGAGTGCAGTTGCCGGTTCCTCCAAAGTCAAAACGACTGAGGTGGCTACGGCGCTGCACTCGATCGTGGTGACCTCCAACGATGACCAAGAGACAGGAGAGGTCGTGATGGAAAAAATAAGGAAGGCTGTTAATGCAAAAGAGGAAGGGATAAAAGTGGACAGAATAAGAAAAGCTAAGGACAGAAAAGTAATAGTAGGATGCCAAGACAAAGAAGAACTTATAAAAATTAAACGCAACATAAGCAAAAATGAAAAAAGTCTTAACATCGAAGACATTAAAAATAAGGATCCATTGGTAATCATAAAACATGTGATTAATAGTCACTCCGATGAAGAAATTGTCAAAGCCATAAAGAAACAGAACAGGCACCTACTCGATAGGATAGGAAAGGATAAAGAGAGAATGGAAGTCACGTATAGAAGAAGAACCCGAAACCCACTGATGGCTCACATAATCCTGCGAGTGTCGCCCGAAATTTGGAGGATTGTCACAGATACCGGCGCAGTGTTTGTGGACGTCCAGAGAGTCAAGGTAGAGGACCAGTCCCCCCTTGTCCAATGCTCAAAGTGTTTGGGCTATGGACATGGGAGGCGATTCTGCCATGCCTCTCTGGAGGCCTGCAGTCACTGCGGCGGGCCGCACAAAAAGGCCGAGTGTGCGGATTGGCTCGCAGCAGAACCAGCTGCATGCTGCAATTGCCAAAGGGCGAAACTCGCGGACGTGGGTCATAACACCTTTAGTGAGGATTGCCCAGTGAGGAAAAAATGGGACACATTGGCAAGATCATGTATAGCGTATTGCTAAGATGGCAAATGTGAGACCAGATGGCACGGCAAAAGAACGACTTGGCTTTGGAAACGGAATTATGGAACAAAAAGGAACGCTAAACAACAAATAAGTAACAAAAGGAAACGGCAAAGTGGCTTTGGCGCTACCTTTTGCAGTGTTAAAGAAAAAGCGGGATAACAGATATGATAAATAAGAACATTGAGAAATTTAAAAGAAAAGATACATATATATAAAGGTGAATAAGAAGTACTAAGATATATAACGTAACGTTATGTAAATATAGTACTAAGATTAAATGGACATATAAATTTAAAAAGATAACACATAGAAATAGACAATAACAGAAAACTGAGGAAAGAAAGTCGCAGAGAGTTTAAGATGGAATAGGCAATGTAGAAATTGAACCTGGAAGACAAGTAGAAAAAAGTAGAGACGTAAAATGGAACAGGACAAAAATAAACGAATTTAAAATACAAGTGAAACACATTACAAAAATAAAAGATAAGAAAAGAAACTATAGAAAAGTGTAGGAAATAAAAGTTAATTGAAAATAAAGTAATAGTAGATAGAAAAAATTCAAACCATAAAATTAGTAAATAGACAAATAAGATTAATTAAAACGTAGAGTCAGAAAGAGGAGGAGAAGAGGAACATTCAACACAAAAAATTTGAGGAAAATATATAGCTAGAAAAAGGCCCTATCTACCCATATGGGGGTACTAGAGTGGGGACATAAAAAGCCCCACATAAAAAAAAAAAAAAAAAAAAAAAAAACCTTTTTTTTTTTTTTTTTTTTTTTTTTTTTTTTTTTTTTTTTTGTCGCGGGGAAAGCGAATTATTGCTACCGCCCCGCCCCGGGGGAAGGCGGAACGGTTATGTTGGGTTCACCGGTCTTACGACCCAGCATTAAGCCGCCCGGGAGAGATGTTAAATCCGAGCGACCGCTGGGCCGAGTCCCTAACACTATATACAACCTACACCGGCATACCAACTAAAACCCCGCGGTGGCCTTCTTCGGCGCATGTGGAGCGGCCCCGGGGTATCCTTAGCTATATCTAAGGATTGCTACCGGAACCGCTCCTGCGCGGTGCCGCCTTGCGGCCCGTCTCCTTATGGGGGGCTCAGAAGCCCCCGCACACCGAAGGACGCCCTCGGCGTCAACGGCAGACACGAGGCCGACCACCCGTGCTGCCGTCCATCCCGGGGTCGCACGTACAAGAGTACAAAAGGGCGCTACGACAGCCCCCGGCTGCGCGCCTACGACCCCCGATGGCCCCTATTAGTCGCCTCTTACGACAGGCAGGGGATACCGTGGTGGAATTCTCCAAACGCCCCCATTCCACAGGGCGGGAGACGCCGGTCAGTCGTCCACCCGACGCCTCCTACGTCTCCTTTGGCGGCGTGCGGGATCGTTCTGCTCACGATCCCGCTCGGCGCTCTCCTTCTGCGAGATGACGCACTCGCAAAAGGAGGCTACCGCCCGCCAAGACCTCCGGCTGCCGACCATGGCAGACACCACGGCCGGCAGCGACAGGTCTCCTCCGACGACTGCTCTGAGAGCGCTGCGCTCGTCACTCCAGGCTGGACACTCCTCCAAGGTGTGTTGTGCCGTGTCCTCACGGCAGTTGCCACAATGGTGGCACACGGCGGAATCCTCCTTCCCGGCTATGCGACACAGGTACGAGCCGAAACAACCGTGACCCGTCAGTACCTGTGTCAGCCGGAATGTGGGCGCACCGTGGCGCCTGTCTAACCACTCGTCAAGGACAGGACGCACTGCCGCGACAGTCCTCACACCGGCACTTGGGCTCTCCAGCCTGGCATGCCACTCCTCCACGGCGGCTCTGCGAAATCGGGCCGCAATCTCCCTCGGAGCCAATCTCTGCGTACGTTGGGACGCCCCCTCTCGCCAAAAGAACGCAGACGAGAGGTGCTGGGCGTCCAACTCCCAAGGGAGAGTACCCGCCAACAGGCAGGCCGCCTCATGGGAGACCGTGCGGTAGCCCCTGATGATCCGCTGTGCCACTAAGCGCTGCGGTTTACGCAGTAGAGTGACACAGCGGGCGTTCAGGGACCCGGCCCAAACGGGACAACCGTAAAGGGCCATGGAACGCACGACTCCCGCATACAAACTACGGCAGGGGTTGCCGGGACCTTCCAGGTTCGGCAGCAGGCTTCCAAGCGCACCTGCTGCCCGCACCAGTTTCGGCGACAACTTCTCAAAATGGGCACGGAAATTCCACCGGCTATCTAGCACCAATCCTAGATACTTCATGGTGGAGCCGATGGAAATCCGCACCCCCTCCACTGTGATGTGGGCCCCTACAGGTGGCCCCCGCCGAGGCCCATGAAAACAAAGGGCCTCGGTTTTGTTCAGGGCCACAGTGAGGCCCAGTCGCCGAATCCTGCCCACCACCCGCTCTGTACCCACAGAGGCGAGCAGGGCGGCATCCTGGAAGGATCTCGCCGTCGCTGTCACTAAAGTGTCGTCCGCGTAGCAGACGACAGCGACGCCCCGAGGATTGGCACCACGGAGCACCCAATCGTAGCCGATGTTCCACAGAAGCGGGCCCAGAACTGAGCCCTGTGGAACACCGCAGGCCATCGCTCTTCGGTGCCACCCGTCGGCGCCCGGATACAACACGTCCCTATCAAATAGGTACGAGTGTACCAGACGCCGTAAATACGGTGGCACCACGTGGTACCGCAGTGCTTCATTTATGCAAGCCCAGGGCAGCGTATTAAACGCGTTGGCGATGTCGAGAGACACCGCCACGACCACCTTGCCCCGGGCTACTGCATCCTCCGCCTGTGCCTTGACCCGCAAAATCGCGTGGATGGTCGATCGGCCATGCCGGAACCCGAACTGGCAATCTGCCAGGTCCGGCCCGACCCCCTCAAGGTGCTCGACGAGGCGAGCGTGTACTACCCTCTCAAACAATTTGCAGACCTCGTCGAGCAACACAATGGGCCGGTAGGCCGATGGCGACTCTGCGGGTCGGCCCTCCTTCTTGAGCAGGACGAGCTTCCCGGTCTTCCAGCGCGACGGGAAGACGCCCTGCTCCATACAGGCGGAGAAAAGGCCGCGGAGCCTCGCACCCAGGAACTCGAGGGCTAGCACCCAGGCTTTGCCGGGGATACCATCGAGCCCTGGGGCGGTGTTCTTGCCCCGCAGCCGAACCACTGCCGCCCGCAACTCTGCGGGCGAAACCTCGGAAACAACCCCTGCCGAACTCAACGACGATGGCGCCGCTGGACCTGGCGCCATCGGTGGAGGAGTGACATCCTCGGTGGCCGGGAACAAAGCCGCGACGACCTCCTCGACTAGGTCGCCCCGGAGACTCTGCGTCAGCGGGGGCGCCCACGGGCGACACTTTTTCATCGCCACGCGGTACGGACGCCCCCACGGATCGTTATCGAGAGTGCTCCGGAACTCCCTCCGAGCCGCAGACTTTGCTCCCGCTATTGCCACATGCAGCGCTCTCTTGGCCTCTTTGTAGAGGCCGTGAAGCAGCCGCTCCTGGTCCTCGTCGCCGGGCAGACGAATCCGGCGACGACGGTGCCTGGCGAGACAACGGCGCGCGGCCACGCACGAAACACGCAGCCGCGTGAGCTCCGCCGTCCACCAGAACACCTGGCGTTTCTCAGGCCGGCGTCGGACACGGGGCATGGCTGCGTCGCAGACATGCGACATCGCCGCCCCGAACCACGCCGCCTCCTCCTCGACCCGTACCGGCCTCTCCGGTACGGGGAGCCACGCCTGGGCCAGAGCGGCCTCCCTCAGGGCCTCGACGTTGAGGCGCTTCAACCCCCAACGCGGGCCGTCCGATCGCGGAGCGGTCGGTCCACCACCAGACTGGGCAGTAGGGGACGAGGCGACGTCGAACCGAATGTATCGGTGATCCGACAACGTCTCCTCGTCCACCAGGACCCTCCAATCCCGGACACGGCGGGCTAGTGCTGGGGTGGCGAACGTGATGTCCACCACCGAACCGCCATTGTGCCGCACGCACGTGTCCACCGATCCGCGATTCACGACGGCCAGGCTGGACGAGATCGCCCACTCCTCCAGGGCCTCGCCGCGCACGTCGGTCGCCGACGAACCCCAAGCCAGAGACTTGGCGTTGAAGTCGCCGGCGACGAGGACGGGGCGAGGCTGACTGCCTTGCACCACCAGGGCCCCCAACCGAGTGAGAAAGAGCTCGAACTCGGCCAGGGATCTGTTGGGGGAGAAATACACTCCCACAATCCAGACCCCCCCCAACAGAACCGCCACGCATCCCGAACCCTTCGCTACCTTTTCGAAGGGTGGGGAGCCGGCAGCGCCCCGAGTGATGACGGCCACCGAACCGTCCAGGTCCCCTGCCCAATCATCCCTGACAGGAACAAAATACGGCTCGGCGACCACAGCCACTTGTATCGACCACTGCGCCAGACTCTGAACGAGCAAATCCTGAGCTCTGGCGCAGTGGTTAATATTCGCCTGGAGGAAACGTTGCGCCATATTAATGGGCGATCTCCATCGGTGCGACGCTGTGGATCGGGTCCGGCTGGGTCACAACCCCACCGCGCCCGCCGCGTTTAGAACGGCGGGGGCGGGAGGAGGCGACACACGCCTTGGCGCCCACTTGGTGCCCCGCGGGTTTTCCCGCAGCTGCGCAGACTGCGCAGTGCGCCTCCGCGGAGCACCCCTTGGCCTTGTGGCCCACTTGACCGCAGCGGTAGCAGATTCCGCTACGGTCACACTCATCGGTGCAGCGGTTCCGGACATGCCCATTATATAGGCACCGGAAACACCGCATGGGCCTCGGCTCAAGGAGGCGGATCTGTGCCGCCACCCAACCAATCAGGACCCGTCTGACCCCAATAATTTTGCTAGCAGCCTTGGCCGGGCATCGCACCCATGCCGCGCCAAGGCCTGAACGGTCGGGGCGGATCTCCCCAACCTTAACATCGTCCACCTGACATTCCCCAGCCCCTGCGAGGGCCGTTGCGATAGTCTCCGAGTCGGCAGACGCATCCAACCCGGATACTCGCAGCTCCGCGGTCTTGAAAGGGCGAGCGACGCGAACGTCGCCCTCCAATTCCGTTCCGCGGAACAGCTCCCTCACTTTGTTCGCGAGGGAGTCGGCCCTCGCCTCCGAATCCGGACCGGGTACCTCATACAGGTACCCGCCCGTGGCCATTAGCCGGGCCCGCGTGTCGGCTATGCCGATGTCGGCGAGGCGCACATTCTTTTGCACCTCCCGGAGGATCTGGGCGTAAGTGATACCCCGTGCAAGACCCTCCGGCGTCACCGTCAAGGTGACGGCCGCCCTCTGGTAAAGCCGTATTTTGGGCTCGGGCCTGGGCTGCTTCGGCTGGGGCCGTTGCTGCGGCAGTGTGGCAGCCGCAGCACTCGGCGCGGGCTGGGGATTTTGCCGCTTTCCCTTCCTGGCCACCACGGTCCACCCCTCGTCCATGGACGTGGGGGCCGGGGGCAGCGGACGCGGTTCGCGGGGTGGCGGAGCCGGAAGAACGCTTCGCCCCTTCTTCTTCTTCGCCTTTTTCCCCCCTGCGCGTGAAGATTGCTGGGGGGGATTTGGGGCCACAAGAGGAGGCGCCACTGATGACTGTCCAGCCACAGGGCCAAGCACCTTACGAGGAGCCGCAACAGGCGCAGGCTGGGCAGACTTGCCCTTGCCTTTGCCCTTCCCCGTAGACACACCCGGCGGACCAACGACAGTGGGCGGAGCCTTTGAAGGCCCAGCCACGGCCGCAGGTGTTGGTGACGGTCCAACGACGTTCCGTGGCCGCGGCAACGGCAGCGGCGGCCACTCAGGTCTTCCCGGTCTGGCCCGGTCAGCGGCCAATGGAGGCCTAACTATTGGCTCCGGCGGCAGCCGCATCGACAGTGCTTCAAAACGCGCATCTACAATATTGAGGAGTCGGCGCTGAAACTCCTCAAACGTCTCACCAGATGCGCGTCCAGTCGACCCCGACTGCGTTTGTCCCATGGACTGCACAGTGGCCAGCAACTCATCCAGAGTGCGTTGCTGGGCCAACTGGGAGGCCTTGAGAAGGGCGATCTCCTGCGCCATCGCCGCCTTCTCGGCCTCCAACCGAACTACCTCGGCGGGGGCTGTCTCCCCAGCCCTCTCTAGAAGCTCAGAGGCTGAACCTAACCTAACCTAACCTAACCTAACCTAACCTAACCTAACCTAACCTAACCTAACCTAACCTAACCTAACCTAACCTAACCTTTTTTTTTTTTTTTTTTTTTTTTTTTTTTGTCGCGGGGAAAGCGACTTATTGCTACCGCCCCGCCCCGGGGGAAGGCGGAACGGTTATGTTGGGTTCACCGGTCTTACGACCCAGCACTACGCCACCCGGAAGAGATGTTAAATCCGGGCGACCGCTGGGCCGAGTCCCTAACACTATATACACCCTACACCGGCATACCAACTAAAACCCCGCGGTGGCCTTCTTCGGCGCATGTGGAGCGGCCCCGGGGTATCCTTAGCTATATCTAAGGATTGCTACCGGAACCGCTCCTGCGCGGTGCCGCCTTGCGGCCCGTCTCCTTATGGGGGGCTCAGAAGCCCCCGCACACCGAAGGACGCCCTCGGCGTCAACGGCAGACACGAGGCCGACCACCCGTGCTGCCGTCCATCCCGGGGTCGCATGTACAAAAGTACCATAATGGCGCTACGACAGCCCCCGGCTGCGCGCCTACGACCCCCGATGGCCCCAATTAGTCGCCTCTTACGACAGGCAGGGGATACCGTGGTGGAATTCTCCAAACGCCCCCATTCCACAGGGCGGGAGACGCCGGTCAGTCGTCCACCCGACGCCTCCTACGTCTCCTTTGGCGGCGCGCGGGATCGTTCTGCTCACGATCCCGCTCGGCGCTCTCCTTCTGCGAGATGACGCACTCGCAAAAGGAGGCTACCGCCCGCCAAGACCTCCGGCTGCCGACCATGGCAGACACCACGGCCGGCAGCGACAGGTCTCCTCCGACGACTGCTCTGAGAGCGCTGCGCTCGTCACTCCAGGCTGGACACTCCTCCAAGGTGTGTTGTGCCGTGTCCTCACGGCAGTTGCCACAATGGTGGCACACGGCGGAATCCTCCTTCCCGGCTATGCGACACAGGTACGAGCCGAAACAACCGTGACCCGTCAGTACCTGTGTCAGCCGGAATGTGGGCGCACCGTGGCGCCTGTCTAACCACTCGTCAAGGACAGGACGCACTGCCGCGACAGTCCTCACACCGGCACTAGGGCTCTCCAGCCTGGCATGCCACTCCTCCACGGCGGCTCTGCGAAATCGGGCCGCAATCTCCCTCGGAGCCAATCTCTGCGTACGTTGGGACGCCCCCTCTCGCCAAAAGAACGCAGACGAGAGGTGCTGGGCGTCCAACTCCCAAGGGAGAGTACCCGCCAACAGGCAGGCCGCCTCATGGGAGACCGTGCGGTAGCCCCTGATGATCCGCTGTGCCACTAAGCGCTGCGGTTTACGCAGTAGAGTGACACAGCGGGCGTTCAGGGACCCGGCCCAAACGGGACAACCGTAAAGGGCCATGGATCGCACGACTCCCGCATACAAACTACGGCAGGGGTTGCCGGGACCTTCCAGGTTCGGCAGCAGGCTTCCAAGCGCACCTGCTGCCCGCACCAGTTTCGGCGACAACTTCTCGAAATGGGCACGGAAATTCCACCGGCTATCTAGCACCAATCCTAGATACTTCATGGTGGAGCCGATGGAAATCCGCACCCCCTCCACTGTGATGTGGGCCCCTACAGGTGGCCCCCGCCGAGGCCCATGGAAACAGAGGGCCTCGGTTTTGTTCAGGGCCACAGTGAGGCCCAGTCGCCGAATTCTGCCCACCACCTGCTCTGTACCGACAGAGGCGAGCAGGGCGGCATCCTGGAAGGATCTCGCCGTCGCTGTCACTAAAGTGTCGTCCGCGTAGCAGACGACAGCGACGCCCCGAGGATTGGCACCACGGAGCACCCAATCGTAGCCGATGTTCCACAGAAGCGGGCCCAGAACTGAGCCCTGTGGAACACCGCAGGCCATCGCTCTTCGGTGCCACCCGTCGGCGCCCGGATACAACACGTCCCTATCAGATAGGTACGAGTGCACCAGACGCCGTAAATACGGTGGCACCACGTGGTACCGCAGTGCTTCGTTTATGCAGGCCCAGGGCAGCGTATTAAACGCATTGGCGATGTCTAGAGACACCGCCACGACCACTTTGCCCCGGGCTACTGCATCCTCCGCCTGTGCCTTGACCCGCAAAATCGCATGCACGGTCGATCGGCCATGCCGGAACCCGTACTGGCAATCCGCCAGGTCCGGCCCGACCCCTTCAAGGTGCTCGACGAGGCGAGCGTGAACTACCCTCTCAAACAATTTGCAGACCTCGTCGAGCAACACGATGGGCCGGTAGGCCGATGGCGACTCTGCAGGTCGGCCCTCCTTCTTGAGCAGGACGAGCTTCCCGGTTTTCCAGCGCGACGGGAAGACGCCCTGCTCCATACAGGCGGAGAAAAGGCTGCGGAGCCTCGCACCCAGGAACTCGAGGGCTAGCACCCAGGCTTTGCCGGGGATACCATCGAGCCCTGGGGCGGTGTTCTTGCCCCGCAGCCGAACCACTGCCGCCCGCAAATCTGCGGGCGAAACCTCGGAAACAACCCCTGCCGAACTCAACGACGATGGCGCCGCTGGACCTGGCGCCATCGGTGGAGGAGTGACATCCTCGGTGGCCGGGAACAAAGCCGCGACGACCTCCTCGACTAGGTCGCCCCGGAGACTCTGCGTCAGCGGGGGAACCTAACCTAACCTAACCTAACCTAACCTAACCTTTTTTTTTTTTTTTTTTTTTTTTTTTTTTTTGTCGCGGGGAAAGCGAATTATTGCTACCGCCCCGCCCCGGGGGAAGGCGGAACGGTTATGTTGGGTTCACCGGTCTTACGACCCAGCACTACGCCACCCGGAAGAGATGTTAAATCCGGGCGACCGCTGGGCCGAGTCCCTAACACTATATACACCCTACACCGGCATACCAACTAAAACCCCGCGGTGGCCTTCTTCGGCGCATGTGGAGCGGCCCCGGGGTATCCTTAGCTATATCTAAGGATTGCTACCGGAACCGCCCCTGCGCGGTGCCGCCTAGCGGCCCGTCTCCTTATGGGGGGGCTCAGAAGCCCCCGCACACCGAAGGACGCCCTCGGCGTCAACGGCAGACACGAGGCCGACCACCCGTGCTGCCGTCCATCCCGGGGTCGCACGTACAAGAGTACAAAAGGGCGCTACGACAGCCCCCAGCTGCGCGCCTACGACCCCCGATGGCCCCAATTAGTCGCCTCTTACGACAGGCAGGGGATACCGTGGTGGAATTCTCCAAACGCCCCCATTCCACAGGGCGGGAGACGCCGGTCAGTCGTCCACCCGACGCCTCCTACGTCTCCTTTGGCGGCGCGCGGGATCGTTCTGCTCACGATCCCGCTCGGCGCTCTCCTTCTGCGAGATGACGCACTCGCAAAAGGAGGCTACCGCCCGCCAAGACCTCCGGCTGCCGACCATGGCAGACACCACGGCCGGCAGCGACAGGTCTCCTCCGACGACTGCTCTGAGAGCGCTGCGCTCGTCACTCCAGGCTGGACACTCCTCTAACGTGTGTTGTGCCGTGTCCTCGCGGCAGTTGCCACAATGGTGGCACACGGCGGAATCCTCTTTTCCGGCTATGCGACACAGGTACGAGCCGAAACACCCGTGGCCCGTCAGCACCTGTGTCAGCCGGAATGTAGGCGCACCGTGGCGCCTGTCGACCCACTCGACAAGGACAGGACGCACTGCCGCGACAGTCCTCACACCGGCACTAGGGCTCTCCAGCCTGGCATGCCACTCCTCCACGGCGGCTCTGCGAAATCGGGCCGCAATCTCCCTCGGAGCCAATCTCTGCGTACGTTGGGACGCCCCCTCTCGCCAAAAGAACGCAGACGAGAGGTGCTGGGCGTCCAACTCCCAAGGGAGAGTACCCGCCAACAGGCAGGCCGCCTCATGGGAGACCGTGCGGTAGCCCCTGATGATCCGCTGTGCCACTAAGCGCTGCGGTTTACGCAGTAGAGTGACACAGCGGGCGTTCAGGGACCCGGCCCAAACGGGACAACCGTAAAGGGCCATGGATCGCACGACTCCCGCATACAAACTACGGCAGGGGTTGCCGGGACCTTCCAGGTTCGGCAGCAGGCTTCCAAGCGCACCTGCTGCCCGTACCAGTTTCGGCGACAACTTCTCAAAATGGGCACGGAAATTCCACCGGCTATCTAGCACCAATCCTAGATACTTCATGGTGGAACCGATGGAAATCCGCACCCCCTCCACTGTGATGTGGGCCCCTACAGGTGGCCCCCGCCGAGGCCCATGGAAACAAAGGGCCTCGGTTTTGTTCAGGGCCACAGTGAGGCCCAGTCGCCGAATCCTGCCCACCACCTGCTCTGTACCGACAGAGGCGAGCAGGGCGGCATCCTGGAAGGATCTCGCCGTCGCTGTCACTAAAGTGTCGTCCGCGTAGCAGACGACAGCGACGCCCCGAGGATTGGCACCACGGAGCACCCAATCGTAGCCGATGTTCCACAGAAGCGGGCCCAGAACTGAGCCCTGTGGAACACCGCAGGCCATTGCTGTGGAGCCGTATTTTAGGCTCGGGCCTGCGCTGACTCGGCTGAGGCCGTTGCTGCGGCTGTGCGTCAGCCGCTGCTCTCGGAGCGGACTGGGGATTGTTCCGCCTCCCCTTTCGCGCAACCGTCACCCACCCCTCGTCCATAGACGTCGGAGCTGGAGGCAGCGGGCGGGGCTCGCGGGGAGGCGGACCCGGGGTAGCCGGACGGCCCTTCTTCTTCTTTTTCCCCCCCGCGCGTGATGATCGCTGGGGGGGGGGGGGAAATCGGAGTGGCGGCGGAGGAAGCCGCAACGGCCGACGGGGCCACGACTGCGGGAGCAGGTCGGGGAGCCTCTGTTGGGGCGGGTATGGCGGAAGTTCCGCTCCCACCCTTTCCTTTCCCCTTCCCTTTCCCCTTGCCAGTGACTGGCGGACCGGCAACAAGGGGCGGGTCCCTGGAGGAACCGGCCACGGCCGCAGGTGTTGGCGGCGGCCCAACGGTGGCTCGAGGCCGCGGCACTTGCAGCGGCGGCCACTCAGCCCTCTCCGGCCTGGCCCGGTCAGCGGCCAAAGGAGGCCGAACTGGGCGCTCGGGAGGCAGCCGCAAATAGACTGCCTCAAAGCGGGCGTCCAAAATGTTGAAGAGACGCTGCTGAAATTCAGCAAACGTCTCTCCAGACGCCGATTCCACTCTGGCCGCCGGCTGCGGCTGTCCAAGCGACCTAACAGTCGCCAGGACCTCCTCCAACACCTTGGCCTGCTCCGCCTGTGCAGCCTTCAGCTTGGCGACCTCGTTCACCAAGGCCGCCTTCTCCGCCTCCAAGCGGGCTACCTCAGCGGAGCCTGACTCCCCCGCCCTCTCCAACAACTCGTTGGCGGCGAGATTCAGCCTCCGCTGTTCTGTCCCCTTCAAATTCCGGGACTTGTGTGAGACGTCCCGGATCGTCTCGGCCAATCGCAGGCGCCAGTCCAGCTCGTCGACTGGCGCCTCAGCCTCCTCCATCTCCACGACGTCCAACTCCGGACCCGGTGTTGGACTCGTGGAAACAGCGATCAGCTTTTCAGCCGGCTCGCTGTCACTCTCGCTCGAGACCGAGACCACAGCGCGATCTCGATCTCGGCGACCCCTCTTCGTGCGCGAGGTAGTGCCACTCGGCCCGGCCTCGGACTCGAGAACCGGGACGGGCGCCACCTCGGCAACCTCACCTTTGGGCTTGCGCCCCTCCTCTAGTGTCTGTTCTGGGCCACGAGTGCCCCCCGAGGCAGACAGCCTCTCCACCACAACAATGGGTTTTTTTGAAAATGAAATTTTCATAATAAATCCCACGAGTATGGGGGAAATATACGGTCCACCCAGGCAGAGACCCCTGTACCTGGGTAAGCCTAGGCGTAACCCGCTTTCGGAGTTTCGGCTGGACTCCGGCGGGGGTTCGCACTAACGACCGAACTACCCATCGGCCATGCATCCCCTCGCGGTGCGCCGCCGCTTGGGATTCGGGGTAACTTTTAGAGGTTTTCTACCTCGCGGCCCAGGCGGTTAAGCCAAGACCCTCGGTCCGATCAGGAGCGCGAGACATAACCACAGACCTCCTGACCAGATTACGATCTCCGACGGTGACCGCAGTCCTGCTCGGCGGCGGGGTGAGCGCACACCGAGCCCGTCGACACCCCCGAGACAGAACCCGGGGTGGCCCTAAAATCAGCCCCTCACAAATGACGACGGCCGCCGCAACATGCAACGACCGTCAACCACCTGTTGTCAGGATATCAGCCGTCGGTCAACTTGACCGCCGTTGCCCAGGGTGCACCACGTGGAGGTTTCCTGACTTCGCACCCCCCGCTAACCTAACCTAACCTTTTTTTTTTTTTTTTTTTTTTTTTTTGTCGCGGGGAAAGCGACTTATTGCTACCGCCCCGCCCCGGGGGAAGGCGGAACGGTTATGTTGGGTTCACCGGTCTTACGACCCAGCACTACGCCACCCGGAAGAGATGTTAAATCCGGGCGACCACTGGGCCGAGTCCCTAACACATATGTACACCCTACACCGGCATACCAACTAAAACCCCGCGGTGGCCTTCTTCGGCGCATGTGGAGCGGCCCCGGGGTATCCTTAGCTAAATCTAAGGATTGCTACCGGAACCGCCCCTGCGCGGTGCCGCCTTGCGGCCCGTCTCCTTATGGGGGGCTCAGAAGCCCCCACACACCGAAGGACGCCCTCGGCGTCAACGGCAGACACGATGCCGACCACCCGTGCTGCCGTCCATCCCGGGGTCGCATGTACAACAGTACAATAATGGCGCTACGACAGCCCCCGGCTGCGCGCCTACGACCCCCGATGGCCCCAATTAGTCGCCTCTTACGACAGGCAGGGGATACCGTGGTGGAATTCTCCAAACGCCCCCATTCCACAGGGCGGGAGACGCCGGTCAGTCGTCCACCCGACGCCTCCTACGTCTCCTTTGGCGGCGCGCGGGATCGTTCTGCTCACGATCCCGCTCGGCGCTCTCCTTCTGCGAGATGACGCACTCGCAAAAGGAGGCTACCGCCCGCCAAGACCTCCGGCTGCCGACCATGGCAGACACCACGGCCGGCAGCGACAGGTCTCCTCCGACGACTGCTCTGAGAGCGCTGCGCTCGTCACTCCAGGCTGGACACTCCTCCAAAGTGTGCTGTGCCGTATCCTCGCGACAGTTGCCACAATGGTGGCACACGGCGGAATCCTCTTTTCCGGCTATGCGACACAGGTACGAGCCGAAACACCCGTGACCCGTGAGTACCTGTGTCAGCCGGAATGTAGGCGCACCGTGGCGCCTGTCGACCCACTCGACAAGGACAGGACGCACTGCCGCGACAGTCCTCACACCGGCACTAGGGCTCTCCAGCCTGGCATGCCACTCCTCCACGGCGGCTCTGCGAAATCGGGCCGCAATCTCCCTCGGAGCCAATCTCTGTCTGCGTTGGGACGCCCCCTCTCGCCAAAAGAACGCGGACGAGAGGTGCTGGGCGTCCAACTCCCAAGGGAGAGTACCCGCCAACAGGCAGGCCGCCTCATGGGAGACCGTGCGGTAGCCCCTGATAATCCGCTGTGCCACTAAGCGCTGCGGTTTACGCAGTGGAGTGACACAGCGGGCGTTCAGGGACCCGGCCCAAACGGGACAACCGTAAAGGGCCATGGATCGCACGACTCCCGCATACAAACTACGGCAGGGGTTGCCGGGACCTTCCAGGTTCGGCAGCAGGCTTCCAAGCGCACCTGCTGCCCGCACCAGTTTCGGCGACAACTTCTCGAAATGGGCGCGGAAATTCCATCGGCTATCTAGTACCAATCCTAGGTACTTCATGGTAGAGCCGACGGAAATCCGCACCCCCTCCACAATGATGTGGGCCTCCATAGGTGGCCCCCTCCGAGGCCCATGGAAACAAAGGGCCTCGGTTTTGTTCAGGGCCACAGTGAGGCCCAGTCGCCGAATCCTGCCCACCACCCGCTCTGTACCCACAGAGGCGAGCAGGGCGGCATCCTGGAAGGATCTCGCCGTCGCTGTCACTAAAGTGTCGTCCGCGTAGCAGACGACAGCGACGCCCCGAGGATTGGCACCACGGAGCACCCAATCGTAGCCAATGTTCCACAGAAGCGGGCCCAGAACTGAGCCCTGTGGAACACCGCAGGCCATTGCTCTTCGGTGCCACCCGTCGGCGCCCGGATACAACACGTCCCTATCAGATAGGTATGAGTGCACCAGACGCCGTAAATACGGTGGCACCACGTGGTACCGCAGTGCTTCGTTTATGCAGGCCCAGGGCAGCGTATTAAACGCGTTGGCGATGTCGAGAGACACCGCCACGACCACCTTGCCCCGGGCTACTGCATCCTCCGCCTGTGCCTTGACCCGCAAAATCGCATGCACAGTCGATCGGCCATGCCGGAACCCGAACTGGCAATCTGCCAGGTCCGGCCCGACCCCTTCAAGATGCTCGACGAGGCGAGCATGAACAATCCTCTCAAATAATTTACAGACCTCGTCGAGCAACACGATGGGCCGGTAGGCCGATGGCGACTCTGCAGGTCGCCCCTCCTTCTTGAGCAGGACGAGCTTCCCGGTCTTCCAGCGCGACGGGAAGACGCCCTGCTCCATACAGGCGGAGAAAAGGCCGCGGAGCCTCGCACCCAGGAACTCGAGGGCTAGCACCCAGGCTTTGCCGGGGATACCATCGAGCCCTGGGGCGGTGTTCTTGCCCCGCAGCCGAACCACTGCCGCCCGCAACTCTGCGGGCGAAACCTCGGAAACAACCCCTGCCAAACTCAACGGCGATGGCGCCACTGGACCTGGCGCCATCGGTGGAGGAGTGACATCCCCGGTGGCCGGGAACAAAGCCGCGACGACCTCCTCAACTAGGTCGCCCCGGAGACTCTGCGTCAGCGGGGGCGCCCACGGGCGACACTTCTTCATCGCCACGCGGTACGGACGCCCCCACGGATCGTTATTGAGAGTACTCCGGAACTCCCTCCGAGCCGCAGACTTTGCTCCCGCTATAGCCACATGCAGCGCTCTCTTGGCCTCTTTGTAGAGGCCGTGAAGCAGCCGCTCCTGGTCCTCGTCGCCGGGCAGACGAATCCGGCGACGACGGTGCCTGGCGAGACAACGGCGCGCGGCCACGCAAGAGACACGTAGCCGCGTGAGCTCCGCCGTCCACCAGAACACCTGGCGTTTCTCCGGCCGGCGTCGGACACGGGGCATGGCTGCGTCGCAGACATGCGACATCGCCGCCCCGAACCACGCCGCCTCCTCCTCGACCCGTACCGGCCCCTCCGGTACGGGGAGCCACGCCTGGGCCAGAGCGGCCACCTTCAGGGCCTCGACATCGAGGCGCTTCAAACTCCAACGCGGGCCATCCGATCGCGGAGCGGTTGGTCCTCCCCCAGACCGGGTAGTAGGGGACGAGGCGACGTCGAACCGAATGTATCGGTGATCCGACAACGTCTCCTCGTCCACCAGGACCCTCCAATCCCGGACACGGCGGGCAAGTGCTGGGGTGGCGAACGTGATGTCCACCACCGAACCGCCATTGTGCCGCACGCACGTGTCCACCGATCCGCGATTCACAATGGCCAGGCTGGACGAGATCGCCCACTCCTCCAGGGCCACGCCGCGCCCGTCGGTCCTCGACGAACCCCAAGCCAGAGACTTGGCGTTGAAGTCGCCGGCGACGAGGACGGGGCGAGGCTGACTGCCTTGCACCACCAGGGCCCCCAGCCGAGTGAGAAAGAGCTCGAACTCGGCCAGGGATCTGTTGGGGGAGAAATACACTCCCACAATCCAGACCCCCCCCAACAGAACCGCCACGCATCCCGAACCCTTCGCTACCTTTTCGAAGGGTGGGGAGCCGGCAGCGCCCCGAGTGATGACGGCCACCAAACCGTCTAGGTCCCCTGCCCAATCTTCCCTAGCAGGAACAAAATACGGTTCGGCGACCACAGCCACTTGTATCGACCACTGCGCCAGGCTTTGAACAAGCAGGTCCTGTGCTCTGGCGCAGTGGTTAATATTCGCCTGGAGGAATCTCTGCGCCATATTAATGGGCGATCTCCATCGGTGCGACGCGTTGGGACGGGTCCGGCTGGGTCACAGCCCCGCCGCGCCCACCGCGTTTAGAGCGGCGGGGACGGGAGGAAGCGACACATGCCTTGGCGCCCAACTGGTGCCCCGCGGGTTTTCCTGCAGCTGCGCAGACTGCGCAGTGCGACTCCGCGGAGCACTCCTTGGCCTTGTGGCCCTCTTGACCGCAGCGGTAGCAGATCCCGCTACGGTCGCAATCCTCGGTGCAGCGCATCCGGACGTGCCCGTTGTAAAGGCACCGGAAGCACCGCATGGGCCTCGGCTCAAGGAGGCGGACCTGTGCCGCCACCCAGCCTATCAGGACCCGCTTCCCAATAATATTGCTTGCGGCCTTGGCGGGGCACCGCACCCATGCCGCGCCAAGACCTGAACGGTCGGGGCGGATCTCCCCGACCTTAATCAGCTCCACCCCACAATCCCCAGCCCTTGCGAGGGCCGTGGCGACAGACTCCGGGTCGGCAGACGCATCCAACCCGGAAACCCGCAGTTCCGCGGTCTTGAAGGGGCGGGAGATGCGAACACCTCCCTCCAATTCTGTTCCACGGAACACCTCTCGGACTTTCTCCGCAAGGGAGTCGGCCCTCGCCTCTGAGTCCGGCCCGGGTACCTCGTAAAGGTACCCGCCTGTAGCCATTAGACGGGCCCGTGTCTCGGCTATGCCGAGGTCGGCGAGGCGCACATTACTCTGCACCTCCCGGAGGACTTGGACGTAAGTAACGCCCCGCGTCAATCCCTCCGGCGTCACCGTCAAGGTGACGGCCGCCCTACGGTGTAGCCGTATTTTCGGCTCGGGCCCGCTCTGCTTTGGTTGGGGCCGTTGCTTTGGCTGTGCCACAGCCGCAGAACTCGGTGCGGGCTGGGGATCCTTCCGCTTTCCCTTTCGCGCCACCACAGTCCAGCCCTCATCCATTGCCGTGGGGGCCGGAGGAAGCGGGCGCGGTTCGCGGGGAGGCGGAGCCGGAAGAGCACTTCGCCCCTTCCTCTTTTTCCCCCCCTTGCGTGACGATCGCTGGGGGGGAATCGGTGGAGCGGCGGAGGCAGCCGCAACAGGAAGGACCCTAGGTGCAGGTCGGGGAGCCTCGGTTGGGGCGGGTATGGCGGAACTACCGCTCCCGCCCTTTCCTTTTCCCTTCCCCTTTTCCTTACCTGGGCCGGCAACAGCGGTAACAAGGGGCGGAACCTTTGATGTCCCAGCCATAGCCGCAGATGTTGCCGGCGGACTGACGACGGCACGCGGCCGCGGTTTAGGCAGCGGCGGCCACTCACCCGTTCCCGGTTTGGCCCGGTCGGCGGCCAAAGGAGGCCGAACTATGGGCTCCGGCGGGAGCCGCAATGATAATGACTCAAAACGGGCATCGACGATGTTGAGGAGTCGGCGCTGGAACTCCTCAAACGTCTCACCAGACGCATGCCCATTCTGAGACCATGACCGCGTCGATCCCATAGACTGGACAGTGGCCAGCAACTCATCCAACGTACGTTGCTGAGCCAACTGGGAGGCCTTAAGAAGGGCGATCTCCTGCGCCATCGCCGCCTTCTCGGCCTCCAACCGAATCACCTCGGCGGGGGCTGTCTCCCCAGCCCTCTCTAAAAGCTCAGAGGCTGCGCGATTCAGCCTCTGCTGCTCCGCGCCTTTGAGGTTCCGGGACTTGCGCGACACGTCCCGGATGACACCCGCCAAGCGCAGGCGCCAGTCCATCTCGGCCTCGGCAACCTCCATCGCCGCGTCATTGTCCTTACCCGTTGGAGTAGGACTCGCAGAAGTAGCGAGTAACTTCTCCGCGGGCTCGGAGTCACTATCGCTTGGGATCGAGACCACAGTGCAGTCTCGATCTCGGCGAACCCTCTTCGTGCCTGAGGCTGCGCCACTCGGCCCGGCCTCGGACTCGAGAACCGGGACTGGCGCCACCTCGGCAACCTCTCCTTTGGGCTTACACCCCTCATTGGTCTGTTTCTGGCCACAAGTGGCCCCCGAGGCAGACAACCTCTCCACTACTACTACAGGGTTGGATTTCGATGACAATATCATAATAAATCCCACGAGTATGGGGGAAATATACGGTCCACCCAGGCAGAGACCCCTGTACCTGGGTAAGCCTAGGCGTAACCCGCTTTCGGAGTTTCGGCTGGACTCCGGCGGGGGTTCGCACTAACGACCGAACTACCCATCGGCCATGCATCCCCTCGCGGTGCGCCGCCGCTTGGGATTCGGGGTAACTTTTAGAGGTTTTCTACCTCGCGGCCCAGGCGGTTAAGCCAAGACCCTCGGTCCGATCAGGAGCGCGAGACATAACCACAGACCTCCTGACCAGATTACGATCTCCGACGGTGACCGCAGTCCTGCTCGGCGGCGGGGTGAGCGCACACCGAGCCCGTCGACACCCCCGAGACAGAACCCGGGGTGGCCCTAAAATCAGCCCCTCACAAATGACGACGGCCGCCGCAACATGCAACGACCGTCAACCACCTGTTGTCAGGATATCAGCCGTCGGTCAACTTGACCGCCGTTGCCCAGGGTGCACCACGTGGAGGTTTCCTGACTTCGCACCCCCCGCTAACCTAACCTAACCTTTTTTTTTTTTTTTTTTTTTTTTTTGTCGCGGGGAAAGCGACTTATTGCTACCGCCCCGCCCCGGGGGAAGGCGGAACGGTTATGTTGGGTTCACCGGTCTTACGACCCAGCACTACGCCACCCGGAAGAGATGTTAAATCCGGGCGACCACTGGGCCGAGTCCCTAACACATATGTACACCCTACACCGGCATACCAACTAAAACCCCGCGGTGGCCTTCTTCGGCGCATGTGGAGCGGCCCCGGGGTATCCTTAGCTAAATCTAAGGATTGCTACCGGAACCGCCCCTGCGCGGTGCCGCCTTGCGGCCCGTCTCCTTATGGGGGGCTCAGAAGCCCCCACACACCGAAGGACGCCCTCGGCGTCAACGGCAGACACGATGCCGACCACCCGTGCTGCCGTCCATCCCGGGGTCGCATGTACAACAGTACAATAATGGCGCTACGACAGCCCCCGGCTGCGCGCCTACGACCCCCGATGGCCCCAATTAGTCGCCTCTTACGACAGGCAGGGGATACCGTGGTGGAATTCTCCAAACGCCCCCATTCCACAGGGCGGGAGACGCCGGTCAGTCGTCCACCCGACGCCTCCTACGTCTCCTTTGGCGGCGCGCGGGATCGTTCTGCTCACGATCCCGCTCGGCGCTCTCCTTCTGCGAGATGACGCACTCGCAAAAGGAGGCTACCGCCCGCCAAGACCTCCGGCTGCCGACCATGGCAGACACCACGGCCGGCAGCGACAGGTCTCCTCCGACGACTGCTCTGAGAGCGCTGCGCTCGTCACTCCAGGCTGGACACTCCTCCAAAGTGTGCTGTGCCGTATCCTCGCGACAGTTGCCACAATGGTGGCACACGGCGGAATCCTCTTTTCCGGCTATGCGACACAGGTACGAGCCGAAACACCCGTGACCCGTGAGTACCTGTGTCAGCCGGAATGTAGGCGCACCGTGGCGCCTGTCGACCCACTCGACAAGGACAGGACGCACTGCCGCGACAGTCCTCACACCGGCACTAGGGCTCTCCAGCCTGGCATGCCACTCCTCCACGGCGGCTCTGCGAAATCGGGCCGCAATCTCCCTCGGAGCCAATCTCTGTCTGCGTTGGGACGCCCCCTCTCGCCAAAAGAACGCGGACGAGAGGTGCTGGGCGTCCAACTCCCAAGGGAGAGTACCCGCCAACAGGCAGGCCGCCTCATGGGAGACCGTGCGGTAGCCCCTGATAATCCGCTGTGCCACTAAGCGCTGCGGTTTACGCAGTGGAGTGACACAGCGGGCGTTCAGGGACCCGGCCCAAACGGGACAACCGTAAAGGGCCATGGATCGCACGACTCCCGCATACAAACTACGGCAGGGGTTGCCGGGACCTTCCAGGTTCGGCAGCAGGCTTCCAAGCGCACCTGCTGCCCGCACCAGTTTCGGCGACAACTTCTCGAAATGGGCGCGGAAATTCCATCGGCTATCTAGTACCAATCCTAGGTACTTCATGGTAGAGCCGACGGAAATCCGCACCCCCTCCACAATGATGTGGGCCTCCATAGGTGGCCCCCTCCGAGGCCCATGGAAACAAAGGGCCTCGGTTTTGTTCAGGGCCACAGTGAGGCCCAGTCGCCGAATCCTGCCCACCACCCGCTCTGTACCCACAGAGGCGAGCAGGGCGGCATCCTGGAAGGATCTCGCCGTCGCTGTCACTAAAGTGTCGTCCGCGTAGCAGACGACAGCGACGCCCCGAGGATTGGCACCACGGAGCACCCAATCGTAGCCAATGTTCCACAGAAGCGGGCCCAGAACTGAGCCCTGTGGAACACCGCAGGCCATTGCTCTTCGGTGCCACCCGTCGGCGCCCGGATACAACACGTCCCTATCAGATAGGTATGAGTGCACCAGACGCCGTAAATACGGTGGCACCACGTGGTACCGCAGTGCTTCGTTTATGCAGGCCCAGGGCAGCGTATTAAACGCGTTGGCGATGTCGAGAGACACCGCCACGACCACCTTGCCCCGGGCTACTGCATCCTCCGCCTGTGCCTTGACCCGCAAAATCGCATGCACAGTCGATCGGCCATGCCGGAACCCGAACTGGCAATCTGCCAGGTCCGGCCCGACCCCTTCAAGATGCTCGACGAGGCGAGCATGAACAATCCTCTCAAATAATTTACAGACCTCGTCGAGCAACACGATGGGCCGGTAGGCCGATGGCGACTCTGCAGGTCGCCCCTCCTTCTTGAGCAGGACGAGCTTCCCGGTCTTCCAGCGCGACGGGAAGACGCCCTGCTCCATACAGGCGGAGAAAAGGCCGCGGAGCCTCGCACCCAGGAACTCGAGGGCTAGCACCCAGGCTTTGCCGGGGATACCATCGAGCCCTGGGGCGGTGTTCTTGCCCCGCAGCCGAACCACTGCCGCCCGCAACTCTGCGGGCGAAACCTCGGAAACAACCCCTGCCAAACTCAACGGCGATGGCGCCACTGGACCTGGCGCCATCGGTGGAGGAGTGACATCCCCGGTGGCCGGGAACAAAGCCGCGACGACCTCCTCAACTAGGTCGCCCCGGAGACTCTGCGTCAGCGGGGGCGCCCACGGGCGACACTTCTTCATCGCCACGCGGTACGGACGCCCCCACGGATCGTTATTGAGAGTACTCCGGAACTCCCTCCGAGCCGCAGACTTTGCTCCCGCTATAGCCACATGCAGCGCTCTCTTGGCCTCTTTGTAGAGGCCGTGAAGCAGCCGCTCCTGGTCCTCGTCGCCGGGCAGACGAATCCGGCGACGACGGTGCCTGGCGAGACAACGGCGCGCGGCCACGCAAGAGACACGTAGCCGCGTGAGCTCCGCCGTCCACCAGAACACCTGGCGTTTCTCCGGCCGGCGTCGGACACGGGGCATGGCTGCGTCGCAGACATGCGACATCGCCGCCCCGAACCACGCCGCCTCCTCCTCGACCCGTACCGGCCCCTCCGGTACGGGGAGCCACGCCTGGGCCAGAGCGGCCACCTTCAGGGCCTCGACATCGAGGCGCTTCAAACTCCAACGCGGGCCATCCGATCGCGGAGCGGTTGGTCCTCCCCCAGACCGGGTAGTAGGGGACGAGGCGACGTCGAACCGAATGTATCGGTGATCCGACAACGTCTCCTCGTCCACCAGGACCCTCCAATCCCGGACACGGCGGGCAAGTGCTGGGGTGGCGAACGTGATGTCCACCACCGAACCGCCATTGTGCCGCACGCACGTGTCCACCGATCCGCGATTCACAATGGCCAGGCTGGACGAGATCGCCCACTCCTCCAGGGCCACGCCGCGCCCGTCGGTCCTCGACGAACCCCAAGCCAGAGACTTGGCGTTGAAGTCGCCGGCGACGAGGACGGGGCGAGGCTGACTGCCTTGCACCACCAGGGCCCCCAGCCGAGTGAGAAAGAGCTCGAACTCGGCCAGGGATCTGTTGGGGGAGAAATACACTCCCACAATCCAGACCCCCCCCAACAGAACCGCCACGCATCCCGAACCCTTCGCTACCTTTTCGAAGGGTGGGGAGCCGGCAGCGCCCCGAGTGATGACGGCCACCAAACCGTCTAGGTCCCCTGCCCAATCTTCCCTAGCAGGAACAAAATACGGTTCGGCGACCACAGCCACTTGTATCGACCACTGCGCCAGGCTTTGAACAAGCAGGTCCTGTGCTCTGGCGCAGTGGTTAATATTCGCCTGGAGGAATCTCTGCGCCATATTAATGGGCGATCTCCATCGGTGCGACGCGTTGGGACGGGTCCGGCTGGGTCACAGCCCCGCCGCGCCCACCGCGTTTAGAGCGGCGGGGACGGGAGGAAGCGACACATGCCTTGGCGCCCAACTGGTGCCCCGCGGGTTTTCCTGCAGCTGCGCAGACTGCGCAGTGCGACTCCGCGGAGCACTCCTTGGCCTTGTGGCCCTCTTGACCGCAGCGGTAGCAGATCCCGCTACGGTCGCAATCCTCGGTGCAGCGCATCCGGACGTGCCCGTTGTAAAGGCACCGGAAGCACCGCATGGGCCTCGGCTCAAGGAGGCGGACCTGTGCCGCCACCCAGCCTATCAGGACCCGCTTCCCAATAATATTGCTTGCGGCCTTGGCGGGGCACCGCACCCATGCCGCGCCAAGACCTGAACGGTCGGGGCGGATCTCCCCGACCTTAATCAGCTCCACCCCACAATCCCCAGCCCTTGCGAGGGCCGTGGCGACAGACTCCGGGTCGGCAGACGCATCCAACCCGGAAACCCGCAGTTCCGCGGTCTTGAAGGGGCGGGAGATGCGAACACCTCCCTCCAATTCTGTTCCACGGAACACCTCTCGGACTTTCTCCGCAAGGGAGTCGGCCCTCGCCTCTGAGTCCGGCCCGGGTACCTCGTAAAGGTACCCGCCTGTAGCCATTAGACGGGCCCGTGTCTCGGCTATGCCGAGGTCGGCGAGGCGCACATTACTCTGCACCTCCCGGAGGACTTGGACGTAAGTAACGCCCCGCGTCAATCCCTCCGGCGTCACCGTCAAGGTGACGGCCGCCCTACGGTGTAGCCGTATTTTCGGCTCGGGCCCGCTCTGCTTTGGTTGGGGCCGTTGCTTTGGCTGTGCCACAGCCGCAGAACTCGGTGCGGGCTGGGGATCCTTCCGCTTTCCCTTTCGCGCCACCACAGTCCAGCCCTCATCCATTGCCGTGGGGGCCGGAGGAAGCGGGCGCGGTTCGCGGGGAGGCGGAGCCGGAAGAGCACTTCGCCCCTTCCTCTTTTTCCCCCCCTTGCGTGACGATCGCTGGGGGGGAATCGGTGGAGCGGCGGAGGCAGCCGCAACAGGAAGGACCCTAGGTGCAGGTCGGGGAGCCTCGGTTGGGGCGGGTATGGCGGAACTACCGCTCCCGCCCTTTCCTTTTCCCTTCCCCTTTTCCTTACCTGGGCCGGCAACAGCGGTAACAAGGGGCGGAACCTTTGATGTCCCAGCCATAGCCGCAGATGTTGCCGGCGGACTGACGACGGCACGCGGCCGCGGTTTAGGCAGCGGCGGCCACTCACCCGTTCCCGGTTTGGCCCGGTCGGCGGCCAAAGGAGGCCGAACTATGGGCTCCGGCGGGAGCCGCAATGATAATGACTCAAAACGGGCATCGACGATGTTGAGGAGTCGGCGCTGGAACTCCTCAAACGTCTCACCAGACGCATGCCCATTCTGAGACCATGACCGCGTCGATCCCATAGACTGGACAGTGGCCAGCAACTCATCCAACGTACGTTGCTGAGCCAACTGGGAGGCCTTAAGAAGGGCGATCTCCTGCGCCATCGCCGCCTTCTCGGCCTCCAACCGAATCACCTCGGCGGGGGCTGTCTCCCCAGCCCTCTCTAAAAGCTCAGAGGCTGCGCGATTCAGCCTCTGCTGCTCCGCGCCTTTGAGGTTCCGGGACTTGCGCGACACGTCCCGGATGACACCCGCCAAGCGCAGGCGCCAGTCCATCTCGGCCTCGGCAACCTCCATCGCCGCGTCATTGTCCTTACCCGTTGGAGTAGGACTCGCAGAAGTAGCGAGTAACTTCTCCGCGGGCTCGGAGTCACTATCGCTTGGGATCGAGACCACAGTGCAGTCTCGATCTCGGCGAACCCTCTTCGTGCCTGAGGCTGCGCCACTCGGCCCGGCCTCGGACTCGAGAACCGGGACTGGCGCCACCTCGGCAACCTCTCCTTTGGGCTTACACCCCTCATTGGTCTGTTTCTGGCCACAAGTGGCCCCCGAGGCAGACAACCTCTCCACTACTACTACAGGGTTGGATTTCGATGACAATATCATAATAAATCCCACGAGCATGGGGGAAGTATACTGTCCACCCAGGCAGAGACCCCTGTACCTGGGTAAGCCTAGGCGTAACCCGCTATCGGAGTTTCGGCTGGACTCCGGCGGGGGTTCGCACTAACGACCGAACAACCCATCGGCCATGCATCCCCTCGCGGTGCGCCGCCGCTTGGGATTCGGGGTAACTTTTTATAGAGGTTTTCTACCTCGCGGCCCAGGCGGTTAAGCCAAGACCCTCGGTCCGATCAGGAGCGCGAGACATAACCACGGACCTCCGTGACCGGATTACGATCTCCGTCGGTGACCGCAGTCCTGCTCGGCGGCGGGGTGAGCGCACACCGAGCCCGCCGACCCCCCGAGACAGAACTCGGGGGTGGCCCGAAATACGAGCCTCCACAAATGACGACGGCCGCCGCAAGGGAGCGACGACCGCCAACCACCTGCCGTCAGGATATTGGCCGTCGGTCAACTTGACCGCCGTTGCCCAGGGTGCACCACGTGGAGGTTTCCTAACTTCGCACCCCAAACCTAACCTAACCTAACCTAACCTAACCTAACCTAACCTAACCTAACCAGAGTCGTGAGCCACCCGTGCCCGTGAGTAGATCGTTTTTTGTACGCTCCAGGCAATTAAATCGCGAAAAGTGTAAAAAGTGCTCCGATTGTCGCGAAAGTTGGTGAAAGTGTTCCGCTTAGTGCTCGTTACACCCACAGTGCTTACCAGTTCAGTCGCATCAAAAGCGGCTGAGATAGCCCGTTTTTCGTGGGTGATAAAAAGTTAAAGTGTGAACGCTGCTCAAACGAGATCTTTGACACCAACATCTGCCGACGGTATAAGGAGCGTGCTGGTACCCCCCTTATACCACCAAGAATCCAGATTTTTCTGGTGACTTATTTCGGCAGAAACAAACAAAAACCGGATTGGCTTCGCGGCCCAAATCGCAAGATACTGGACAGAGGTTTTCGGGACAAGATTACCAGAGCCGACAAGGCCGGCAGGAGCTGTTCCCGATACCTATTTTTTAAATTAATCGTAAGTCTTTTTGTTTATTTCGCTTTCCGTCACTTGAGAAAATCTGTATACTTTGAAGTCCTGTAGAAGATCGAAACGATCTGTGACCCCAGAGCTTCTTTGTTCCATCTCAAGGGCTTAGTCATCCCGCCTCCCTTGCAAGAAGAAGTTCGGGGCTGACGTGAAAACTCGATTTTCTACAGTGAAAATAAGGCAGAGGATCTCCGGGCACAACCCCACCGCGCCCACCGCGTTTAGAACGGCGGGGGCGGGAGGAGGCGACACACGCCTTGGCGCCCACTTGGTGCCCCGCGGGTTTTCCCGCAGCTGCGCAGACTGCGCAGTGCGCCTCCGCGGAGCACCCCTTGGCCTTGTGGCCCACTTGACCGCAGCGGTAGCAGATTCCGCTACGGTCACATTCCTCTGTGCAGCGCATCCGCACATGCCCGTTTAACAGGCAGCGGAAGCACCGCATGGGCCTCGGCTCAAGGAGGCGGACCTGTGCCGCCACCCAGCCAATAAGGACCCGTCTGGCCCCAATAATTTTGCTAGCGGCCTTGGCCGGGCATCGCACCCATGCCGCGCCAAGGCCTGAACGGTCGGGGCGGATCTCCCCGACCTTAAAATTCTCCGCCGGACAACCCCCAGCCCCTGCAAGGGCCGTTGCGTCCAACCCGGAAACCCGCAGTTCCGCGGTCTTGAACGGGCGAGAGACACGGACGTCTCCCTCCAATTCTGTTCCGCGGAACACCTCCCTCACTTTTTCGGCAAGGGAGTCGGCCCTTGCCTCCGATTCCGGTCCGGGTACCTCGTAGAGATACCCGCCGGTGGCCATCAGACGAGCCCGAGTATCTGCGATACCAAGGTCGGCGAGGCGCACACACCTTTGCACCTCCCGGAGGATTTGGGCATAAGTCACGCCCCGTGATATACCCTCCGGCGTCACCGTTAAGGTGACGGCCGCCTTGCTGTGGAGCCGTATTTTAGGCTCGGGCCTGCGCTGACTCGGCTGAGGCCGTTGCTGCGGCTGTGCGTCAGCCGCTGCTCTCGGAGCGGACTGGGGATTGTTCCGCCTCCCCTTTCGCGCAACCGTCACCCACCCCTCGTCCATAGACGTCGGAGCTGGAGGCAGCGGGCGGGGCTCGCGGGGAGGCGGACCCGGGGTAGCCGGACGGCCCTTCTTCTTCTTTTTCCCCCCCGCGCGTGATGATCGCTGGGGGGGGGGGGAAATCGGAGTGGCGGCGGAGGAAGCCGCAACGGCCGACGGGGCCACGACTGCGGGAGCAGGTCGGGGAGCCTCTGTTGGGGCGGGTATGGCGGAAGTTCCGCTCCCACCCTTTCCTTTCCCCTTCCCTTTCCCCTTGCCAGTGACTGGCGGACCGGCAACAAGGGGCGGGTCCCTGGAGGAACCGGCCACGGCCGCAGGTGTTGGCGGCGGCCCAACGGTGGCTCGAGGCCGCGGCACTTGCAGCGGCGGCCACTCAGCCCTCTCCGGCCTGGCCCGGTCAGCGGCCAAAGGAGGCCGAACTGGGCGCTCGGGAGGCAGCCGCAAATAGACTGCCTCAAAGCGGGCGTCCAAAATGTTGAAGAGACGCTGCTGAAATTCAGCAAACGTCTCTCCAGACGCCGATTCCACTCTGGCCGCCGGCTGCGGCTGTCCAAGCGACCTAACAGTCGCCAGGACCTCCTCCAACACCTTGGCCTGCTCCGCCTGTGCAGCCTTCAGCTTGGCGACCTCGTTCACCAAGGCCGCCTTCTCCGCCTCCAAGCGGGCTACCTCAGCGGAGCCTGACTCCCCCGCCCTCTCCAACAACTCGTTGGCGGCGAGATTCAGCCTCCGCTGTTCTGTCCCCTTCAAATTCCGGGACTTGTGTGAGACGTCCCGGATCGTCTCGGCCAATCGCAGGCGCCAGTCCAGCTCGTCGACTGGCGCCTCAGCCTCCTCCATCTCCACGACGTCCAACTCCGGACCCGGTGTTGGACTCGTGGAAACAGCGATCAGCTTTTCAGCCGGCTCGCTGTCACTCTCGCTCGAGACCGAGACCACAGCGCGATCTCGATCTCGGCGACCCCTCTTCGTGCGCGAGGTAGTGCCACTCGGCCCGGCCTCGGACTCGAGAACCGGGACGGGCGCCACCTCGGCAACCTCACCTTTGGGCTTGCGCCCCTCCTCTAGTGTCTGTTCTGGGCCACGAGTGCCCCCCGAGGCAGACAGCCTCTCCACCACAACAATGGGTTTTTTTGAAAATGAAATTTTCATAATAAATCCCACGAGTATGGGGGAAATATACGGTCCACCCAGGCAGAGACCCCTGTACCTGGGTAAGCCTAGGCGTAACCCGCTTTCGGAGTTTCGGCTGGACTCCGGCGGGGGTTCGCACTAACGACCGAACTACCCATCGGCCATGCATCCCCTCGCGGTGCGCCGCCGCTTGGGATTCGGGGTAACTTTTAGAGGTTTTCTACCTCGCGGCCCAGGCGGTTAAGCCAAGACCCTCGGTCCGATCAGGAGCGCGAGACATAACCACAGACCTCCTGACCAGATTACGATCTCCGACGGTGACCGCAGTCCTGCTCGGCGGCGGGGTGAGCGCACACCGAGCCCGTCGACACCCCCGAGACAGAACCCGGGGTGGCCCTAAAATCAGCCCCTCACAAATGACGACGGCCGCCGCAACATGCAACGACCGTCAACCACCTGTTGTCAGGATATCAGCCGTCGGTCAACTTGACCGCCGTTGCCCAGGGTGCACCACGTGGAGGTTTCCTGACTTCGCACCCCCCGCTAACCTAACCTAACCTTTTTTTTTTTTTTTTTTTTTTTTTTTGTCGCGGGGAAAGCGACTTATTGCTACCGCCCCGCCCCGGGGGAAGGCGGAACGGTTATGTTGGGTTCACCGGTCTTACGACCCAGCACTACGCCACCCGGAAGAGATGTTAAATCCGGGCGACCACTGGGCCGAGTCCCTAACACATATGTACACCCTACACCGGCATACCAACTAAAACCCCGCGGTGGCCTTCTTCGGCGCATGTGGAGCGGCCCCGGGGTATCCTTAGCTAAATCTAAGGATTGCTACCGGAACCGCCCCTGCGCGGTGCCGCCTTGCGGCCCGTCTCCTTATGGGGGGCTCAGAAGCCCCCACACACCGAAGGACGCCCTCGGCGTCAACGGCAGACACGATGCCGACCACCCGTGCTGCCGTCCATCCCGGGGTCGCATGTACAACAGTACAATAATGGCGCTACGACAGCCCCCGGCTGCGCGCCTACGACCCCCGATGGCCCCAATTAGTCGCCTCTTACGACAGGCAGGGGATACCGTGGTGGAATTCTCCAAACGCCCCCATTCCACAGGGCGGGAGACGCCGGTCAGTCGTCCACCCGACGCCTCCTACGTCTCCTTTGGCGGCGCGCGGGATCGTTCTGCTCACGATCCCGCTCGGCGCTCTCCTTCTGCGAGATGACGCACTCGCAAAAGGAGGCTACCGCCCGCCAAGACCTCCGGCTGCCGACCATGGCAGACACCACGGCCGGCAGCGACAGGTCTCCTCCGACGACTGCTCTGAGAGCGCTGCGCTCGTCACTCCAGGCTGGACACTCCTCCAAAGTGTGCTGTGCCGTATCCTCGCGACAGTTGCCACAATGGTGGCACACGGCGGAATCCTCTTTTCCGGCTATGCGACACAGGTACGAGCCGAAACACCCGTGACCCGTGAGTACCTGTGTCAGCCGGAATGTAGGCGCACCGTGGCGCCTGTCGACCCACTCGACAAGGACAGGACGCACTGCCGCGACAGTCCTCACACCGGCACTAGGGCTCTCCAGCCTGGCATGCCACTCCTCCACGGCGGCTCTGCGAAATCGGGCCGCAATCTCCCTCGGAGCCAATCTCTGTCTGCGTTGGGACGCCCCCTCTCGCCAAAAGAACGCGGACGAGAGGTGCTGGGCGTCCAACTCCCAAGGGAGAGTACCCGCCAACAGGCAGGCCGCCTCATGGGAGACCGTGCGGTAGCCCCTGATAATCCGCTGTGCCACTAAGCGCTGCGGTTTACGCAGTGGAGTGACACAGCGGGCGTTCAGGGACCCGGCCCAAACGGGACAACCGTAAAGGGCCATGGATCGCACGACTCCCGCATACAAACTACGGCAGGGGTTGCCGGGACCTTCCAGGTTCGGCAGCAGGCTTCCAAGCGCACCTGCTGCCCGCACCAGTTTCGGCGACAACTTCTCGAAATGGGCGCGGAAATTCCATCGGCTATCTAGTACCAATCCTAGGTACTTCATGGTAGAGCCGACGGAAATCCGCACCCCCTCCACAATGATGTGGGCCTCCATAGGTGGCCCCCTCCGAGGCCCATGGAAACAAAGGGCCTCGGTTTTGTTCAGGGCCACAGTGAGGCCCAGTCGCCGAATCCTGCCCACCACCCGCTCTGTACCCACAGAGGCGAGCAGGGCGGCATCCTGGAAGGATCTCGCCGTCGCTGTCACTAAAGTGTCGTCCGCATAGCAGACGACAGCGACGCCCCGAGGATTGGCACCACGGAGCACCCAATCGTAGCCGATGTTCCACAGAAGCGGGCCCAGAACTGAGCCCTGTGGAACACCGCAGGCCATTGCTCTTCGGTGCCACCCGTCGGCGCCCGGATACAACACGTCCCTATCAGATAGGTACGAGTGCACCAGACGCCGTAAATACGGTGGCACCACGTGGTACCGCAGTGCTTCGTTTATGCAGGCCCAGGGCAGCGTATTAAACGCATTGGCGATGTCTAGAGACACCGCCACGACCACCTTGCCCCGGGCTACTGCATCCTCCGCCTGTGCCTTGACCCGCAAAATCGCGTGGATGGTCGATCGGCCATGCCGGAACCCGAACTGGCAATCTGCCAGGTCCGGCCCGACCCCTTCAAGGTGCTCGACGAGGCGAGCGTGAACAACCCTCTCAAACAATTTGCAGACCTCGTCGAGCAACACAATGGGCCGGTAGGCCGATGGCGACTCTGCGGGTCGGCCCTCCTTCTTGAGCAGGACGAGCTTCCCGGTCTTCCAGCGCGACGGGAAGACGCCCTGCTCCATACAGGCGGAGAAAAGGCTGCGGAGCCTCGCACCCAGGAACTCGAGGGCTAGCACCCAGGCTTTGCCGGGGATACCATCGAGCCCTGGGGCGGTGTTCTTGCCCCGCAGCCGAACCACTGCCGCCCGCAACTCTGCCGGCGAAACCTCGGAAACAACCCCTGCCGAACTCAACGACGATGGCGCCGCTGGACCTGGCGCCATCGGTGGAGGAGTGACATCCTCGGTGGCCGGGAACAAAGCCGCGACGACCTCCTCGACTAGGTCGCCCCGGAGACTCTGCGTCAGCGGGGGCGCCCACGGGCGACACTTCTTCATCGCCACGCGGTACGGACGCCCCCACGGATCGTTATCGAGAGTGCTCCGGAACTCCCTCCGAGCCGCAGACTTTGCTCCCGCTATCGCCACATGCAGCGCTCTCTTGGCCTCTTTGTAGAGGCCGTGAAGCAGCCGCTCCTGGTCCTCGTCGCCGGGCAGACGAATCCGGCGACGACGGTGCCTGGCGAGACAACGGCGCGCGGCCACGCATGAAACACGCAGCCGCGTGAGCTCCGCCGTCCACCAGAACACCTGGCGCTTCTCAGGCCGGCGTCGGACACGGGGCATGGCTGCGTCGCAGACATGCGACATCGCCGCCCCGAACCACGCCGCCTCCTCCTCGACCCGTACCGGCCTCTCCGGTACGGGGAGCCACGCCTGAGCCAGAGCGGCCTCCTTCAGGGCCTCGACGTCGAGGCGCTTCAAACCCCAACGCGGGCCGTCCGATCGCGGAGCGGTCGGTCCACCACCAGAATGGGTAGTAGGGGACGAGGCGACGTCGAACCGAATGTATCGGTGGTCCGACAACGTCTCCTCGTCCACCAGGACCCTCCAATCCCGGACACGGCGGGCTAGTGCTGGGGTGGCGAACGTGATGTCCACCACCGAACCGCCATTGTGCCGCACGCACGTGTCCACCGATCCGCGATTCACGACGGCCAGGTTGGACGAGATCGCCCACTCCTCCAGGGCCTCGCCGCGCACGTCGGTCGCCGACGAACCCCAAGCCAGAGACTTGGCGTTGAAGTCGCCGGCGACGAGGACGGGGCGAGGCTGACTGCCTTGCACCACCAGGGCCCCCAGCCGAGTGAGAAATAGCTCGAACTCGGCCAGGGATCTGTTGGGGGAGAAATACACTCCCACAATCCAGACCCCCCCCAACAGAACCGCCACGCATCCCGAACCCTTCGCTACTTTTTCAAAGGGTGGGGAGCCGGCAGCGCCCCTAGTGATGACGGCCACCGAACCGTCTAGGTCCCCTGCCCAATCTTCCCTAGCAGGGACAAAATACGGCTCGGCGACCACAGCCACTTGTATCGACCACTGCGCCAGGCTTTGAACGAGCAAGTCCTGTGCTCTGGCGCAGTGGTTAATATTCGCCTGGAGGAATCGTTGCGCCATATTAATGGGCGATCTCCATTGGTGCGACGCTGTGGGACGGGTCCGGCTGGGTCACAACCCCACCGCGCCCGCCGCGTTTAGAACGGCGGGGGCGGGAGGAGGCGACACACGCCTTGGCGCCCACTTGGTGCCCCGCGGGTTTTCCCGCAGCTGCGCAGACTGCGCAGTGCGCCTCCGCGGAGCACCCCTTGGCCTTGTGGCCCTCTTGACCGCAGCGGTAGCAGATCCCGCTACGGTCGCATTCATCGGTGCAGCGCATCCGGACGTGCCCGTTGTAAAGGCACCGGAAGCACCGCATGGGCCTCGGCTCAAGGAGGCGGACCTGTGCCGCCACCCAGCCTATTAGGACCCGCTTTGCCCCAATAATCCCAGTGGCGACCTTGGCTGGGCACCGCACCCATGCCGCACCAAGGCCTGAACGGTCGGGGCGGATCTCCCCGACCTTAAAATCCTCCGCCGTACAATGCCCCACCCCCGCGAGGGCCGTTGCGATCATTTCCGGGTCGGCAGACGCGTCCAACCCGGAGACTCGCAGTTCCGCGGTCTTGAACGGGCGAGAGACACGGACGTCTCCCTCCAGTTCCGTACCGCGGAACACCTCCCTCACTTTGTTGGCGAGGGAGTCAGCCTTCGCCTCCGATTCAGGCCCGGGCACCTCATAGAGGTAGCCGCCCGTGGCCATTAGTCGGGCCCGCGTGTCGGCTATGCCGAGGTCGGCGAGGCGCACACTCCTTTGCACCTCCCGGAGGATCTGGGCGTAAGTCACACCCCGTGCAAGACCCTCCGGCGTCACCGTCAAGGTGACGGCCGCCCTGCGGTGCAGCCGAAGCTTTGGCTCTGGCCTGTTTTGCTTCGGCTGGGGCCGTTGCTGCGGCTGTGCGTCAGCCGCTGCTCTCGGAGCGGACTGGGGATTGTTCCGCCTCCCCTTTCGCGCAACCGTCACCCACCCCTCGTCCATAGACGTCGGAGCTGGAGGCAGCGGGCGGGGCTCGCGGGGAGGCGGACCCGGGGTAGCCGGACGGCCCTTCTTCTTCTTTTTCCCCCCCGCGCGTGATGATCGCTGGGGGGGAATCGGAGTGGCGGCGGAGGAAGCCGCAACGGCCGACGGGGCCACGACTGCGGGTGCAGGTCGGGGAGCCTCTGTTGGGGTGGGTATGGCGGAAGTTCCGCTCCCACCCTTTCCTTTCCCCTTCCCTTTCCCCTTGCCAGTGACTGGCGGACCGGCAACAAGGGGCGGGTCCCTGGAGGAACCGGCCACGGCCGCAGGTGTTGGCGGCGGCCCAACGGTGGCTCGAGGCCGCGGCACTTGCAGCGGCGGCCACTCAGCCCTCTCCGGCCTGGCCCGGTCAGCGGCCAAAGGAGGCCGAACTGGGCGCTCGGGAGGCAGCCGCAAATAGACTGCCTCAAAGCGGGCGTCCAAAATGTTGAAGAGACGCTGCTGAAATTCAGCAAACGTCTCTCCAGACGCTGATTCCACTCTGGCCGCCGGCTGCGGCTGTCCAAGCGACCTAACAGTCGCCAGGACCTCCTCCAACATCTTGGCCTGCTCCGCCTGTGCAGCCTTCAGCTTGGCGACCTCGTTCACCAAGGCCGCCTTCTCCGCCTCCAAGCGGGCTACCTCAGCGGAGCCTGTCTCTCCCGCCCTCTCCAACAACTCGTTGGCGGCGAGGTTCAGCCTCCGCTGCTCCGTCCCTTTCAAATTCCGGGACCTGTGCGACACGTCCCGGATTGTCGCCGAGAGCCGCAGGCGCCAGTCCAGCTCGTCGGCTGGCACCTCAGCCTCTTCCATCTCCACGACGTCCAACTCCGGAACCGGTGTTGGACTCGTGGAAATAGCGATCAGCTTGTCAGCTGGCTCGGACTCACTGTCGCTCGAGATCGGGACCACTGTAGCGCTATCTCGATCTCGGCGACCCCTCTTCGTGCGCGAGGTAGCGCCACTCGGCCCGGCCTCGGACTCGAGAGCCGGGACGGGCGCTACCTCGGCAACCTCACCTTTGGGCTTACGCCCCTCCTCCAGTGTCTGTTCTGGGCCACGAGGGCCCCCCGAGGCAGACAACCTCTCCACCACAAACCCCAACCTTTTTTTTTTTTTTTTTTTTTGTCGCGGGGAAAGCGACTTATTGCTACCGCCCCGCCCCGGGGGAAGGCGGAACGGTTATGTTGGGTTCACCGGTCTTACGACCCAGCACTACGCCACCCGGAAGAGATGTTAAATCCGGGCGACCACTGGGCCGAGTCCCTAACACTATATACAACCTACACCGGCATACCAACTAAAACCCCGCGGTGGCCTTCTTCGGCGCATGTGGAGCGGCCCCGGGGTATCCTTAGCTAAATCTAAGGATTGCTACCGGAACCGCCCCTGCGCGGTGCCGCCTTGCGGCCCGTCTCCTTATGGGGGGCTCAGAAGCCCCCGCACACCGAAGGACGCCCTCAGCGTCAACGGCAGACACGAGGCCGACCACCCGTGCTGCCGTCCATCCCGGGGTCGCACGTACAAGAGTACGAAACGGGCGCTACGACAGCCCCCGGCTGCGCGCCTACGACCCCCGATGGCCCCAATCAGTCGCCTCTTACGACAGGCAGGGGATACCGTGGTGGAATTCTCCAAACGCCCCCATTCCACAGGGCGGGAGACGCCGGTCAGTCGTCCACCCGACGCCTCCTACGTCTCCTTTGGCGGCGCGCGGGATCGTTCTGCTCACGATCCCGCTCGGCGCTCTCCTTCTGCGAGATGACGCACTCGCAAAAGGAGGCTACCGCCCGCCAAGACCTCCGGCTGCCGACCATGGCAGACACCACGGCCGGCAGCGACAGGTCTCCTCCGACGACTGCTCTGAGAGCGCTGCGCTCGTCACTCCAGGCTGGACACTCCTCCAGAGTGTGCTGTGCCGTATCCTCGCGGCAGTTGCCACAATGGTGGCACACGGCGGAATCCTCTTTTCCGGCTATGCGACACAGGTACGAGCCGAAACACCCGTGGCCCGTCAGTACCTGTGTCAGCCGGAATGTAGGCGCACCGTGGCGCCTGTCGACCCACTCGACAAGGACAGGACGCACTGCCGCGACAGTCCTCACACCGGCACTAGGGCTCTCCAGCCTGGCATGCCACTCCTCCACGGCGGCTCTGCGAAATCGGGCCGCAATCTCCCTCGGAGCCAATCTCTGTCTACGTTGGGACGCCCCCTCTCGCCAAAAGAACGCAGACGAGAGGTGCTGGGCGTCCAACTCCCAAGGGAGAGTACCCGCCAACAGGCAGGCCGCCTCATGGGAGACCGTGCGGTAGCCCCTGATGATCCGCTGCGCCACTAAGCGCTGCGGTTTACGCAGTAGAGTGGCACAGCGGGCGTTCAGGGACCCGGCCCAAACGGGACAACCGTATAGGGCCATGGAACGCACGACTCCCGCATACAAACTTCGGCAGGGGTTGCCGGGACCTTCCAGGTTCGGCAGCAGGCTTCCAAGCGCACCTGCTGCCCGCACCAGTTTCGGCGACAACTTCTCGAAATGGGCGCGGAAATTCCATCGGCTATCTAGTACCAATCCTAGGTACTTCATGGTAGAGCCGACGGAAATCCGCACCCCCTCCACAATGATGTGGGCCTCCATAGTTGGCCCCCTCCGAGGCCCATGGAAACAAAGGGCCTCGGTTTTGTTCAGGGCCACAGTGAGGCCCAGTCGCCGAATCCTGCCCACCACCCGCTCTGTACCCACAGAGGCGAGCAGGGCGGCATCCTGGAAGGATCTCGCCGTCGCTGTCACTAAAGTGTCGTCCGCATAGCAGACGACAGCGACGCCCCGAGGATTGGCACCACGGAGCACCCAATCGTAGCCGATGTTCCACAGAAGCGGGCCCAGAACTGAGCCCTGTGGAACACCGCAGGCCATTGCTCTTCGGTGCCACCCGTCGGCGCCCGGATACAACACGTCCCTATCAGATAGGTACGAGTGCACCAGACGCCGTAAATACGGTGGCACCACGTGGTACCGCAGTGCTTCGTTTATGCAGGCCCAGGGCAGCGTATTAAACGCATTGGCGATGTCTAGAGACACCGCCACGACCACCTTGCCCCGGGCTACTGCATCCTCCGCCTGTGCCTTGACCCGCAAAATCGCGTGGATGGTCGATCGGCCATGCCGGAACCCGAACTGGCAATCTGCCAAGTCCGGCCCGACCCCTTCAAGGTGCTCGACGAGGCGAGCGTGAACAACCCTCTCAAACAATTTGCAGACCTCGTCGAGCAACACAATGGGCCGGTAGGCCGATGGCGACTCTGCGGGTCGGCCCTCCTTCTTGAAACCCCAACCTAACCTAACCTAACCTAACCTAACCTAACCTATATTTCACAAACCTAATTTTCACAAACCTAACTTTCGTAAACCTAACTTTCGTGATAATAAATTTCACAAAACTTACTAAAAAATAAAAAAAAAAAAATAAAAAAAAAAAAAAAAAAAAAAAAAAAAAACACATATATTATATTAATTTACCTAATTTTAACCACATTTTCATAAATATTTTAAAAATTTACCGGTGCTAAATCCAAAGACCATTTATTTGTAACCCACTCCGTGCTATTTGTTTATTTGTAACCCCCGACCCGATCCGTGCGAAAGCGCGCCCAAAATACGCGGTAAAAGTCAAAAAAATTCAAAATTTATCCTTTTAAACCACGCACTATAATTTCTACTATAATTTAACTAGTAGGCATAGTTAATACATTTTACGAAACCACTGCGCACCCTTTTGACCTAAAACTGATGACATTTCTCAAAATTCGAAATTTATTTCTATCAATATAATTATTATTCCGACGGATAGAAAACTCTTGAGGACTCTACTAAAAATGAGGGAAGCATTGCTACCCTGTTGACTCTTTAGTGAGACATAGTTCAGCTTAAAAATTTACAATTAGGCCGACTAACTTGGGTAGTCAACATAAACAAATTCGATTTCATTGCATGTGATCGAGGGGTCCCGGCCAGTGCTCGGTCCAATAGTGGAAAATGTTTTTAAGCAAACACTTCACGGTACATAAAATACTATACTATAGTTACTATACAATACTATAGTTAGTGAAACTACAAAAGTTGATTATATGTATGTGAAAGTTGAAGTTGTGATCCAATTTTTTTTTATTAAACGCACACTATTTGTGTATATTCTTCACCGTAGCAATACGGACGCGTGTCTATCACGATTCGTGATTCCAATCCAACGTTTCAATTAATATGACCGGCACAATTTATTTCTGCTGCCGAGTAATAGTGTGTAAGCACTGCTGTGTTCCGGTTTGAAGGACATTGAAGCCAGTAAAATTACTGGACATTATGAGACTTAACAAGTTATGTCTCGGTGTGACGAGCGCAATCCAGTGTCATGCAGTGCTATGTAATTCAAAGTTCTGAATGGCGGTGCTTCTGTTTATGAACAGGTGTGGCGCTTACCATCTGGCGAGTGATCTGCTCGCCTCGTCATTCAAGCAAATAAAAAAAAAAAAAAAACTTATCTATAACAGGTATAAAATGTATGTGTGAGTTGAGCGGTAGTATTTGACTTGATGATTTTGAAGCTCTTGCTCTATTTGAGTTGATAATCTCATACAGGGGTGTATATTGAGCCAGATTATATTACTTCTTTATCATGTGTTCCGTTTTAACTCTTATTAAATTATTTAGGTACCTTTATGAGATATTAAAATGGGGGTCCAGGTGACGAGAGTAATGGAATACTCTGTAGTAATTTGTAATTGGAATTTCTGGATGATCTTGTTCTACTGTTCATCGACGTAGCGCTCACACTCAGGTGAGACCTACTCGTCTCGTTGTTCAATCACATAAAAATACCTTATTGTTCTGTAAATAACATGTAATGAACCACATCATAGTTACACCGGCATACCAACTAAAAACCCCGCGGTGACCATCTTCGGGGTATGTGAAGCGGCCCCGGGATATCCTTAGATAAGTTAAGAATATTTGACATTATACACGTGTGGTAAACGTTCGCGTATGGCATGACCATTGTTAACATAGGGGTAATTAGCACTGGCCATGAAGAATTATCGTGGCAAATGTTCCTGTAAGGAATGACCGCGGAAATTATTAGCAACAGGCATTGAATGTTCCTGTTATGAGTTATGAATGGCAGTGCTGAACGATCGCATGATGAAAATCTATAAAAGAAAATTCCACACACTAATTTATCACGATTTCTAAAAAACTAAAGCTAGAATCATGAAATTTGGTATCATTTAGATACTTTGTGTGATGTAGAGGCGTGCTAAGAACGGATTTTTGGAAATTTACATTTAGGGGGGTAAAAGGGAGGTTTCGAACGTTGTATGAATCGTTTTTATCGAATGGAATATGACTGAAATTGAGCACAAGTATTTTTTATTAAAAATAACAAACGTGTTTCACATTTTTGTAAAATTGTACTCGCGAAAGGGTGTGATTTTATTATATATTATTAATGTGAAAGTTTGGATGTTTGTAGATCAATCACCCCTTAATGGCTGAATGGATTTGGATAAAATTTGGCATACAGGTAGACCAAGATATGGCTTAGAACATAGGCAATTTTTATCCCAGAAAAATACATTTTCGCAGGCGGAGCCAAGGGTAAATGCTAGCCATTGATAAAATTTCGCGGGCGGAGCCAAGGGTAACTCTTAGTCATTGATAAAATCACAATTCATTGATCAATTCAGGATCAGACGATAACTTTGTGCAGCATGACACTACTGTATAGATAGCGATAAACCTGCAAATAGGCTACGCTACTAATGCGAAACTATCACTGATCCGGGGACTTCACTCAAGCAATCATAAGGCCGGGATTAATTTTGGACCTAATATTTTCCATAAGAGCTGTCAGCAGTCACGTTTTATTGCACTTTTTAACACTATATCATGTATACATTTGTCATATAACATTATTAAAAGAGCACACAAAGAATTACGGCATCTATTAGTTAAATAATAATTAGTGTGTCTTCGCGGCTGACACTGAAGAGTGACGGGTGACTGACGTATGACGAGATGATTGGTAGTGTGCCGTACTTATGTGGTAGGATAGTATGGTGTTGTGGCGTCATACCCTCACCGTCTGGTTGTATAATGTTATGTACTGCCTAACCTATATTGTAGACGGAACTTCTATCTGTTCATATAAATATATCGCTTTTGTTTGTGATTTTTTCTCGGATAAAAAGTGTTTTTATAGCACATATTTTGTTTACTGGAGTTTCTCATAGCGTCATAATGAAACTTGCATCGAAATCCCTTCATCCGTTTTATTAGTATAAATAATAAATTGTATAAAATAAAATTAGTATACACCTCTGCTTTAGCTACTATAATTACTCGTATTACCTATTTATTATTTGTATGCTTTTGTCTTGTTTCCGTGGCATGTAAATATTTTTTCTTTCTTTTAGTGGGGCGATATCAGATGCAGTCAGGATGAAATATGTGTCGTGCGGTCCGCGGGCTAAGGAGCCTTGGAGGGCTGTTATTATTTGACTAATGAAACCCTTCCTCGCATCACACAAAATGTCAACACATCATACATTTTAGATGAAGTACGCTGCACCCGCCCACAGCAGGCTATTAAAATACCGCACAGCGATCCGTCCATTGGTAGTTATTGTATATTATCGATTGTGTAATAATGTAAGTACCGTTGTTTTCGTGCTTTTTTTAGAGATGTTTTAGTCCCATTACGAGATGATGATGTATGCGCAGGTCGTTAGCAGCCAGTAGTGTGGAGCCGCACCTACGTTGTCTGCGGCTGGTGGGGTTCTGTAGACTAGGCATGGTTGAGATGGAGGAGGCAGAGAGCCCGTGCTGGCGCCGCCGAGCTTATAGCGCGTACCATGTGTTCGCACTCGTAGCCACTTCCATCTTCATCTTACAGCAGCTCGTTTATGCTTACCAGGTACGATATACTTTTTTATAGCATAGGCTGGCAATCGAGCAAATGGGTCTCCTGATTTTAAGTGATCTCCACCGCCCATGAGAACTCCAATACTCGAAGAACGTGGATGCGTTGCCAACCTTAAGGAAGGGGAGAGTTAAGGAATTAGGAAGGGGAAGAGATTTGGGTCTATGGATATCAAACTCATCGTATGAAACGCAGCAGCAAACCGGTACTTTACGTTGGTTTTCTGAGACAGTGGTAACAACTCGGTCGAGCCGGACCATTATGCTGTAGACAATACTATCTACTGCGTGGCTCTTCCACTCAACATTTATTATTATTGGCGCGCGTCATTGTTTTCAAATAAAAAGTGTGTTATTATTACACATTGTAATAAGTGAATAAGCTTTTTAGTACGAACTTTAGTAGGTGTTAGTGTGTGGTGTATGGTGTTTGTTGCGGCAGGAGCGCGGAGACATGGAGAAGCTGTCGCGTGTGATGTTCATAATGCTGTGTCACGCGACGTGCGTTGCCAAGCAGCTCGTGTTCCACGTGGATGCACAACGTATTGACGCATTAGTCGCAGGACTGGCTGGTAAGTGTGCGAGGGGCGTATGTCATTGTGTGGGTCAGTGCCATCAACTGGTTTAGTTGCCACGAGGGAGTCAACATTAGTTGCGAAACTTAGTTACCATGGCAGACGAAAAAAATGATTGATCGAAGGACAGGAAAGGATTGATAGTAATATATACAATATATTCGGATACAAAAATAGATATCGCGGAGGTACCTACTCAGACAGGCTAGATCATATAATCACTTAATGGACTTGTGTGAGTGATGTGCTCATTTCAATAATTGTAGGGAGTAAGTAATATGTATATTGTGTTGTGTGTAGAGCCGCTGTTCAACCCAGTGTCGGTGTGGGCGCAGTGTCTGTTGCGTGAGACGGCGCGTGCAGCGCGGTGGCTAGTGCTCGTGTACGCGGGCTGCGCGGTCGCCACCTGCGTGCTGTGGGTCGTGTTCCCTGTGTTGGACCACGCGCAAGGCGGCCCCGTGCAGTTTCCCTTCTGGGCGCCCGTCGACTGCACAGCCACCCCTAAGTCATTATTTTTTTCATTATACTGATAGTGAAGTATGTTAACTGTACACTACACACTATACAAACGCATGAGTTTGATATCCACATAGAAAAAACTACAAATGTAATAACCAATTTGTTTCAATACTAGAAGACGAAAGGGGAAAGTTCTCCGTAGTTATTATAAATAACAAAACTTAAAAACTGACTTGAATAAACAGCAGTGAAAAGTCAAAACTAACAATATCAGAGCTATATCTAGGTCTTTTTGGAGTCAGTGTCGGTGCAAGTTATATGAAATGCAAGTCTTGTTAAAAAATATATATTTTAAAATTTTGAGTGGCATGTGCTACTGTAGCATAAAATAATTTCAATACGATAACACAATCGCGATGACTATGCTGTTATCCTAGTCTATTTTTTTTATTCCGTACTCTGTCATCAGATCTTAACCAAATTTATGTGGGACCACATCGCAGCTAATCTCTATCGATTGATTGATGATTTTTTTCATCAAAATCGGTCTACAGTTGGCGAAGAAATCGATAAAAATAATCTCACCGAATTGAGAACCTCCTCCTTTTTTGAAGTCGGTAAATAATAATAGTAATGTACAGTTCCGTAGCCCTGTACAATGACACAGTTTGTATTGTTTGTTGAGATAAAGTTCACTTCTTGATGTTTATGTAATTTATTCGTAAGTACTTAAGTTACAGTAAAAAAGTGGTGATTCTCACTTAACGAGACGTGAAACATGAAAGTGGTTTTATAATGCGAATATACAAAATTACCGAGTTGTTATAATTTGTTGTTTCAGTTTATGGAAAGGTGACGTATGTAAATTATACCAAAAATGTACGTAAAACCGTTCAAATAACTAGTGGCGGCGTTAGGTGTCTGCGATGTCGGCGGCCGCCGACGGCCTCGCGCCTGAGGCCTCACAACAAAGTTTTACAATTTATTAAAAGTTTAGTTTTCCGTGTGTATTTCCGTACGCGTGAGTAGTGTAAACAGAGTTGACTGGTAACACTGTGAAAATTAGATAATTCTGCGCGGGAGCCTCGGGGAATCCCCGAATCGTTAATTTGGGTTTGTTTATGTAATTTTTTCAATTCGTATATTTATACATTATTGAGCTCATTTATTTTCGTTTTCTATGTGATTGAGAAATAATAAAGACGCCACATAAGTGATTTCGTCGACGTCCACGTTTGGTCTAGCGCCGCCACTGCAAGTAACGACAGGTATCCTAGCGACGAAACAAGATTAAAATATAGGTATTTGAGTTTCACGTAGGAGTTTAACTTGTTGTTAATAATAATTATGAATGCGTGTATGTATGTATAGATAGATATGCTTATGAAAATTGAGAGATTGGTGATCAACAGGTTCCTGGCGCTACTGCTGTATTCGTTCTACATGACCAGTCTGGTGGGCGTGGGCAACACCACCATGGACGCATTCATCGTCACAGTACTGAGTCAGTGCAAGACGCAGCTCACCATACTCAGGTGACACGGGTGGAGGAGCGCAATGAATCTTCTTCTCAGTATAAGCCAGCTCATGCTTTTTTGCTCTGTGCTCATAGGATCAATCTGGAGACGTTGGTGAACCGCGCGCGGGCGGCGAGCGGCGGCAAGCGCCAGCGCCAGCGCCGTGATCATCTCGCGTACGAGTTACTTGTCGAGAGCATTGTCCATTACCAAAAAATCACGGAGTAAGTGTACTCATTAGGTGTTATGTGAGCGTTCTGCGTTTGTGTTAATACTCTCTATCATTTACCATCTAGAACGTGTGCGCTCTTGCAAGACATATTCGGCGAGGCCTTGCTGTTGCAGTTCGCCATTGGCGGTTGGATCCTGTGTACGGCCGCATACCAGATTGTCAGCGTAAGTGCTTGTTTTGTTTGCGTACAAATGAAAATTTCCATGTTATTTGTGAGTGGTGACAGTGTATCGTCTATTATTTGATAGCTGGACGTGATGAGCATCGAGTTCGCGTCGATGAATATGTTCATCGTGTGTATCCTCACGGAACTGTTCCTTTACTGCTACTACGGGGATGAGGTGAAAATGGAGGTGAGTGCCGGAGCAGCACGTCACAGTAGCGTGTGTAGACAGACGCGTATGAGCGTTCGTTTGTGTGTTGCAGAGTGATCGCGTATTGCAGTCGATGTACGCGCTGGAGTGGCTGCACGTGCCGATGCGCGTGCGACGAGTGCTGCTCGTGGCGATGGAGCGCGCTCAGCGTCCGCTGCGTCCCGCCGCCGCCCGCGTGCTGCCGCTCACGCCCGATGTCTACGTCAAGGTACAGCACTGGACACTGGTATCATCCGTGCCGCGAAATTTATATAATAACACCGCAATGTAATGTGTTCACAGATTCTGAAGTCGTCGTATAGTTTCTACGCAGTTCTGCGACAAACAAAGTGAGCGCCTTATATGTTCTACCGTGATATTGTGACAAATAAATAAGTAGCGACATAAGTATCAGTTATTTATCAGAATTCCCTAGTCCTATTTACTCTTGTTCTCAATTGCCATTACAATTGTCATTAAAGTTGTAATTGCTTACTACAAACACTATCATAACGGTGTTAAAAAAGCAGACCAAGCAAATATATAAATATATATTTTTAGAGTGGTAGAGCCACGCTGTAAACACTTCTGTCTACACTCTACAGCATGAATGGGCCGGCTCGTCCGGGTCGTTACCACTCCTTACTCACACTCACAGAAAACTGGCGTAAAGTATCAGCTTGCTGCTGTGTTTCGCACGGTGATTGAGATATACGGAGGCCCCAATCCCCCTCCCCTTCCCAATCCCTTAATCCCTCTACTATAAGGTCGACAACGTGCCCATGATTCTTCTAATATCTAATAATCGAGGCAAAACAATGGTAAGCGTCATGCCTGCCCATAACAATATCAATCGGAACTTTAAATAATAAAGTAAGTACTACTACTGAACTGCGCTCGTCACTCCGATACATAAGATGTTAAGTCTCATCTTGCCAAATAATTTTAGTGGCATTAATATCCTTCAAACCGGAAGTCAACAGTGCTTACACACTGCTGCTTGGCGGCAGAAATAGACAAAGCGGTGGTACTTACCCAGATGGTCCCTCACATTCGAAGGACCTCTACTATCTATTATATAATATACTCAGTGAAAATAATCTTCTTCCCCTTGCCTTACCCCACTTGGAATGAAGTCGGAGCAATATGATTTTTAACACACTGGGGAGAAAATACCCAGATCTGAAACAAATATTTGTGGATCAAACAAACATTTTATCTCGGTGAAGGAATCGAACCCGCGGCCTCTCGGTTCACAGTCGGCTACAAAAATAATCTTCTTATTGCCCTTATCCCTATGGGTTTGGCGCAGCATGCTTTTAAAACATGTTACAGAAAGATTTAACTTTAACTTTTACGACTGGCCACCTACCTGACATCATCCCCTCTGGGGAGACAACACCCAGAGCCGAATCTAATATTTGTGGATCACACAAACATTGTAAAAATAATAACTGATCAAGATCAAATAGAACTTCGAAATAAATCAGCTGTCTGATTGTGCTTCAGTGAATCTCTCGTCAGAAAGTCACAATATTTGAATAACATTTAACCACCACTTATATATGTATAAAGGTTATATGCTTCCACACTCTGTGACATGCGAATCATGTGTCATGTTGTTACTGGTGTTTGTCATAATCATGTCGACTCTCGGTGCGGCGAAATGACACGAGTGGAGATGCACTTTATGACAGTTGTTTTTGAAATTAACTTGTAGACATGTTTGTTCAGATATAACGGATGTAAGGGAAACGTTAAGTAGTGCTGCTGATAACAGACACGATACAACTAAATATATTGCGAAATAAATCTACCTAAGGTTAGGCCTTAGTTTTCGGAAGCGTTTACACCCGGTATATATAAAAGTGTAACTTTGGTATTTGAAGGTGTCATATTTTGATAAGTATCATTTACTCGGCAGTGGCGAAACCGGTGTTTGTTCTGACACATAGAACATAGAACATAGGAATAAGGTGTGTTCTGTGCTCTAACGTATTCGTATTTTAGTCGGTGTATGGTGCGTAGTACCTACCACACAAACCTTAATGTTGTTGGGGTTGTGTTATAGTTAAACAAAATCACTTAACGACTAGTTTTTTATATAGTATAGACCGACAAATGAGGATGTGGGTCATCTAATGGCAAGAGATCTGCACTGCCTATGTACGCCCACAATACTAAAACAATCATGGGCGCGTTGCCGACCTTAAAGGAAAGGGATAAGTAAGGGATTGGGAATGGGAGGGGGATTTGGGCCGCCGGATATCCCACTGACTGTACGTAACGCAGCAGCTAGCTGCTACTTTACGCCGGTTTTCTGTGAGACAGTGGTAACGACCCGGACGAGCCGGCCCATTCATGATGTAGACAAAAGTGTCTATAGCGTGGCTCTACCACTCTATTTGAGTTCACAATAGTTAAAAAATATTAATTATAAGTAATTTTACTTGCACAACGGCATTAGGTAAACTGATACTTACGAAGAGTCTACAAATGTTTGCAATTTTAACGAAAAGGAAAGTTTATGACACTTTAGGAAGTGTCTCCGAGGTTCCGCAAAATAAGCGGTCTGCTTTATTAATACTACTTCACCAGAAATCGTCATGTATACTCTCGAACTGTAATTTGTAATTATTATTTCAAGAATACTGCATGAAGTAATAAAATGAAATCCTTTACCTTCAGAATCTTATGAATATATAGTACCATTTTCAGTCAAAATCAATCCGCCTTATTCGTCACCGAAAATAAATGTGAAGTCAATTGGTATATTGGTGACTGTAATCTTCGCGAGATTCATGAAGATGTGCGGCGCTATTTCTCTATAGAATTAATAGGTGTCTCCGTTTCTAAACCGCTAAACATTCGGCAGACATACAGGCTTGGAACCATCTGGAACGCACCTTCACGCTCATTGATGATAAATGCAAGTCGGAATACTTTGAGGGAGAGCAATTGCCTGATGCCTGACTCACTACCAACAGATAAGGCACGACTAAAAGACGTGGAACTGAAAATGAAAAAAAATGAAGATTACGCGGACAGGTATTACGAACGTATAAAACATCTGTTATTGAATGACTACGCTGAAGAGCAATTTCTGAAAATACACCGAAGACATGGTATTTACCGCATTTTGGCGTCGACAATCCCAACAAAAATAAGTTGCGATTAGTGTTTTATGCTGCAGCTAAAACATTCAAATTATCTCTTAATGATTATCTACTCACGGGGCCTGATCTGCTAAAGTATTTACTCGGTATAATACCAAGTTTTAGAGAAAATATATAAAATAAGTAAATTTAATATAAAATAAGTTTTCATAAAACTTAGGAACAGACTTCAAAATAAAAACACTGAAAAGTCTAAAATTATAATAAATTATAATAAATAAATACACCCAACAGTCACACACATAGTTCTGACCCCACACTAGGTAAACCTGAGTCGTGGGTATCAGGAACTACGAGGGACTTGCGGTCCCACAACACCCAGACCCGAGACCAATATTTATGGATCACACAAACATTTGTCTCGGTGTGGGAATCGAACCCACGGACTCTCGCTTCGCAGCTGACTACTCGTCCACTGCGCCACGGAGGCTGTCTATAATTTCTAAAGTATGTAGTCTCAGTTCGTGTAGGATACACACAACTCATTGAGCGTGCGTAGCGTATTGTGTTAGAGCAATGAGACCACATTGTCGTTTATTCGTTGTTCGACTGACGAATAAATAATAATTGGTAATGAGAATAGCAGCGCGGTGTGTCGTGTCTTACATATTGTATGCGCGCTATGAGAGCGCCAGACCAGAGGCCCGGCGTGGGCGTACTGGTACCGCCCCACGCTGCCCTGCAATTAATCTGTTAGCGCCGACGTAATTTTTGTCGTGACCTGTAATTATGTCGTTACCACTTTGCTCCATGCCGCCCTGTCCCGCCCCGCCCCGCCCCGCACCGCACACCGCACTACACCATGGATCCAACAAAAGTTTAAATAATTTTAGATCAATCACAACCAACGTGACACGCGATGCCGAACCATATGTAAGCCAATTGCTCGACACTATTTTCATTTTTTTACTGCCGAAACTGCAGCGTGACGATTTGCACTAGTCGCAGCGCTCAGGCTTAAGCCGATCATCAACTAATGAAATCTATTAGTTGGCACATAAGTAGGCCACCAAGATCTTAGGCCCAAAGCCAACATCACCTGCACGTGGTACACTCTGCTGATTTACAAACGAGGCAATGGCGAACCTTGGTTCCTGTTGCGTATTGTGGGGGGTCAGATGGCGGGTCACTCTATTTAACACCAAATACCGTCAAATCTATGGCACGAGAAGGCGAGCCTTAGCATTAAACTGGGAAAACGCCAGACGGATGTAAATCAAGTTTTATGAGCAGAAAGCATTGTCACAGGTCGCTGGCTCGCAGTAGTGTACGCACCCACGTGCGCTTGTTGCGCTGGTGCGGGTACTGTCGACTAGACGGCGGAGCAGCATGGGAGCGGCTGCATCGCGTTTATCGCGCCTTCACGCTGGCACTTACCGTCGCTTATCTGCTACAGGAGTGCGTGTACGCGTACCAGGTACAGTGTGGACAAGGGTCAGGAACCAGGTTTATTGGTGTAGGTAGATCGTACACTCTCTATGATGGTGTTTGTACAGGAGCGGCACGATATGGATAAGTTGGCGCGTGTGATGTTCTTACTGCTGTGTCACATCACCTCCATCGCGAAGCAGCTCGTGTTCTACCTGGATGCGGATCGCGTGGAACGTCTCATGGCCGGCCTCGACGGTAACTTAATGACTGTATAATACACTTCATATCTATACATTTTTGTTTAATCGTCACTCATCGTTATATCCTTAAAATATTTGACGCTATTGTTTATTAACACGCTTACTGCTTCTATATGGTATTGTGTTCCGATCCACCTTCACTGAATTGTGAGCACATTATCTTGTTCAACGCATATTAGCAACGCAAATATAAAGATGTCGCTACAGTTCGGCAGCCACAGTGACGTACTGAGTGTGGTGTCGCAGATCCGCTGTTCAACGTGCAGGCGGGTAACGCGCGGCATCTACTAATGGCGACGGCAACGTGGGCCACACGCTTCGTGCGTCTGTATTCGGGCTGCGCGGTGGTCACATGCACGCTGTGGATAATCTTCCCGGTGATATACCACCTGCGTGGTCAATTGGTCGAGTTTCCCTTCTGGATTGGCCTAGACTATTCACGTCCATACAGGTAGGACCGCACGTGTCGGCAGTGCAATAAGGTTGTTCCACTAACAAGGCGAGGTATTGTATTGCAGGTTCGCCGCAGTGTTGTTGTACTCGTACTACGTGACCACTCTGGTGGGCATCGCCAACACCACAATGGACGCGTTTATGGCCACCGTGCTAATCCAGTGTAAGACACAGCTCAGGATTTTACGGTGAGTGTTGTGTTTCGAAACTGTGTGTGAAACTCTATCGCAGCGTTATATATTGATGCATTTTTCAGACTGAATTTCGAGAGCTTGCTAGAGCGCGCGGCGGCGATGGAGGTAGCGAGGACGGGATGGAGGCAAGACAGTCTTGACACCACGCTCAAGGCATTGTTGTTGCAGTGTCTCGCGCACTATAAGCACATAGTCGAGTGAGTATAGAGTAAAGAGCATACCTGACAGATCACTATGACTCAGTGATTGTCTCTGAACGCCTTTCAATAAATGCTTTTTTTCTTTCTTTCTTTCTTGCAGTACGGTGGCGCTGCTGGAGCGGATCTTCGGCACTGCGATACTCATACAGTTTACCATTGGTGGCTGGATCCTGTGCATGGCGGCCTACAAGATAGTCAGCGTGAGTGCTGAGCAGTGAAACCCGATTTTTGTTACGCCGAGGCGCGATCCGAAGATATTGATTTGCATGTTTTCCCAGCTAAGCGTACTGAGCATCGAGTTTGCATCGATGGTGCTGTTCACGAGCTGTATCCTAACCGAGTTGTTCCTCTACTGCTACTACGGGAACGAGGTGACCGTGGAGGTGAGGAAAGTAGGCGTGGAGTGAGCATGTATAAGCGGAGTGTGTGGTATTTGTTTTTATAGCAGAATAGAGCAAAAAGAACAAATGGCTTATATACACTGAAGATACCAGAGGAATAACGGGTCCGTGATCGATATAAAGGAAAGGAATGGAGTATTTGTAATGGCAAAACTGCCATCTCACCCTTTGTTTCTGTAAAAAAGTATGACGGCATTGTTCGGGCTTCAGGTAAAATTTGGGTGTAAAAATGAGGACTTCGACATTGTTCTCTTCAAGCGTAATTTAATTGTACCGTTTTTCGTTACACGTTGAGTTTTCACAGACAATTACAGATATACATAGACTAGAAAAAGTTAGTGTTGCCACTTTATTTATTCCCAACATGCCCCCGGGCGTTGAAGGCTCGTTCTTCAACCAAAAAATCATCCTCGGGCAGCAAGGGGACGATTCTGCCAACAGACCGTCGCACGACGCCATTTGCTGTTGTTATGTCAGCCACTCTGCTTATCCCGTCAACAGATCCCGGGTACGTGTTAATGATGCGGCCGAGTCTCCAGCGCATGGGCGGGAGATTATCTTCCTTCAATAGTACTAACATGCCTGGTTCTAAAGAAAACATGTCAGTATTCCATTTTACTCTCTGCTGAAGTTCCGCGACGTACTCCTTACTCCAGCGGATCCAAAAATGCTGGCGTAACTGTTCAATTCTTTTATAACGAGTAAGTCGGTTGGTGTTGTAATCCTGGTAGTTTCGGTCTGGCATGGAAGTAAAGGGCCGACCAATGAGGGAATGTCCAGGCGTAAGGGGCGTCAGGTCGTCTGGGTCAGCCGAAAGAGGAGTGAGTGGCCGAGAGTTGAGTATAGCTTCGATCTGGACCAACGCAGTAGTAAGCTCCTCAAAAGTTAAATGAAAATTTCCCAACACTCTGTTTAAATGATATTTGGTCGACTTCACACCCGCCTCCCAGAGCCCTCCGAAGTTAGGACTGTACACCGGAATGAAATGGAAATTGATGCTGTCCTGGGCTGCATCGGAAGCTAAGGAGTCACAATTGGTTTTCAAAAATGTTTGTAGTTCATTATATGCACCAACAAATGAGGTACCATTATCAGAAAATATATTAGATGGTTTTCCTCTCCGTGACACAAATCGACGTAATGCTAATAAGTAATTCTGGCTCGTCAAATCACCCACCAATTCCAAGTGTACTGCCTTGGTTGTAAAACATATGAATAATGCAATGTAAGATTTTGTAAGTCTACAATCGCGACCGATGCGACTAGCACATGCCACTGGACCTGCGTAATCCACTCCGACATGTTTAAAGGGGTAGCCTCCGGGTTCGAGGCGTTGTTGCGGCAAGTTACCCATTAATGGAGCGAATACTTTACCCTTCATGCGGGTACAGCGCACGCATTGACGATAACATTTTCTCGCCAGGTTACGACCACCTATCGGCCAATAAGTTTCTCTAATTGTGGCCAACAAGAGTTGAGGACCAGCATGCATTAATCTTATGTGTTCGGATTGAAACAATAATTGAGTAACATGATGTGTGGACTGTAATATAATAGGAGGCTTTTTTTCAAACGTGAAATTTGAGTTATCCAATCGACCTCCAACACGCATTAATTTATCTTGGTCTAAATAAACATTAAATTTTATTAAGGAACTTTTCTTAGGCAGCTCATGATTTTTTAATAACAAACTATATTCCGGGAATGACTGGGTTTGTGAAATTCTCATGATTACCACAAGAGCATTCTGCAATTCCTCTACATTAAAATAGTTTGTGCAACATTTTATGCCTTTCCTCAGCAGATTTATAAACCGCAACACATAGGCAACAGTGCGTTGAAGCCTAGAAAATTTTGAAAATCGGCTGAAATCTATAAGTTGACGTGGTGTGTTACATGAAGTTTGTAAGGAAACTTCATTCCGAGTTTCAGGCAATTTATCAACAGTACTTGGGGTTGCAGGCCAATGCGACTTAGCCTGCCCTAAATAATCTGGTCCCTCCCACCACAATTTGCAACACTGGAGACCACTAGCGCCAACACCACGGGATATTAAATCCGCGGGATTTTCCTTAGTTGGAACATGTCGCCAAGTGCAACCGCCAGTTGTGTCCAGAATCTCAGCAACACGGTTGCGTACAAATGGTTGCAACCTCAAGGGTACCATCTTTAGCCAACCCAAGACGATAGTGGAGTCCGTCCAAAAAATTACGTTATTGATCTGGGCCCGCAGTGCAGATATGCATTTTTTGTAAATACGAGCACCGACCAACGCGCCACAGAGCTCAAGTCGTGGGATAGTCGTTGGTTTAATAGGAGCAACACGACTTTTAGCGATCAGTAACTTTACTGCAACCATATTTTGGTAATCAATACTACGAACATAAATGCACGCGCCATACGCTCGCTCAGACGCGTCCGTGAATATGTGTAACTCTAACCGAGAGTATGAATCACAAAGGACACGTCGCGGTATACGCAAACTGTTTAAACATGGTAACGCAGCGACTACCTCACTCCATTCCCGACTAATCTCTGCAGGCAGTTCATCGTCCCATGATAACTGATGAAGCCATAACCTTTGCAATAAGATTTTCATTCGGATTACACAGGGCGATAAAAGCCCTAAAGGGTCAAAAATTTGAGCAATGACTGATAAAATATCACGCTTTGTATTCCCTTTATCTAGAGCAGGAACGATTGGAACATAAAATTCGTCTGATAATGAATGCCATCCGAGGCCCAGTGTCTTGCAGGGCTCAGCATTTCCGATATCGAAATCCGGTGATAACTGATTAGATTCTAATAATAATTGAGGCTCATTTGACCTCCACTTCCGCAGAGGCATACAAGCTGATGCGAGCTCGGCTGTGGCTTGCTCTCGAATATGCAAAACTTCACCGAATTCATCACCTCCTGTCAACAAATCGTCCACATAGAAGTCGTGAATAATAATTTCCGATATTTTGGGGTCCATACACTCTAATCCGATCTGTTTGAGACACCGAGTAGCGAGAAAGGGTGCGCTAGCTGTTCCGTAACTGATCCTATTTAATTGAAAAACTTTGATCGAATCAGATTCGGTTTCGCGCCAAATGATCTGCTGTAATGCTCTATCGGACTCATGCACTTCGATTTGTCGGTACATTTTTTCTACGTCAGCAACAAGAACGTACTTGTGCTGTCGAAATCGTATAAGAATAGACATCAAATCATCCTGCACCATGGGCCCTATCATCTGAATATCATTGAACGAAACTCCCGAAGAAGTAGGACTACTTGCATTGAATACGACTCGCAGTTTAGTAGTCGTACTGTTTTCACGTAGGATACCATGATGTGGGATATAATAATGAGGAATTTCAGCAACAGGTGTGCATTCTGACATATGACCCAAGTGTTCATATTCTGCCATAAACTGTTTGTATAATTCGCCAAATGAATTGTTGCATTTTAGTCTGCGCTCCAAAGACAACAAACAATGCTTAGCTCGCTTATAAGAATCTCCTAATACACTTGGTGTTTGCTTTAATGGGATTCTCACGCAAAACCGACCGTCTGCGAGGCGAGTTGTATTTTTTACAAAGTGTTCTTCACATAACTTCTCTTCAGGAAAGTACTGAGATGACTGAGGGCTTACTTCTTCAAGTTGCCAAAAACGCATTAATTGGTTTTGAATGTCATTATTATGAGAGGTTATGGAATCACTCTGAGCCACATTACATTTTAATTGATGGGCTAAAACCGATACGCGGTCGCTGCTAACTGGACCGGAAACTATCCAACCAAGTCTAGTTTCATAAAGTGTCGGCTTGCCTATACCTAATTTAATGCTTTGCGAACCTAAAATGTCCCAAAAAATATCAGCACCGATGATCAAATCAACGGCGGCGGGCGAATGAAAATAAGGGTCCGCTAAGCAAATATCTGATGGAATCATTAAGTTCCTGGCATCTATCTGACACGCAGGAATATCATCAGTAATGGAAGGAAGTACAAAGCAACATAAACAAGCCGAAAAACTCTCATTCAACGACTTGACTGGGACGCGACACATTTGACTAACGTGTGAGGCTATGCTATTTACGCCTATGACAGACTTATCTGTGCGATCAGCTGGCAAGTTCAACTGTTTGACCAATCCTTCGGTCATAAAACATGAAGTACTGCCGCTGTCGAGTATCGCACGGGCAATAACTTGACGGTTATTGCTGTCATATAATTTCACTAATGCAGTAGATAGCAAGACGTCACACTGACCTTGACCTGTCTTATTACATGCCGCGGTTAAACTTCCCATAAGTGCAATGCTAGTCCCCTCCGAACCTGTAACAAGACTCTCCAACTGTTGGGTTGAGTCACTTATGTGATTATGATCAGTTGGCACTAAGGCCTTAGACAGCTGATTTCCACCCCGGTCATTGATATGTATAAGCGTGTTATGTTTACGCTTACAAACTTTACAACCCGGTTTTTTACAGGAATTTGCGTAATGTCCGCCACGGAAACAATTAAAACAAATTCTAAATTTGGGCAACAACTTGTATCGCATTTCACTACTCAATGCCAAGAATTTAGGACAACTATTTAAGAAATGCTGATCATTACAATTAGGACACGGCTTTATTGACATCGTATTTGAATTAGTCTTAGTACTTTGAACCGAAACCATAGCCTTAATTTTAGTCGTATTTTTGACACTTACATTAACTTTCGATACCTCGATTTTCTCAAGTAAATTAGCCCTATCACGCAGAAATTCTATAAAGTCAGTGAGTTGAATTGGCTTCTCTTTACCTAACTGACCCTTGCGTTTCTCCCACTCACTAAATGTGTTAGAGTTTAATCTTTGCGAGACAATATAAATTAGCAAAGTATCCCAGTGCTGAACTGGTTCCCCTAATGATTTTAATGCACGCAAATTCTTATTTACTTGATCTATCATGAGTTTCAAAGTTACAGACGACTCCTTTATGACTTGTTCAATGTTAATCAAAGCTGCAACATGATTTTGCACTAACATATGTTTATCTTCAAACCGCTCACACAGGATATCCCATGCTATGGAATAGTTAGTTGCCGTAAGCTTAATGGAGCTTATCACCTCAGATGCAGAACCCTCCAAACATGACTTTAAATAATGAAACTTGTTGACTTCATCTATTTTATCATCCTTGTGAATTAAACTGGAGAATGTGTCATGGAACTCTAACCAAGTTTCAGATGAACCATCAAATTTCGGCAAGGAAATAGTGGGCAACTTGACGAGCTTGTGATTGGCGTGAGAAGTTGATGCATTTTCTGACTTATCATGATCTATTTCATATGTATCCACCAGTTCCTGAGCTTCAGAAACTAGTTTATAATAATGTCTTTCAAAGTCAGTCCTTTCATCAATTTGTACGGCTAGGTTATCAGAATTACACTCAATTCTTAATTGTACCTCATCATATTGATCATATAAGTTTTCGATCTTAGCGAGACGCAATTTTAACTCCCTTACCTCCGATGCACTCAACGTCGCAGAATTTAGCGTTTTTAGATGACTTGCGAAAGCAGTTAAACGGCCCTTGATACTGCCGCGCTTTTTGATCAACTCCTTTTCGTCAGTCATTCTGGGAGACAAGTGTCGTCGACCTGTCTACGAGTGTTGGGTTCAAATCTAAACTACTTAAACATAACGTTGAACTCTCGACCACTCTCCAATGGCGCTCAATTCCGTTCCAACTTGAAACTGTTGCACTCCACTGCGTCATTGATGTGAAATTTCTTCGCCCGTAGTTAGTACTTGTTTAATTCGGCGTAGTAGGACCATATGTTCGGGCTTCAGGTAAAATTTGGGTGTAAAAATGAGGACTTCGACATTGTTCTCTTCAAGCGTAATTTAATTGTACCGTTTTTCGTTACACGTTGAATTTTCACAGACAATTACAGATATACATAGACTAGAAAAAGTTAGTGTTGCCACTTTATTTATTCCCAACAGGCATTGACCATTCCATAGATGTTATGCTTCTCTTTATAGGCAGGCATGACCTTTACCACCAGGCGAGTGATCTGCCTGTTTCGTCATTCAGGCTAATAAAAAAGGCACAAAGTTATCTCTAGCGTGTTTGTACCGCATACAATGTGTCCGCAGAGTAACTGTGTGGTGGAGTCGATATACAGCATGGAGTGGGTGCAGACGAGGGTGCAGTTCAAGCGCGCGCTGCTCATAGTGATGGAGCGCGCCAAGCGACCACTGCGCCCCGCTGCCGGACTCTTCATACCGCTATCTCTTGATACCTTCATCAAGGTACCAATTCCAATCCAATATTGTAGCGCAAGACATTTTTCGTTGTTCTGTGTGCAGCTCGTGTCAAGTACATTTTCGGTTCCAGATAATAAAGTCGTCGTATACGTTCTACGCAGTACTGCGGCAGACCAAGTAGAATCCCCGCAACGCGCCACGCCACCCTGCGGTACCGCACCAATTATTGTAGAACTGTTCACATAAACTCTACGACACTGTACTAATTGTTTAATTTATCTTTCTTTGACTCATGTAGAGTATTCTAGAGAGACTTATTGGAATAGAAGCTTAGCGTTCGACGCACAACTGGAATCGGTTCACGTGCCATTTCCTAACAGAATGCATAGTTGGTGAAAAAAATAGGGTGTGCGAAATCTAGAATTTTAAAGAGATAGTAAGTTACATCGTTATAATTTGATAATAATTGGTAGTTATACTATTTTGGTCCTAAGAGCATCGAGGATCAGTCTTGTAAGATATATCTATTTTGGTCCTAAGAGCATCGAGGATCAGTCTTGTAAGATATATCTATTTTGGTCCTAAGAGCATCGAGGATCAGTCTTGTAAGATATATCTATTTTGGTCCTAAGAGCATCGAGGATCAGTCTTGTAAGATATATCTATTTTGGTCCTAAGAGCATCGAGGATCAGTCTTGTAAGATATATCTATTTTGGTCCTAAGAGCATCGAGGATCAGTCTTGTAAGATATATATATTTTGGTCCTAAGAGCATCGAGGATCAGTCTTGTAAGATATATCTATTTTGGTCCTAAGAGCATCGAGGATCAGTCTTGTAAGATATATCTATTTTGGTCCTAAGAGCATCGAGGATCAGTCTTGTAAGATATATCTATTTTGGTCCTAAGAGCATCGAGAATCAGTCTTGTAAGATATATCTATTTTGGTCCTAAGAGCATCGAGGATCAGTCTTGTAAGATATATCTATTTTGGTCCTAAGAGCATCGAGGATCAGTCTTGTAAGATATATCTATTTTGGTCCTAAGAGCATCGAGGATCAGTCTTGTAAGATATATCTATTTTGGTCCTAAGAGCATCGAGGATCAGTCTTGTAAGATATATCTATTTTGGTCCTAAGAGCATCGAGGATCAGTCTTGTAAGATATATCTATTTTGGTCCTAAGAGCATCGAGGATCAGTCTTGTAAGATATATCTATTTTGGTCCTAAGAGCATCGAGGATCAGTCTTGTAAGATATATCTATTTTGGTCCTAAGAGCGTCGAGGATCAGTCTTGTAAGATATATCTATTTTGGTCCTAAGAGCGTCGAGGATCAGTCTTGTAAGATATATCTATTTTGGTCCTAAGAGCATCGAGGATCAGTCTTGTAAGATATATCTATTTTGGTCCTAAGAGCATCGAGGATCAGTCTTGTAAGATATATCTATTTTGGTCCTAAGAGCATCGAGGATCAGTCTTGTAAGATATATCTATTTTGGTCCTAAGAGCATCGAGGATCAGTCTTGTAAGATATATCTATTTTGGTCCTAAGAGCATCGAGGATCAGTCTTGTAAGATATATCTATTTTGGTCCTAAGAGCGTCGAGAATCAGTCTTGTAAGATATATCTATTTTGGTCCTAAGAGCGTCGAGGATCAGTCTTGTAAGATATATCTATTTTGGTCCTAAGAGCGTCGAGGATCAGTCTTGTAAGATATATCTATTTTGGTCCTAAGAGCGTCGAGGATCAGTCTTGTAAGATATATCTATTTTGGTCCTAAGAGCATCGAGGATCAGTCTTGTAAGATATATCTATTTTGGTCCTAAGAGCATCGAGGATCAGTCTTGTAAGATATATCTATTTTGGTCCTAAGAGCATCGAGGATCAGTCTTGTAAGATATATCTATTTTGGTCCTAAGAGCTTCGAGGATCAGTCTTGTAAGATATATCTATTTTGGTCCTAAGAGCATCGAGGATCAGTCTTGTAAGATATATCTATTTTGGTCCTAAGAGCATCGAGGATCAGTCTTGTAAGATATATCTATTTTGGTCCTAAGAGCATCGAGGATCAGTCTTGTAAGATATATCTATTTTGGTCCTAAGAGCATCGAGGATCAGTCTTGTAAGATATATCTATTTTGGTCCTAAGAGCATCGAGGATCAGTCTTGTAAGATATATCTATTTTGGTCCTAAGAGCATCGAGGATCAGTCTTGTAAGATATATCTATTTTGGTCCTAAGAGCATCGAGGATCAGTCTTGTAAGATATATCTATTTTGGTCCTAAGAGCATCGAGGATCAGTCTTGTAAGATATATCTATTTTGGTCCTAAGAGCATCGAGGATCAGTCTTGTAAGATATATCTATTTTGGTCCTAAGAGCATCGAGGATCAGTCTTGTAAGATATATCTATTTTGGTCCTAAGAGCGTCGAGGATCAGTCTTGTAAGATATATCTATTTTGGTCCTAAGAGCATCGAGGATCAGTCTTGTAAGATATATCTATTTTGGTCCTAAGAGCATCGAGGATCAGTCTTGTAAGATATATCTATTTTGGTCCTAAGAGCATCGAGGATCAGTCTTGTAAGATATATCTATTTTGGTCCTAAGAGCTTCGAGGATCAGTCTTGTAAGATATATCTATTTTGGTCCTAAGAGCATCGAGGATCAGTCTTGTAAGATATATCTATTTTGGTCCTAAGAGCATCGAGGATCAGTCTTGTAAGATATATCTATTTTGGTCCTAAGAGCATCGAGGATCAGTCTTGTAAGATATATCTATTTTGGTCCTAAGAGCATCGAGGATCAGTCTTGTAAGATATATCTATTTTGGTCCTAAGAGCATCGAGGATCAGTCTTGTAAGATATATCTATTTTGGTCCTAAGAGCATCGAGGATCAGTCTTGTAAGATATATCTATTTTGGTCCTAAGAGCATCGAGGATCAGTCTTGTAAGATATATCTATTTTGGTCCTAAGAGCATCGAGGATCAGTCTTGTAATATATCTATTTTGACAGAATATATGATAATATGTATTGAAGATATATCCAACTGAAACACGGTCGTTACTAGTCAATCCAAATAGTTACTTCAAAAGTATTAAATTAGACGTTAAATTATAACAAAAAAAACAAAATTTCTAAAAGATATATGTAAATATAATAAAATCGAAACCCAGCACACTTAACTTAAGATCGGCAACATCGCTTCTTTCCTTGACAAGTTTATTTAACGGTCTCTGTAATGTTGATGTAACAATAAAGCACAAAAAAAAACCATTAACCCGGCTAAGCATAAATAAAATTAACTAAAAAGTAAGAAACAAATGAGGTGCTCATTGTTATCATCATTTTATTGAGTAAGACAAGTCTTGACTTTTTAGATCTTCCTGTTTATTTAGTTCTATTGAAGTCGTCATATTAATAATGTTATAATTCAATTTAAATGCCGTGCGTATTTTTTATCCTTTATTGACGGCATCTCCGATGTTTTTATTTTTCTATCCAATTAAAATGTTTACGTTTTGTATTTGACGATGCACGACCACGGCATTTGAATTCTCGTCTTTCTTTCTGCCTGGCGTTATCCCGGCTTACTTATATTGTAATAAGACTTAAACTTAACAAGTAATTCTATGCGACCTCTCGTTATTTAGATCAGATCCCTGGGTTATGTATAATATTTAAGTTCGGTACCATAAATAAAACTGGGGTTTGAAAACTCAATAGATTTAATAAAGTTCATTATTTCAGTCAGAACGTACAACATAATTATATGTACAAAGAGGTTACACGCGTTATATTGGCGCGCGGTCGCTCCTGGTGACGGCAGTACGTGCACTCCGGCCCGCAGTGTACCTGCACACACGCGATACGCTCGTCAGTAGAGGCGGGTCACACGCAGGACATCTACTGGTGCGGGGGCGCCGCAACATGCTGCTTGCTGAGTATGACGCGAGTCCATGCATCGGCCGCGCCGCTCGCTCTGTAAGCGTGGAAGCCATGCGGGGGCGCGCGGGAGGGGGGTTGGGGGCACTAGTGTCACGTGCTCTCTACATATTACCGAAACTAACGGTCCTTTGTTATCAATCTTCCACTTAGAAACGGTGGCTTTGTAGGAAACAAAAAAATCTGTTTTAAAATTTGAATTTGGCATAATAATTATCTTGGACAGTGGATAGCCCCAACAGAGTGCTGATAGAGCAGACTAAAGATTTTAATAGAGTTACAAAAGAAAATGTGAAGAATTTTTTATCAAATGCCGGCCAACAAGTGGGTCACCTGATGGCAGGTCTCCATCACCGATAAAACCCATTATGCCAAAAGAATGATGCGTGTGTAGACCTTAGAGGAAAATATTGGGGATTGGGAACGGGTGATGGGATTGGGGTCTAAGGAAATCTCACACACCATATGAAACGCATCAGCAAGCTGCCACTTGTTGTTGGTTTTCTGTAAGAATGTGGTAATAACTCGGTCGAGCCGGCCAAGTCATACTGTATACAAATATTTGCAGCGTAGTTTCAATCACTTCATTAAAGTACGATCGGAATGGTTGTAGAGTGGGGGCCAAGGGATAAAAATAGTATAAGTATAGTGTACTTGTACCTGACGGTAGGCTCGGGAGGTTGTCGCGCGTGCTCACCGCGGCGTCGAGGCGTGCGCGCCGTCCGCCGCGCCCCACCAGCCCCACCAGCCCCACCACCCCCGCCGCCGCCGCACACACCGCTGCCGCCACCACCGCCTCCGCTGTATGAAGTATCGTCAGCGCTCGACTCGACCGCTGGCAACGTGTCTGGACACAAACACACTTGACTCATGTCTATACGTGCAACTAATAAATGCTTAAGTTACGTTTATAAGTAAGGCTCTAAGTGCCTAACATAAGGCCTTTCGATCAATCAATTGGTGCGGAGTCAAATGTATTAAACTGGACGACAGCTCACAGCGCATGCAGTAAATGCACTGTACTCGTAAGGCATAAATTGTTATTTATAGGAGGACACAAGTGTGACATGAACGCGCGTGAATGTGGATATGGGTTATAAGTGCGTTATCTATGACAGACAGGCAGAGGGTATATACCTGGTCGATGCGCGGCCGGCACTCGATAGAGCTCAGCAGCGCACGCGGCACACGGCGACCCACTCGACTCGGAGTCACTGTCGCGGCACCGACCGTACTCTACGCACAATGCACATAGACACATCTCATCAGTACATATACATACCTAATTAGAAGAACGTACTATGCACCATACTCGCTCACATGATATCTTCTTTACGTGGATACGTGTGAGGGTACAGTTGCAATACTTATAATTAACATATCCTTCTTATTATTAGAAATGTCATGTCAACTATGGATAGCATTAATACTAACTTTAGTTGTTTATTAGATGCTGTTACTTAACAATTATTTGTAACTCTTTGTAAAGGGTAAATAAATGAAACATATAGTTGTTGTAGAGTTGTTTTATATCCGGTAAATGAGCAATTCAACTAATTTTGATTTGGTGCTGAAAAAAGAAGAAAGAAGAAAAAATACCAATTTATTTTTCTCTAATGACGACATACTTAACATACGCATGTACAAAACAAATAAAAAGAAAACAAAACTTAAACAACGAATTATTACGCAGTTGCATGACAGGTGGGTGACCAGTCAGCATATTTCATTTCATATTTCATATTTCTTCATAAAGTGGTTTTATTGCTTTCATATCCTTCACTAATATGTCTAATTAGCGCTTTTATAGCCTACTGTGAGATCGTACCCCTACAACGATCTGGCACAGGCGTGATCGACGTATTCCTGCGATTTCCTGAGAACATGATCAAACCACCTCAAACGACATTCCTGGAGTTTGAGGTGCAACATCCAAACACACAAACATCTAAACTTTCTCATTTAATAGAAGAGGATATTATAATAGTAGGAAGTAGGATATGATAACATTCATAATCGAAGTTGACGCGCCAGTAGCTTGGATACTGACCGGCAGAGTGTGAGACTAGGTTGGGTCTGGGCGGCGGTGCGGCCAGGTCCAGAGGCTCGGCACGCCCAAACGTGCGCAGATGCAAGGCACATCCACTGCCGCCCCCACCCCCGCCCCCGGTCCTCGCGCTACCAGTCCCCGCACCACCAGTCTGAGCCCGCTCACTTCCATCCACGTCCGTTACACCGCCAGACATGCTGAACGTTGCGTACGGGCTGATCTCGTGTAGCTCTCCTGCACAACAGGTTGGCTGGTCATCAAGTCTGTTTTATGCAGGTGAATGGTGAATGGGTGCGAGAGTCCTTACCGTCAGGCGGCGTGAGCATCTTTCCATTCTTCTTGCCGGGCTCGGTGGTATATAGCTGCGGGTGAGGGCGGCGCGGCCGGTGCAGTGAGCACGAGCGGCGCCAGCACCATGCGTGCCGCCGCCGCACCACAGCCGCCCCTGAGCAGAATGCACCTTGATATTATATACATACGCATCGTGCTCAGAAGGCGACAGACGACAGTTACCGGCGAGTGCGGCGAGCAGCGCGGCGAGTCCGGCTGCGAGCAGAGCTGGCGCGAGTGCGGCGCGCCAATGCACTCTTCCGTCCACGCTGTCACCCCCGCCCATACTCGACGCCCCACCACCTGCTCCCTCTGCTACCGCGCGCCGCTCTTCTGTGCGCACTTCTACCGGCTCCCCGAGGCGTTCTGCGACACAACGAAACATTACTATGGCTATTACGAGTATATACCGCCGAGGTATGTATCAAATAGTACATTTTCAACGCTCACCACCGTGATGGGTGTGCGTGGCGGCGCGGTAGAGCGCAACGATATCACCGGCGGGCGCGCGCGCCGTCACGCGCACCTCGTACCACGCGCCGGGCCGCAACCCGCCCGCCTGTAACACGTACGCTCATTATACATTTTGTACCAGTACACAACACATGAGACGCCAGTCACAGACCCACCTCCGCGGTCTCGTCGTCCCCCAGCATGGCGGCCCATACGCCGCCGGCGGCCGGACGCAGCTCCACTAGCCACGCGCGTACCGCACACCGTCCGCCCCATGGCAGCAGGTTCACACGCAGCGCCGTGCTATTTGCCCATACAACCTCCTTACCCGGCGGCGGCTTCGCCTCTACGCATATAGCACACTTACTTATGTACTGCTGGCATATAAAGTGGAGGCTTACCTTAGTATTTTTCATATGTTGGTTGGGAAAATAAATAATTATCTACTTTAATTTTATCACACGAAAGGCTATTTGCAAAGATAGCTTTAGGTAATGATAGCGTGGCTAATATGTTTGATGTGGTGGTGATGACTCACTGTCGCCTTTAGTGGCGGCGAGAAGGACGCGCGAGGGCGGCGATGTGCCGAGTGCATTGTGTGCGCGCACCGTGACGCGATACAGCGCGCCGCAGCGCAGACCCCACAACCATAGTGACGTGTCGCTGGCTGGAAGCTCGCGTGATCGTGCCCCGCCACCGCCACCGTCCGTACCACCAGCACGCTCCCACACCACGCTGTAACCTACACACATAATATCACACATGTATTTATATAACGACACATCGCAGTGCATGATCCAAGAAGAGCGATACGTACTGAGCAGGGGCGCGCCGGTGTCGGGAGGCGAGTCCCAGGCGAGCAGTAGCGCGTGCGGGTCGGCGCGGGCGAGGCGCGGCGCGGGCGCGGCGGGGGCGCGGCGCACCACCAGGGCTAGCAGTGTCGCGTCAGTGCTGGCGCCGTTGCGCACTGAACAAGTGTAGTTGCTCGCCGAAGACGCTTCCACTTCTGATCATATCGACCCATTACAAGATGACGTCATTCATTAAAGTACTTTATATAAGTTCGGTATTTAAATACCGAATAATTGTGAGCGCGCACTTTTGTTCGCGGCTAGTATCAGTATTCAGCAGTGGACTGTTGACGTAATGCGTACACTAATAGGGTCACCTTTAAATAAAATCACCGTTGCATACTGATTTAAACTGGTTTCCATATTGATATATGTACTAAGTGAGTCGGTCTGAACTGGCGAGACCGATCCAAACCATCGAACTACTGAACTGAACTGAGCTAAACCGAGCTGAACTGAACTACTTTGATAAGCATACGAGACCCCAACCAAATCAATTCCACTGAACCATATTGCGATCTATTTCTATTGTAACGGCATTTATTAAGACAAAAAACAAACGTTTATCGACATGGTTTGCATGCATTAATTTAGTTTGGGTCGTAAACAAGAAGTCTACCCATTTAAGCAGAATAAGAGAGCGATACGTTCGACGTAGTTTACAGCAACTGAAATTATTAATAATATATAATACTAAGCCTGTATTATACACGTCCCACTGCTAGGCACGGGCCTATTTTACTGAATGGTTATCATTAATTTTGACTAACTGTGTATGATGAGGTCGCCGGTGTCTGTAAGCGTGTGAGCACGCGGCAGCGGCGACCAATGCCATCTCAGTGGCGGCGCGCCTACTGCAGAGCAGCGGAGCTTCGCACGCGCGCCCGATGCCGCGGACACCACGCGTGCGAACGACGAAATGCGCGCCGTGGTGACGGGCGCGGGGGCAGCGGTGACAGGACGCGAGGGGGGCCCTGCACCCGCCGCTGTCGCCGCGCGCACCCAAAACTCATACACGATGCCCTCGCGCAGGCCGCGCACCTCACGCCACGCCTCGTCATCGCCGTCCGGCGCCGCGGCCTCGACGCGCTGCGACCACTCGCCGCCGACCCTTCACATGCAGACACTAGGGTTGTATAAGGTGTCGTCGGTGTAGGAACCGCTGGTGTATCGTGTGTACGTGTATCGTACTTGCCGAGCTCCCGTATGTAAAGCGTGTAGTATGTGAGACGGCCGGCTCGGTGCACAGGAGCGAGCCACGTGACACGCACCGCGTCCGCCGCTGCAGGCAGCGCGCGCACCGCCTCCACTGGACCTGGCGCTGATCACACCGAACACCATGTAGTGTTCAAATATACAATCGGATATTATATTTCATGGTTTGAGTATTACAATACAAACCGTCTTCGAGTGTCGAGCAGTAGACGGGCGGTGAGGGCGGTCCCAATCCGCGGTCACCTCTAGCGCGCACCCACACGGAGTAGTTGGTGGCGGCGCGTAAGCCCTGGAGCGTCGCTTCACCGCTGAGACCGGCGCGAGCCGCCTGCGCCTCGGCCGCGGCACTCCATGCTACAGACAGAACACAGAACACGGTCTTGACAGAGATAATGAGATATAGGACGACTCCTTGAAAGACAGGTTCTCACATGTGGGGAAGTGCACGGGCAGCAGGTGCAAGTCGTACCCACGCAGCGCGTGTGTGTGCGCATGTGCAGGAGGCGTCCAGCGCACGCGCACCGACCGTGCCGACACCGCCTCACAGGTAACGCGACGCGGCGGCACCTCCGGGACTGCGCAATATGGGTACATAATATATCATAAACACGTTGGTGTAACGACGAGCACAATACGAGCTGTTAAAAGTCCTACCTCCGTCGGCGGTGGTGGCGTAGATCAGTGGTGCGGGCGGGCCAGCGCCCGCGCGGTTGTACGCGCGCAGTGTGACAGCGTACCGCGCAGCGGGCCGCAGCCCTGTGACGGTGAGTTCAGCGCTGCTCCAGCCAGCCGCGGTATCTGTGCCGGTGCGTCTCGACTCCTCCACGTCCCCTCCGACCCCTGCCTCCTCATTGTCATCGAAGCGGGTTAGCTCGCGCCATGACACCACGTACCCCAGCAGCTCACCGTTCCACGTATCTTGTGGCGGTGCCTACACAATAATGGAAGAGTTCCCAAGTTGTTGTATTTAGGCTACCGACCAAATGAAGTCCTTGACTATTTCTAAAGCAAAAGAGTGTGAAAATGCACTCACCGACCACGACACGTGCAACTCTCCGGAGTTGGCGGGTCTCACTCTAACGTTCTGCGGTGAGCCTGCGGGCGCTGCGGGCAACAATTACAGTCAGATGCAACCACGAGCATGTTTGTACAACGATAAAACGTACTCAATATGAGAACGCCTCGGGAATGAGGCGAACACGCACGTTCATCTAGCGTGGTGAAGAGTAGCGGCTCGGAGTGTGGCGACTGTCCCACGTGGTTGGCAGCGGCAAGGCGCAACGAGTACGCGACGGCGGGGCGCAGCCCCTCCAACCGGGCCGCAAGCGCACGCAGCCCATCGCTATCTACCCTGTGACACATGCAGGCGTGTAAGACGATGTTATTGTAACGGTTAGAGTTGGTTGCTAGCTGAACCCGGGATTGCCCGGTATGTACCTGTCATCGAGTGCGGCGTCGAGTGTGAGGTTGTGGGTAGAGTGGGGTGGTTCGGCGCCAGGCAGTGAGTGTAGCGCCGTGCACAGCGCTGAGTAACGATGGCTAGAGCTGGCGGCGCTGGCGGCGCGCCACACTACACGCGCCCACCGCGCGCCCACTCCGCCCAGACGCACGCCGCGCGGCGCCTCTGGTGGCTCTAAGCACATACACTTATTCATTGTGTTTCCGCTGGCAATCTGGGTTCCAACAGCTGTTGCTTTTTACATTCCCTAATTGTAATATTTATATATATTTTTTTTAAACTAGCTAATATCGTTTATAGTAATTAAAACGTATTAAAAATTTACATTAATTAATCAGCTATTTAATAATACGTAGGACAAATCTCTATATCCCTTTTTAAGCATATTGTGCGAACGGAGGAGTGTGAGATTTGACAAAGTTCAAATTAATATAGATCAGGAGTGCAGAAAGCCAGAACTTTATAGGCATACAAAATGTATTACAAACACATTACATCATAAAACATACATTGTTTACGCTCATACTTCCAATATCAAACATATAATAGTCGTTAACGCTAATGACGTATTTGTACACGCTCGCAGCAGACGCGATAGAAAAAAATAAATGTTTAAAGGGGTGTACTCTTTGACAAAAGAACCTCAATAACGTTACAACGTTATTACGGTCCAATTTCGACCACTAGTTTAAATTAATTGCCATGTAAAAGTGATACTTAATAATCTAATTTACAGAATAGATTATTTGATTATTGCTGTCTGTGTGTCTACCACTGGTTATATAAATCAAAGAGTACCTTCCACATGTAGGTAGAGCAGTAGTTCAGAGCGGCCGAATTGATTGGTCGCATGGCAGCGGTAATCGCCAGCGTCGGCACGCTCAGCGGCGCGCACCTGCAACGTGGAGCGCACGCCACCCGCCGTGCGCACCTCCGATACTGTCCATCTAATGTACATACGTATTATACTTGTAGTCGTTGCGGTTCGTGAGCACTGAGCCGTGAGTCGTGACATTCAGAATATTGTCAACAAGCGGCGGTACCTGTAGGAGGCGAGGTCGAGACGCGCGCCGCGGTGCGTCCAGTGCAGCGTGAGTGGAGCGTCACCGCGCGCGTGACACACGAGCGCCGCGCTCCGCCCGCGCACGCATGATACGTTACCGCCGCCGCCCTCGAAGTGCGCTGGCTCTGTAACACCTCACATTTATTAAAATACGGCAACTCAGACGCATCGACACTCTTATGTAGGCACTCACCGTGCACAGTGATGTTGACGTGCTTGAGCAGCGGCGGTCCGACGCCGTTGTCGGCAGTGCAGCGGTACAGGCCTTGGTGTGCACGCACCGATGCGCTCGCAGACAGCGTGCCGTTGGTGACCCGCAGCGTGGTCTCCGCGCCCCCCGCCTCACCCGCCTCACCCGCCACACCGCCGCCCCACTCTACACCACGCACAGCCTCCCATTGCTCGCCGTTGTCAGGGTTCACAGAACCGACCTCGCCTATGACACATAATAATATAAATTGTCTTATGGTCTGAACACATAATATAATTTAGACTACTCTCTGTTCAGGATATGGCAATATGAGTGCTATAACTATAGAACATAATATATAGATTGCATATTTTCACGTAGTTTAGAAACATGAATTTGTACTACCAAGTATCAGTTCGAAATAATATTACATTTAATAACGTTAAGCTGGGCCTTCTGCTCATGATTTTTCCTAAACATTACAAAAAACCTCAACAATAAAAACACTGTTTCGCCACACAATTTAATTGGCGAAACTTTGTTTTTGTGTAAACGGAAATAATGTTTTGCTTTCCATGATTGATGGAAAATATATACAAATTTCGTCTCTGCGCGTGTGGAGCAGAGTAGTAGAGCAGGGAGCAGAGTAACTGTCAAAAGCGTCGCGTTGCACGGAACCTAACGGAACACAAGTATGTCTTTTACGCCTGAAGTCATTTTTGACAGCAGATGTCTTTATGAAACATCAAATAAAAGTCCCTGAGCAGAAGATAACGTGTGTACATAAACAAAATTTGTTTTGTGTAGTGTGTAGGGAAAAACATGCGCAGGAGACCCATCTTAAAGGAAACATTTTTCACAATAAATACAAATAAGATTTTACTGATAAAATTATTTACACCAGCTCATTTTAATTTTATACTTTTTTATAGCATACATAGGCCGGCAAACGAGCTAATGGGTCACCTAAACTCCACTGCATTTGATATTGCACAAAAGTTATTATGAACACATCGATGGAAGTAAATTGTCACGTTAGCTAAAATTGCTATAAACCCAGGTCAATGCAGGGCATCGCCCTCGTACGAGTTATTAGAAATGTTTGTCGTACGTAAAAGTAAAAGTCATGTCAGAGAACACTGTTAATAACACGGTTCAATGTACGAAACCGTATTGTCTACATTATTAATGGGCCAACTCAATTGATGTGGTGCAACTGTGTTTATGATAAACGATCTGAAGCAATAGTTGTGTTGTGTAATTTACGTGGTTAGAGAGATTCCTGGGGCGTAAAGTTAGAGTTCGAGTAAAGACGACTGCTTTGGAACTGTGGGCAGTACACGGTGGTAATGACTTGCTATCTAGTGATTCGATTTCTTGCTTACCCTTTCTATTTGAACAAATCTAAGACAGTCTGTTCGTTCGCTAGCGACTTGCCTATTCTCCTGTACCAAGTGAGTGCAGGCGGCGGGTGTCCAGTAGCAGCACAATGCAGCTGCAGTGGCGCGCCGAGCAGCACGGCGGTGTCCAGCGGTTCCGTCACCCACGCTGGCGCGACTGTTAAACATCACCATGATTATTATGAGTCAAGGGATCGTCGCCAGTAGTCAGTTATTATACTTACCTTTAACGCTCAGTGTAGCGGTGTAGTTGACGGTGGCGGCGTGGTTAGACACACGGCACGTGTAGTCGCCGCTGTGCCGCGCCGTCAGCTCCGAGAACATCAGCAGTGAGAACTCGTTTAGGCTCTTCTCCTCTATCTGCAACATGGAGCTACGGTGAGTGCACTTCACGGCCGTGTCACGAGCACCGCTCGGTACCACTCGGTACCGCTCACCTGCAGGTTAGTTGGCAGCGGCGCGCCATCCTTCATCCACGAGAAGTACATTGGCTTGTCACCAGATGACACCCCGCACAACACCTGAACCGAGCTGCCTTCCGTCAGCTCCGATGAAAATATGAATGGTGATATTTTTGGCGGATCTATACGCAAAATAAAATATTTTTTATTTAATAACTCAAATAAGTAGAAAACCATATAGATCATATAGCACGTACTTCGGACTTGTATCTGTATGTCTTGTCTAGCAGCAGGTCCTGCGGGCGCGGCGACGGCGCAGGCGTAATGTCCCGCATCAGAGGGCAGCGCAGGCGTCAGACGCAGCTCCGCGCCGCGCGCTGAGACCCGCCCCGCACCACCCACTGCCACCCCCGCGCCCCGCCGCCACCACGAGATCGAACTGCAACCATGACGCGGGTAACAACTGCCGGACGCACTCACAGACGTCTTCGGCCAGCGCCAAATATTATACGTATTTTACTTGAACTTTACATTTATACAGACAAGAAGTTTATACAGACAGCATATATAGAAAGCGTTTAGTGCACGAAGTGTAGGTGAGTGTAAGAGGAATGATCCCACAAATGCACCTCTATGGACCTGATCGGATATCCGGCGTAGGGGCAGTAGAGCGTCGCATTGGCGCCGGCGACCACTCGCACGGGACCCAGCGCGCGGATCGACGGTGGACCTGCGCACAGACATGTTGTGTTGTACTTGATACCATGTACCCGACTCGACAGTGATCAGCGCTGGTACTGGTGCAGGCGGTATATATCTACTTACTTTAGCTTGCTATAATTCTGGATACTCTAGAGAGATGGAGTTACGTCTCTCGAGGTATGGTGTCGTCAGTAGTCATTTCTGCGGGTAGTGAGTATAAAGCGGTGCTCACCGTATATGTTAAGTCGTGCCGAGTGTTCTGCTCGTCCGAGCTGGTTGTGCGCGCGGCACGTGTAACGCCCGCCGTCCGCCGCCGACGCCACGCTGACGTTCAACACCGACACTACGTCGCCGCTTACAGCGCCCTCCGTGCTAATTGAGTACCTGCCGCAAGTACCGCTTACTGAAGTTAATATTTTTATATTTAAATATTTTTTTTTTCAATTTTATTTATATCTTAGGCCGGCAAACGAGCAAGTGGGTCACCTGATGGTAAGTGAACTCCACCGCCCATGTACGCCCACAATACCAAAAGAATTATGGGCGCGTTGCCGACCTTAAAGGAAAGGGCTAATTAAGGAATTGGGAAGGGGAGATGATATGGGCCTCCGGATACTACTTCATTTCGGATTTCTGTCATATGTACCTATAATACCACCGTTGAGCCGGACCAAGAGTACCGTTTGCTGGGCGCGGGGTAAATGGGTGGTGTACTGACCTGTGCTGCGCGCGATACTGATCGAGTGGCTGTTCGTCGAGCAACCAGGTGAAGCGTGGCGGCGGCGAGCCGGACGCAGCGCAGCGCAGAGACACACCGCCACCTGCGCGCAGTGCCTGCTCGATGAACGTGTAGTGTAGCTCCGGCGCTGAGTCTGTGAACAACACACGTCGTATAAATAATAAATAAATAAATAAATACACCCAACAGTCACACACATAGTCCTGACCCCACACTAGGTTAAACCTGTATCGTGGGTATCAAGAACTACGAGGGACTTGCGGTCCCACAACACCCAGACCCGAAACAAATATTTGTGGATTAGACAAACATTTGTCTCGGTGTGGGAATCGAACCCACGGCCTGACGCTTCGCAGCCGGCTACTCGCCCACTGCGCCACGGAGTGGTATGATACCACTCTGACATGCTGACTTGCTGATATAGTGCGACACCGCGCTCATGTACATCATGTCGCTTGTATTTAATTAATATCCTTCATTTATCCCTTGCTCTTTAATCATATATTACATGACGTGTAGTTTGAGTGGAGAGTGCCCCCCACCCTTAAAACATGTGCCCCTCGTTATAGTCTGTTCCATTTCCATGAAGCGCTAATAACAATAAATTGGACTCTAAACAAATATACCGAGAACAGTAATTAGAGTTATAATTGAAAGCGAACAGTTCAAAGGCGGCCGTTGTAACATACTCAAATTGATTGATATTCAACATTAAAACTAGATGGTTATTCAAAATATAAATTAACGAAGTAAAATATATGGCACGTCTTGGTTATATTGGCTTGGTTATAAAAGTTTATAGTTCATTAATGTTCAAGGTCAAGTTCAAAACAAGTTTTACTTGATAATAGTAACAATCATAAATATCTATAATTTATTATTTTAATAAATACGTTCTTAGTACATTCAGTTACATTCAATTGCACGTGTTACATTTTTAGAGCATAGACCGGCAAATGAGTAAGTGGATCACCTGATGGTAAGTGATATCAGAAGACTCATGGATAAGTTGCCGACCTTAAAAGAAAGGGTAATTAAGGGATTGCGAAGGAGTGGGATTTAGGCCTCCGGATATCTTACTTAACGTTACGAAACGCAGCAGCAATCCGCTACTTCACTTCGGTATTCTGTGAGGCAGTGGTAATGACCCGGTCGAGCTGGTCCATTCATGCTGTAGACAAGACTGTCTACAGCGTGCCTCTACCACTTTAAAACTTAAGAAAATATTGTCTTACTAGATACTGCATGATATATCACACTACTATATTATGACTGTATGTGCCGTAGGTATGTGCAGTTATAATATTTACGAGAGTCCGTAATTTTGAATGTACTGAACATTGCCTTTTTGACTTCTGCCTGGTTATAGTAATAATAATACAACCAACAGTCACACACATAGTCCTGATCCCACACTAGGTAGACCTGTGTCGTGGGTATCAGGAACTACGAGGGACTTGCGGTCCCACAACACCCAGACCCGAGACCAATATTTGTGGTTCACACAAATATTTGTCTCGGTGTGGGAATCGAACCCACGGCCTCTCGCTTCGCAGCCGACTACTCGCCCGCTGCGCCACGGAGCTGTCATCCCGACTTAATGCTAGGGTCTGCCATTTGACGGTAGATATGAAACCAACCAACCCGCAACGGGAACGAAGTTTCTCCATGCCCTCAGCCGTTAATTAGCAGTGTGCCTCGTACGAGTACATGAGACGTTGGCTTTAGGCCTAAAATGTTGTTGGCCTACTAACACTCCGAACTGAACATTGAATTATTAAATTAAATTAAGTATATTATATAACACTGTAACATTCTTTAAAGTTAGAAATACGCTCTTTTCGGTAATAATAATGACAGTACGACGACTTTATCATCCTACAGAGTGAGTGGTTCTAAAGGCAAAGTTCTCGTCGATGGCACGCTCGTGTTAATGTCGCTTCATTACTGTTCGGTAAGCATCGGGCTCCTTATCAAACGGGCGAGAAAACAGTACCGAGGTATAGCAGGGGTGTACCGATGCGGTGGCGCGACGGCGCGACGGCGCGGGGATGGGGGCTGTCAGGCGCGCACAATGGCTCGCAGATTACATATTCAGACAAATCATTCAATAGGCCGTCGACGGCAATATTCGTCGACGTGGAGTCGTCACCATTGCCCACCCCCGCCCTCACTCTGCGCCTGCCGACCCCCCTCCGGGGTCCGCTTCATTGTCGTCGCAGTCCGGACCCCGGGTGCACAAAGCCGAGTACGTATCAATAAATGCTGATCGCTGATTGATTCCGACTACCTCGACACTACATTGAGATTGATTGAGTTCCGTCCCAGACACTCGCCTGTGTACCCTCTTCCACTCTCCTCCAGCCCGCCCCCACTCCCCGTCCCATAGTGCTTGTGCCGCGATCGCGAAATCACTTTTTGTCCCCAGTTTCCATCTAATAAACCGATATCGGTGTGTTTTGTACAGCTCCCTGCTGAATTCGTACCTGACTCGAGTGGATGCTGGGATTTCGTTTGTACGTAAAGAGTATTCAGTCGCGGTCCAATAATATACTATCTATTAATTTATCCATATAGTATAGGACTTATTTTCTGCTAAGAGAAATTACCGCTACAATAATTCCGTCGAGATGTGTTCCGGGCACAGGCGCTAGGTATATATACAATAAATTCAGGTCGATACAACTCTGCTTATTTTTTGAGGCTCGCTATGTCTCTCGACTGTCGGCATTGTATTTTGACTGCACTGTACTTATTTTATTTTATTTCTTAAGCACATCCACATATATGTATATTGACAATTTGTTATGAATTATCTTACTTAAGGTAAATAATCTGATATACACGACACTTATGGAGCGCATAACATTCACTGAATAAGTAGCATGTAGTACCTAGTATTACAGACTTATACTACTAGTAATAAATAAAAGGAAGTTACATCTTGACAATAGTTAGGTACATCTTAAACAAAAACTAAAGTAAATTAAAAGTAAACAGTGGAACAATAAAAAAAAAAAATAATAATACTAAAACAAAATTTACTTACCATCAAGTGCAGTGACGTCACTTTGCCGTGCCAGTATAAAAAATGTATAAATAAAATAACATGGTCCTTTCATATAATATTTAAGTAATTCTCTTCATTTATGTCCTTCTACCGCACGGTCGGCAATATGCACCTAGCGATAATAGAATGTGATTTTGGTTATATAGTTAAAGAATGTGATAGATTAATATAGAAATATTTGTTTCAATTTTTAGAGCATACGCCGCCTGTCTGCCTGTCTGTCCTACATTTAAATAGTTCTATTTTTAACCATAATAGGCAGCTGGTTGAAATTACCTCAAAATTTGTGTTAGGCGGATTTCATAATAAGAAAACTCAAAAAAAAAAAAATTTGGTTGCAGAACCTTCAGTATGCGAGTTTAACCCATACTTGACTGCTTTTTTAATAACTGACAGACTTCTTAGCCCTTCAAACCCTTTTAGGGATCTATTCACGGATTTGAAATCAATTGACGAAAATTACACTGAGTGTTGTTTGTCGGACTCAACTGTCCGGACCACGAAATACAAAACTTTCAAGTTTCTATAATCAGTTTTAGCCCATACATGTAAAACTAGTACAAGGAGTTGATGGAGTTCCTACTATAATGAGGCTACGACGTAGCTAATATTTAGGTGGATTTAAGCAACAATGAATTCCATTGTTTCTCTCACAGAAGCGGTTGATGGTGAGTATTACTGAGTGATATAGAAGAGACTGACCTCCGAGCCGGAGCTCTGCGGTGGCGTGAGCGGCTTCATGTGCGAGTCGCGCGAAGCACTGGTAAGCGCCTCTGTGTGCGCGCGCGACTCCACGCAGCACGAGCTCGGCGCCCGCGCCGGCCGCCGCACCATCGTGTAACCATGACAACGACGCGCCAGCGTCAGACGCGGAGCAGTTGAACCGCACCGTACTGCCCGTGTCCGCTACCTACACAACATTTTACTATACACGGTCTCCACCTACATATGTACATCGGTTTACTTACTGTCTTTACACACATTGTCGATTTTTTCCGGATTTGTTTTTACAGACTTATTGGCAGAGCCACATGGTACATAGTAGTTAGATAGTTTTGTATACAACATGAATAGACTGGCTCGACTGGGTTGTTACCGTCGCGCTGATGTATAGTAAAAGTTTGCTGTCGAGTTTCATACGATAGTGATAATCCTACTATCCTACTACTATTTTTTTTAAGGCATAGGCCTGCATACGAGCAAGTGGGTCACCTGATGGTAAGTGATCTCCACCGCCCATGTACGACCACAATACTAAAAGAATCATGGGTGTGTTGCCAACCTTAAAGGAAAGGGATAATTAAGGAATTCGGAAGGGGAGGGGGTTTGGGCCTCCGGATATCTCACTCACCGTACGAAAAGCAGCAGCAAGCTGATACTTTACGCCAGTTTTCTGTTAGACCGTGGTCATGACCCGGACGAGCCGGCCCATACATGCTGTAGACAAAAGTGTCTACAGAGTGGCTCTACCACTCATAATATAAATGTGAAAGTTAGGATGTTTGTGAATTTACAAGTTTAGATGTTTTTTGGCCAATCACGCCAAGACAGCTTAACAGCTTAGAGATCGCTATTGTTACATTTATTAATTTTGTTTTTTTTTTACTGTAATATTCTGCATGGTGTACAATAAAGTGTTATCTATCTATCAGTTTTGGTTGAAATTTGGCACACAGGTAGACCATGACCTGGATTAAGTCATAAGCTACTTTTCTTCCCGGAAAGAGCCGTTTACATTAGTGGAGCCGCGAACAAAAGCTATCCTATGTTACAGTGGGTGCCGCAGCCCTGGCAGCCGTTGTAGTGTAAATGTGTTAGTACTGACCAGCACAAGCGGCGCGACTGTGACCCTCAGCGCGTCGGCGACGTGCAGGCTGGTGTGCGCGGTGGCGTCGCCGAGCACGTTGTACGCCTTGCAGAGCCACGCGCCGGCAGCAGCTCGCGTCACAGCGCGCAGGCACAGCGCCGCACCCCCCGCCCACCACCACACACCTCCACCTCCTCCACCTCCTCCAGCCTCCAATGGCTGCAGACGACCGCCCCACTCGCGGTACCATCTGCCATACAATGTTGTTTTATTTATTTTTATTTCCCTGGATAAACAGACGAGCGGCCGCTGCCCACCTGATGGTAAGTGGTTACCGACGCCCATCTACCTCAGCAATGGCAGAGCACAGCCAGGCCGCTGCCTGCCGCTAAATGTCTACATTGCTCCAATACCCACATTATTATAGGAGTTAGATCCTAGAGCCTTACTGCAGCCAAGTTTGTCTACAGCATATTTAGGCCGGTATGACCACGGCGCGATGGTACCATTGTCTCACAAAATATCAGATGTGAAGTATCAGAGTTTATGTTGCCTTTTACGAGGGCAACAAAATCACTTCCCATCACATGTAACTTACACGTGTGCCGGCGTTCTGCTATACAAAATGCATACTTTTATATACACTTTTTTCATTACGTTTAATGACGGATTAGATACAGCACCACACAGAATTTTGAAAATCAAAGCACTGCATGACATTGAACTGCGTTCGTCACTTCAAGACATAAGTTGTTAAGTCTCATAATGCTCAGTAATTTTACTGGATTCAATGTCCTTCAAACCAAAACACTGCTTACCCACTGTTGCTTGGTGGCGGAAATAAACAACGCGGTGATACCATCCCAGGTGGCTTCTCTTTTACACTGTTGTAGGTACCTACCCTACCTACCAACTAGTATATTATGTCCATTGTCCATATGTAATAATTTAATTTAAAAAAATTTTATTCCATTATATTTTCTGATCGTGCCAGATGTACTTGTTTGTAGAGTACTCACGTGTAGTGCGGTGCGGGATGATCCGACGCGACGCAGGGCAGGCACACGTCCGCGCCCGCCTGCACCGACAGCTCAGCGGCGGCGGGGAGCAGACGCGGAGCCGTCGACGCACCGCTCGCTATCACCACATTAAATGTCACCACACGTCGTACACACCATATACGTTAACACTTAATACACGTCAACTTTACGGTGCGGATTATCGATAGCTCGCGTACACATACGCACTTACGCCTGTAATCCCCGAAGGGGGTAGGCAGAGGTGTAACCAGTACACTCACATTTCGCCGAGCGTATTTCCGTCCCATGATGTGATAGGGGACGAGCCTATCACCGTATCGGGCACAATTCCAGACTCCGGGTTGAATTGTTAGAAATAAAACCCAATATCACTTTACCCGACCCGGGAATCGAACCCGAGACCTCAGCTTCAGCCTCAGTCGTAACGCATACGCATTACAACTGCGCCACCGAGGCAGTCCAGCGATAGACGAGCGGCAGCAGAGAAAGCTCGCGTGTGGATCTAAATATATATATTATGGTGCATGGTGGCCTCGCGAGACAGTACATATCGTGCTGCGTGCACTCTGCGCCGCGGCTTAATGAACGTTAACCGTGCCGCAGATATACCGCCTCATATATTGGCGCATTATAAATGGCTCATATCATTGGCAATCATTGTGCTGAAACTAAACCAAGTACAATATGTACTTGGTTTACATTACAAGTAGTAGATAAGCGGTAGAGTCAAGCTATAGCCAATTACGCCATACCAAATGTCGTGAAGCTTACTTATTGCGTTTTATACTCTCAACAAATGCCCATATCTCCATTCTATTTCTTAAAAGTCGGCGTCGCACCTATGATTCCTCCAGCATTACAGATATTGATAGGTCATCATATGCTCATTTAAAATAGTAATAAATAACAAATGGTCGTTGTACTCACGTGTGAGAGTCAGCATCGCGAGTGCGGACCGCTTGGTTTGTCCAGAGAGAGAGTGCCGAGCGAGACAGCTGTACGGGCCGGCATCAGCGGACGACGCGCCGCGGATCAGCAGGCTGGTGCCCGCTATTATGTACCGCGACTCTACCACGTGATCACACATTTAAACCAAGGCCCCTGTAGCCCTTACAATAAGAACTAATGTACCGACAGTAGACAGCTATTAGCATCATTATTAACATGTCAGTTTAATTGGCCTCGACTGGTAACTCAATTATGAATAAATGCGCTAGAAATATGGCCAGCAGGCATTGCCAATCAGCTTAATAAAGTGTATTATGACGGTTATGGGAAGGACTGCTATTTTAATTGTTTTAATTTAATCTATCATATAAATATCAGTTAAATATACATTCACATATTATTATAGCTCGTTTAATCTGAAATGACATACGAAAGTACATAATTCTTGCATCACTTGATTTTGTGTGTAAGATTCGATTGCGATTGGGCGATGTTATTCAACATTGGATTTATTTAACGTTTCTGTCACAGGAGTAACATTGAATAGATTCCATTACTCAGAGCCATTAAATGACATAATTGAATAAAGTGGAATTTGGCCCAAGGACTACGACTAGCTGCTACTTGTTTAATACATGCACAGTTGAATGTCAATTTTATTAAATGGTTTTTATGACATAATTTTGAGAACCCAATACTAAAATATTGATAAAAAAAGTTTAATTTTAATTTTTAAATTCACCATTAAGTTTTAAATTGTTCTCTCTGTATGTGGATCTATAATTGATACCAACTTTCTGCAACACTCAGTATAGTACATTAGATAAATATTCTTATATTATATTGAGTTGTATTCATAAAATGTACACCTAAATCATCAACATTTTGTATATTTTCCACTTTTCCCGAGCGGTAAATCCCATTTACCGGCAGGAAAGACTGTAATGCCGGACTCACCAGCCTTCCGACCCAGTTGTCTTTATCGCTTACCGGAACCAAAATTCCTACACTATTATATTGACTAAAACTACTACTTCCGCGTAAGTGAGAGGTCGGTCCTGGGGGAACCGGAGTGTACTCTTGTTTGCTGCTGGAACCATCTCTGCGCTATGTCGCTTTGCCATCTTAAAAGATTCTCAGAAGACCCACACAAAAATGACTAGGTATTATTATTATGTGTAAAGTCTGTGTGGCTTATAAATAGATTTCCTGCGAAACTTTTCCATTACTCCAAGTTATGTAGGAAGATTTTGTCGTGTCTCATGTTATATTAAATATAGTTAACCTCATAACGTTTCTCTTCCAAGAAAATGCAGTCGAGAGGTGGAGAGTACCGGGGAGAAGCGGGCGGGTCTCGCGGGATGGGGATGGGGTACCGCCGGTAACAAACGCCGCGCGCTAATTTGTCCTCTTATTACGTGAAATATTTCCAAGGAGCTGGAATTAATTAACAGCGCGACGTCGCACGTGATATATGGGCGGCGGCCGACGGGAACTAATGGTACAGCTTGCCGCCGGCCACCGCCGGCCGCCGCCGTCCGGCGTCCGCTGTCCGGGAGATTTATCGGTATCCGTCGGTCGTGGTCGCGCTGCCCTTTCAATACTGCGCCGATTTATGTGCGACGGCGCGATCCTTTTATTAAACGTGCCGATACTTCCGACCTACAAAATTATTTATATGTAAAGGTACTACGATTTCACACACCATTTTCCTTCCCGTTTACTACATGGAAACAGGTTTATTTTGGTTTTTGTGTAACGTAATGTTTAATACGTAAAATACGTAAATTCCTTTCGTTTTTAAGATCTGCACCGCACTTGAGGCTCCTTTGGAGATGTGTTTGTACTTCACACACTGGAATTGTGTGAGTGTTCATGGCCAGCGGTGATTACTTACCATCAATTGAAAGTCTTGCTTTCTGTAAATTAAATATGTTGTAATCCGTAGGTAGTATTGAGTGCACACCTGGTGCGGGTGCATCTACAGTGAGCAGGCGGTCGGCGCGGTACCAGGCGGCGACGCGTACGAACTGCTTGTGTTGTGTCGCAGTGCATGTGAGCGCGGCCACGCCACCGGCCGCCGCCGCCGCCGCCACCACCACCGGCTCCCACGGCACCTCCGATACTGTACAACATATACTTTACTGCTTAATATATGCCATCCGGCCACGTGTTATGAGTGGTCTATTGTTGTAGTTTAGAAAAAACGTTTCATCGTTGCACGTCTTATGTGTATTAGCATAGGTTAGCTTGTAACTTGTAGTTTTCATTTGCGTGATAGTGACGCACTAGTAGTCATCCTATAAAATAGCGATAGGCACACACAGTCATTGTCTCTATACAAATTATAGAAAGTTGTGTAGGAATCATTGAGGTATCTATACTGTGTTGTATGGTACTGACCGGGTTGTAACGTCACATCTCGGGAAAGTACGACACCGTGTGCATTAGCGGCGCGACACCGGAGCGTCACCGCTGCCCTGTCACCCGCGCCACCTCCACCCTCATCAACGCCAAGGTATGAGCTCGTCGGCAACATCTCCAGCGTACCGTTGTTGTACACACGTCTGCACATACATACATGCATAAACACAGAGTTTATGACGAATTGTATAAACCACATATTTTGTTACAATATTTGAAGGAGGTTGGCGTGGCTAGTTCTATAAATCGTTTTTATGAAAGTATGATAATCGACTCGTTTTATAAAATCTGTGTCATTGTTGATTGCGCCAACCGTCAGTTATTGTTAAAATTATTCTAACAAGCAATGATTCACGTTAAATATACGAGTATAATTTTTATGCAGTATTAACAAAATGTCGAAATCTATTTTGTCAGCCATTGCTTGTAATAATAACTTTAACTTTGATAAACGGATGGTACAATCCACCCTAAGAGTGAAATTTAAGCATGTTACCTTTCGTGTATGACTGGATCAGATTATTATTCAGGATATTCACAGTCCTTCTATCGTACTAATGTTCACTACGCTAGAAGGCCTGTGAATATAATGGTGATCACTTAGCAACAGGTATCTGATGTAGTGTATAAAAGAGGTGTCGGTGTGACCTTACTACCTTAGTCCAGGCCTGTCGTCGATCGGTGTGCCGTCATCCGCGATCCAGGCTAATGCTGGTGCTGGGTCCCCCCTCGCGGCGCATCGCACGCGTACTCCGCGTGCCGCCGCGTACTGCACCAGCGTCGGAGGCTCCGTCACCAGCGATGGCACCTGCTGGGCGAGCTCGCACTCCACACCTGTGAGAATATGCCACGTTAAACCAAACATTATTCAGAGAACAGGGAAAACAGAGCCGAATCGCATCCGGGGTCAGCCAGTGTATCTTTAGTAATTTGAGGCCGGCATAAATCTGCGCCGCACCGCGTGTATATTGACAGTTTACATTATCTTTGGACTGCACTGTAATTGTCATTAGATCCCATGTGGTCACTTTGTCGTGCGATAACAAATAAAGAGTATGTAATCGCTCTCCTGAGATCATACGCACTCACGCCTGTAATCTTTGAAGGGGTAGGCAGAGGTGCAGCAGGTACACCCACATTTCGCCGAGCGTATCTCCGTCCCATGATGTGATAGGGGGCGAGCCTATCGCTATACCGGGCACAATTCCAGACTCCGGGCTGATATTGAGCATTTCGTAATAGAAAAACCCAAGCCCGGGAATCGAACCCGAGACCTCAGCTAAGCGTAAGTCGTAACGCGTACACATTAAAATCTCTCCTGAGAATAGCAATATAAAATTTGATTCCTTTTTCAAGATTGATGAACCCTATAAACCGCATACCTGCCTTCAGTAGTTCCCTCGCCTGTCCCTCATCTACCTGAAGCGCCAGTTGTATACGTCCACCACATTACACGCGTTATCAAACTGTACTAATGGCGAATCCGTGTACGAAGTTATTACAAAGGCGGCGCGGCGGTCGGGACGCAGCCAGTGGAAATAGAGCTGATACCAAGATAACTAAATCAAAGGAGATATATTGTATACTATAGACTTTGTATCTTGAGCAGTAAAGTCCTTGTCGTAGGGCAAGGGTGGGTTCCGTAGGGCAATAGGTGTACACCTATTTTACTATATATCGATTTAGTAGTAAAGTTTTAGATAGGTAAGTGGATTTTTGAAGTTAATTTAAGTTGAAGGGTAATCAGCGACTTGTCTATACCCTGGTATTGCTAAAGTAGCGGTTTATAGACGTATTTTCTGCTCGTCTGCCCACCAAAATAATAAAAAAAATAGTTACCACTAGCAATATTGTTTTCAACAGACTACGTACACATAAACACGTCGCAGTCGATTTTATAATTCATTGTACGTACCTAATTAACCGACTTTAATGCAGGAGGAGGTTCTCAATACAGGGTGTTGTTTTTATATGGAAATTTTAATTTTTAACTTTTTGGTGTTATTTTTTGAAGTCGGTTTTTAAGTTTTGTTAATTTTATTTGCAAAGTCGGACCTTTATCCGGGCTCAACAAGGCTATTGCAGTTTTATTCGTTATAGATTGATAATACTGATAATTTAAATTGGTTCTATTAGACATGTTTTATTTCATGTCTTTATTTCAGTCGTTGATTCGACAGTGTGAAGTTTGTGTACCGCATCTCGCCGCGCCGCACGGCATCGCGCCGGGCTGAGAGAACGTGTGGCTGAGTGGTTGACGCGACGGTCCAGGCTATTATATATAGAGCCAGTGCCGCCGTGTGCGATCTGGCGCGTGGATAACAATACAAACCGTCAATATTTCATTACAAAAGTCGATAAATGAGTTTCTTTGAGCGAAACTCCTGCGGGAGTTAATTGTAAAAGTAAAACAGAACTAATTCCGACAAACAACCAACAAACTTAACTGAATTACTCGTTTGGGAACAATGTTCTCTACGTCGCCCCCCCCCCGCACACCGCACCCCCCACCCCGCACCGGGACTGACTCGCCAACGCACTACATCCACTTCATCTTATGGTATTTTGCAGCTAGCAAAAGCGGATTAAGAAGAACACAATATTTAACTTTAGTCAGAAAGTTCAAAAGAAGCCGAACTCGTGGCGCAGTGGAGTAGCCGGCTGCGAAGCGAGAGGCCGTGGGTTCGATTCCCACACTGAGACAAATGTTTATGTGATCCACAAAAACTTGTTTCCGGTCTGGGTGTTGTGGGACTATGTGTGTGATTGTTGAGTGTATGTATGTATTTATATATGTATTCTAGTGTTATTGGCGTTCATGGGCGGTGGAGATCACTTGCCATCAGATAATACAGTTGCTTGTTAGCCGCATTCGGTTAAAAAATATATATTAATAACGTTGTTAGTATGAGGAGATGACTGACATGCACTGCGAGGCTCCGTGGGCCGTGACGCGTCAGGTAAGTAACCGACTGTGAAACCAAAAGATGATGGTTTGATACTAGTTGGTATGTCTTTCGTATATGAGAGTACGTGTAGCTACCACGGCTTTGACTATTTCTGCCGCCAAACAGTAATGTTAGCCTTTTTGTTTTCTGTTTTGGTTGGGAAGGAATGAACCTAGTGTAATAATTGGGTACTATGAGACACCATATGACAACTGCAGTACGTCGCCATGAATTACTTAAAAATTTAAAGTTTATTTGAAGTATTTGTATTTTATTATATCGTTGGGAGAATAAACGGTTACATGTTAAGAATATGAAAACGTATCTTGTTCGAGCGGTGTTGCTATTGTATATGTGCTATTGTGTAGGCATCAAGCGAGCGAGCTGCTCGTCTCGTTTTGATGCGGTTAATCAATCAATCCTTGCATCGACAATCGGCTACTAGGTACTAACGCCGGTGTGATGTAACTCAGCGAGAACCGAGGTGAATGTGGATCTTCGTTTTTAGGTCAAAAATATTATTTTAAACTAAAGTTATGCATTTAGAGTGATAGCTCAATGAGGAGTGGTATGGACTGTCGAGACGAAATTCGCAGGTTCGAAACCAGCCCCGAGAGCATACACCTCTGACTTTTCTAAGTTACGTGTGTATTAATTGTTAATTACCACTTGCTTTAACGGTGAAGGAAACATCGTGAGGAAACATGACTTACGTGAGAACTTCTGCGTACGAATTTCGAAGGTATGTGAAGTCTGCCAACCCGCATTAGGCCAGCGTGCTGGACTAAGGCCTAACCCCTCTTATTCAGTAGAGGAGGCCCGTGCCCAGCAGTGGGACATATATAATACAGGGCTAGTATTATTATTATTAAGCATTTAGATGGTCGAGTGGCTCAAACGGCGTCTCTCGTCGGTTACGCCTCGAGTGCGAGCTGAGCTGAGCTGCGGCGGGAATCCAACGCTTTCATTAAAACAACACACAAGTTTTATTGTTTTACTTTGAGCCAAGTTTTTATATATCATTGAGCCACTTTGTTGAAAACAAACTTATATTAAGACTGTTTTTCATAACAACTTTATTGTGAGGTCCTCTCTGGGCATATTATATACAAATTTGTAGGCCCCCGCCCCGGACTCTGGGGCCTATCTTGCTCTTCTTAATGGTCGGAATAATCAAATAATATTTTTTTTTATGTCTAGTACGCAGAGCTGTTTTACGAACAATTAGTAGTACTTGTACTACACGTATTCTTATTACTCCCGATTCACAATCTTACACATTTAAGTTTACATAATTGCAGATGAGTTTTATCGAACAAAATTAATGATGGTTGTCAGAAAATATGATTAAATATACACATTTTAAAATACTAACTGCCTCGGTGGCGCAGTTTTAATGCGTATGCGTTACGACTGCGCTGAGGTCTCGGGTTCGAACCCCGGGTCGAGTAAAAGTGATATTGGGGTTTTCTATTACGGAATGCTTAGTATCAGCCTGGAGTCTGGAATTTTGCCCGATATGGCGATAGGCTCGCCCCTTATCACGTTATGGGACGGAGATGCGCTCGGCTAAATGTGGGTGTACTAGTTACACCTCTGCCTGTCCCTTCGTGGGTTACAGGCGTGAGTGCGTATGTGTGTATGTATGTTAAAAATATTTTGTAACTCATTTTGATTAAAGGTATTCGATTCAACATGTTATAACTATTGTTAAAGTGTAACTCGAGTAAGAATATCAGTGAAAACACTCACGGTGAAGCAGCAGTGTGGCCAGCAGCAGAGATGTCAGAGTGGTGGTCGCCGGGTGTGAGGGAGTCCTGCGCAGCGCAGCGTGTGCGCGCGCCATGACGTCGCTTACATCTGTACGGAACATACATAGAACATTATTATATATATTTGAATAATCGATACCGGAAACATCTAGGGCACTTTATAGTTATAACATTTTTTTATTTAATTTAAAACAAAAAACACATTATACAGTCACCTTACCAATCTAATAGTGAAAGCTGTTTGTATGGAATTATTTCTCGCGGCGCGGCTTTAGAGCGGTGGGAAGAAAGAGATGGCGGGAATGGTGTGAGTGGAGCAGTGAGTACGGACGGTACTAAATTAAAATGATATCCGTAATTTATGTGCGGTTGAGGCGCAACAGGTCACGCCACTTATACAAACAACCTACAGTATAAAACCGAAACGCTCACAATCGACCAAAATATTGTTACAAATATACCTTAATATGTTCTTCTCACAAAACGGGTCGTCGCCTAAATGATCAAATGTCGTGAAAACTATGAAATTAAATGACGGCTTACAGCATATGTAGCAAACACATTGTAATCTGAGAGGCATATGTCAGAAAAAAATGCAAGTCCAACAAGAAAGCGCATCAACGGGACATAGTATAAGATCTAGAACATCTCTAGCGAAGTACGACTAATTTGGAATTCTGACACCCTTGAATAATTGCAACATTATTGCAATTCAACTCAAGGAATAGATGTATTGAAGTACGTTTGTGGAGTATGGACAAAAGCGAGTTCCGTAAGCAATAAAGCGAGCCGCTCTTTGTACCACCGCGTGGGGGTGTGTGAAGAGGATGCGCGAGGTGGAGGGAGGGGTACAATATTGGCTTCCAATTAAAGTGCACTCGACGCAAGCTCGCGTCTGCCAGCGTCTTAATAAGCGCAGGGTTACCTCACACCTCGCCTGGCGGCGCGCGGCGTATCGCGGAGGCCGATTCAATTAGAAACTCATCCGCGTTAGCTCGTAATGAATGACGCTCAACATGCTTTTTGTTACGTATTTGCAGTGGCTCATGGGCTCTACCTTCAGATATAGTTTATTAATTTATTGCAATAAGATACACCATTGGCTCATTACTATGAACTTAAAGTATACTTTAAATTCACAGGTCTGTGTGAGTCGCTCTTCAGAGTATATAACAATTACGCCGAATACTCAAACGTAACTCAACCATTTAAAATCGTTTAATTAAGTAAAGCCATTCTTGTCAATAATTGTAATTGTCAAATAAGTAGCAGTAAGTAAGTAGTTCATTTTTAATTTAATTTAAATTATTAACACTGGGGTCAGACGGTGGATCGCCTCATATAATTCCAAATGCCGTCAAATTTATGATACGAGAAGGCGAACACTGGTATGAAGACGGGTAACGCCGGACAGAAAGAAGTTTTATAGGTAAGTAGTACAGGATAAAGAAGAATTAAGAGGATTATAGACATATATAATTAGAAATAGTCATTATTATTGATAGTAGATGGGTACCGGTGGCAGCCCTGTCGGTCTGGGCCCGGGTCGGCACATCACTTGCGGAGATATGTACACTCAAGCCGGCGGAGGCAAAGAGGGCGCTAACCCTTAAACCTCTCCCCCCTATTTCCTCTCACCACACACAAACACACGCGAGCCGATCCTCTACGGTAATATAACTAGCTGCAATTAGGATAATATTGCGCATTAGACGGTATGAAGTGTGAACGAGGAGACGCTCGCGGCGGCGAGCTTATGTGCCGGCTCTATGTCATATCGACTGTATGAAAGACAGGTAGTGCGACCATACGTTGGATGTTTAAAATTATAAGTCCATATTTAAAGTTTTAATATTGCCATTACTTTACAATTTGTATTGTCACCAGAAGGGTTGACGTCAGGCAGGCGGCCGGTTGTAAAAACTACAAGCCAAATATTTCTATAACATGTGTTAAAAGACATGTTGCGCTGACACCACTGCGAGTGGGATAAGAGCATGCGGAATAAGAATTGTAATTATGATGTAAATTATAATTGCTAATTAGATTTCTTGTTTGTCTTAATAAATGATATTATTATTGTTTATTTGGGTGATACCACGTACAAAAATAAAATACCAATTGGAAACCTCCTCCTTTTTGAAGTCGGTTGAAAATTATACGTATATTGATTTTATTTTATTTCCGAAAGAAATAAGCTCGGCGAAACGTGGGTGTACTAGTGACACCTCTGCCTACCCCTTCGGGAAGCATACTCGTAGGCGTGAGTGCGTATGTATGTATATGTATTATTTTATTTCCTTTGTTTTTGATTAAATAATGATGTGACTGAAGACTTAAATAGCTGGTACTGTTACAAAATATGTTCCGTAAGTATCTTCGACGATATCCTCCTTCCAGGAAATTAATAGAAAAGCAATTAGCTCTCCGAATTTATTTCCCTTGTTCCACAGCACTACTAGTTTTCGCAAGATAATAGAGTAAACTGTGAAGAACTCTGGCGTAATGAACTACACAACTATCACGTAAGTCTTCAAAGTGCAAGACTCCACGCTGAACACTTAATATACATGTAGAAGTGCAAGACAGATTACACTAAAAAATGTTTAAAAAAAAATGAAAATATATTTTTGTTGCCTTTAAACGTACAGTTGTTGTAGAGATCAACTCAGACAATATTATGATAAAGATCCAGTTACTCGGAGCGGACAATGACGACATGTTTTTAATTAACATTGTCTTAGCGCGAATTGCACTTTCATATTAACGTCTAAGGTGCAGCATCATTCAGCTGAAACTTTTGCCGTGTCGGTTATCGCTGGCGAGCGTATTGTAGCACAATACTGTAGCGGGCGCTACGCTTATAGACGTAGATGGTATCACTTATCACCTACGGACGTAGCTTACGGAGCATGTAGTGCGATTGTAGCGCGTAGCGAGTTATAACTCGTAGCACTTGTAGAAACGGTGCATTACGCTTTTGAATGTATGCTATGTATATTTTATACACGTTCGTGGTACGTTTATTGTTATTATTTGCACATGGGGAGATTTAATTGTGTATGGGGAGAGTTTTTAATTGAATAACTGTGTACTTTGGTTTCGAATTAGTCGTGTATCCATTTCTTTATAATGAAGTAGAATAATATCATAATGTACCGCTTTTTCCATCTGATATGTCGTTAAAGACGAGAGTATCGTTTTACAGCAATGAATGCATTATCAGCAGTGACTAGCGGCTAGGAGTACGTCCTTTTCAAGTCTTTTCCGAAGATTTTTATATTACTTCAACCATCAAATACAAAATTAGTAAATTGTAAATATCTACCGATAGTGATTGAATATAAATTTTCGCAATTTCTAGGAAATGAAATCTTTTTCCTCTTTCCTTTCCAAAGGATTATTTCTTTTATCTTCCTTTCATAATACAATGAACTACTTGACTCAAAGTTGTGTCATTAGAGTCTCATCACCTAAACTATGTAAGTATTTCTTATCGAAGACACACCTGGTAAGTGAGATTATTTTAATTACCTAATACTATTAACAAAATACAATTAAAATCCCACAACATGAATTAGAAAAAGTTCTGCAATTTCTATGTGACTTTACAGATTTTCTTCCTTTTCAACCAGATTTTAAATAAAAAATCCCATACAAATTTATCCGATCATTTGCGAAGTACAATGTCACAGATAGGCACAGGCACAGACGGAGAAACAGACAGGCTTCAAACTTAAAGCACCCGTTTTGACGTCGGGGATTCAAAAACCGGTAAGTATTTATGTGACGTTACGAAAAAAAACATAATTATCACGTTTTTAAAAACTTTTGAATCACTAAACGTATCCCACTCTAATTGTGTTTTTTTTTATGAGAGAGCATTAACTAAAAACATTTTATGCTGCGCTCTCTGCGCCTCTCAGTTATTTTGTTAGTTGATAGTGGATAGTGGATAGGATCGTCAGTCGGAATTGATTTTCAGATTTATGCGTGGAATGAATATCCGCCATAAAACGCGAAAGGCTATTGAATAAAAGTTGATTTGGATAGATCGCAAAATATTAACTACATACTTGTATACATTTTTAGAGGAGTGTATTAGTATTAAAAACATAACCTTTCTTACATAAGCAGTGCTTACTGCAAGAAGGAAGGAACTATGTATATAAAAAACTGGTGTTACGTCTTTTAAATTCAATGAATGTAAATGTCCAATCGTATGATGCCCGGGATTCGATTTTGTGACTGGACAAGTGCTGGCTGTTACATGATGGTACTGAAAAAACCTAGTTACAAGGTTGCAAAACTAATATAACTTAACCCTGCCATCTCGGGGATACATAAGTGAGCTTATGTATGTATATAATATGTATTTAGGATTATGTAAAGTTAAATAAGTTGATAGCGACTGGAAGTATCAACCTATACTCGCAGTATGATATAAAAAAAAGTGTTATCACCCGTTGATTAACTTGACTTTAGTATTTGAAATTTTATTTCAGTTAATGTCACTGAGGAAACCAAGTTATAAACTCGAATGTTGTTATAAAGTAACTAGATTTAGTTGAAACTTGGCACAGACATAACTTTTGGCTCGGTCGATAGATAAATGAATTAATTCTGAAATCTAATCTCGTTTTTGGGAATATTCTGTATTTATAGTTAGTAACTTTGGTTAGGAGAGAGTTCCGCAGTACGTGGTACGTATGTTGAAAGTGTTTAATTATAAGTTAGTAGATAAATAAAATAGAATGCGCTCGTATCGTAATTCGTAACTGATTGAAATCAGTGTCACGTCGAATGCACCATCCACAAACAACAAACACACACACATTTGTAGACAAAGGGGTAACATTTATTACACCTCTATTTTTTTTGGGGTTTAAAAAGCCGCTTTGATAGCTAAAAAGTAGTCCTTTCCCGTGATTAAGCGGTGTAGTTAGTTATTAAGGCCACCAGGCCAGCCGGGATAATACTTCCGACAGTCCAAAGATCTAAATTCTAATCCTGGGCAACATTGGTTTTTATAGCATAAGCCGGTAAGCGAGCAAGTGGGTCACCTGATGATAAGTGATCTTCACCGCCCATATACGCCGGAAAGGGATAATTAAGGGATTGGGAAGGGGTGGGAGATTTGGGCCTCCAGATATCTTACTCACCGTATGAAGGTGGTAGGTCCCTCGTATGCGAGAGGCCGGCTGGGTTGGTACCACCGCTTTGTCTATTTCTGCCGCCAAGCAACAGTGTAAGCACTGTTGTGTTCCGGTTTGAAGGACATTGAAGCCAATGAAATAACTGGGCATTATGAGACTTAAAACCTTATGTCTCGGGGTGACGAGCGCAGTCCAGTGTCATGCAGTGCTTTGTTATTTAAAGTTCTGTGTGGCGTTGATTTTGTTTATGAGCAGCCGTGGCGAGCTTAACATCAGGCGAGCGAACTGCTCGTCTCGTTATTCAAGCCAATTAAAAAAAAAACGAAACGCACTAGCAAGCCGCTACTTTATTATATACGGACACGTATTTCGTAAGACCTGGTGGAGCCGGCCTATTCGTGCTGTAGACAAAACTGTCTACAGCGTGGCTTTACCACTCACAATTTGTGTGATTATTTGAGTCGAAACTCAAACGTAAATTGTGGTTGCCCGACCTGTTTTGTGAACCGGTTTCTTAGACAAATAATGATTTTAATATAATCGCCTTATTTGCTTCATTTATGTAATTGCATTGATTATCTTACGTCAAGTGTTTTCAGTTATTAGAGTTGATTTCCAAGGACCTATGACAAAACTGATTTTCCCTGGAATATATCCATGAGTCCCTACATATTGTTATGTAAGTGCATCGAAAACATTAAATATTGAAGCGGATTACAAGATGTTTTTTTTTTTAATTAAATTTTAACAGAACTACAGCAACAAAAATTTTCGAAGTTTATATACTAAAACTACTTGGAGTGCAATAATTAGGTATATTGTTTACTCACCAACAGTAAAGAGAACAGTAATTAAACCGGTCTGTACGTAACCATGTCCTCACAACAAACAATCTCACTAGAACACCGCACAAGTATGTAAAACGTAAAAGATATCGCGCGTCGCGTCGCTTAGCCGTGTGAAGCGGCGCGGAGCAGTCGAGCCGCGCGACCTGAGCGCAGTCCGCCGGTCGAGTGAGGATGATGCTCCGCGCCGGCCGCCGCGCCACACGCAGCCTCGTAACATGAGCCAACGGATTGATGTTGCACAGCGACCGATGCAACACCTCATCAAACACCAATATAATATACATACTTACATACGCACTCACGCCTATAATCCGCAATGGGGTAGGCAGAGGTGCTACTAGTATTACATTCCGCAGAGCTTATTTCCGTTCCATGATGTGATAGGGGGTGACCCTATTGCCATACCGGGCACAATTCCATACTCCGGGCTCTAATTAGTGGCTTTACCACTCAATTAACCAATAATGGGTTAATGGGAAACATGTCCTCACATCATCCACGTCTAATATAATTATATACCGATTGCACAAATTCACGAAGTAGAGTGCCATCTCGTCATCATCATCTATGCGTCGATGGCTCTACTATTAATATAATTTGATACACTGTTAGCGGGAATGTCCAAGACAATGTTGTAACGTTAATCACGTGGACACCATGCCAGGGGCTAGACGATGGCGTGGCGCTGGCTTGGCGGTGGCGTGGTGGTGGCGTGGCGGTGGCGAGACGGGGATGAGACGGAGGGAGGGTGGACGTACGGTCCGGCTCAATGTCTTTATTGTTTCACGGTGGGTGTAACACATCGCGCTTAAACCGTTTTAGTTTAAGACAGATGTAATACGAACAGTTTAGTAACAGAACACATTTTATTTATAATAATAAATTAATAAATACATTTCTTGACCCCACACTAGGTGAACCCTGTATTTGGACTTCCAGATATCTGCCACTTCACATTAGTTTTCTGTCAGATAGTAATAATAACCCGATCGAGCTCATTCATGCTGACAAAAGTGTCTACAACGTGGCTCTACTACTAAATCTCTTGCTATTTAATAATATAATATCAATATAATTATGGTCACCCAGTAGCTTCACCCACGATAGAGATAAAGCGTCCTGTAAGCATAAATGCCCAGACGCTGCATATGACTACATATGCAGCGTCTATGCTTATTCACTGTTCTAACTACTAAGTTAGACCAGTGAATAAGCATAGAGTTAAGTACTGTAAATTAAAGACAAAATAAATTCACATCTCTCTCTGTGAACACGTATTTAAGTAATTGTTTTTTAGAAAAAGCTCTCAGCAGCTCCCTCAAACTTGACCATCTTGTATTATATTGTCCCACTTGCATATGAGCCTGCTCTACTAATTTCTAATTAGGCCTTAGTTCATCACGCTGCCTTATTGCGGGTTGGTAGACTTCACATACCTTCAAAATTCTTATAGAAAACTTCTCAGGTATGCCGGTTTCTAAAAAAAAGATCTAATAAAATTGAATATGAATGTTAAGGTAAACTCGCGTGTAGATGGCGCGCTCTCGTCACAAACCCTCCGATTGTCTTCTCATTTCATCACGCAGCACTAACCATTTTTAAAAACGTTTCACGAAGAAACTAAAAATGCGTTATCAAAACGCCTCGTGTCGTCTGGTGCAGCGTGGAGGAGCAGCCAAGGGGGTGGGAAGTAGGGAGGAGTGGGGGCAGGATTCACGGAGATGTCGTCCCTGAAGCGTGAAGATACCTTGATGAAAAGAAAATGAAACCGAGATGATGGAAAAGACACAGCGGAGTGACGCGACGCGGCGCAGGAAGCTTTGCACTCGTTTCATGGAGACGCGGAGACATTGCACAATATCGGAGCGGATTGTACGAATTTCACCCTAGAATATACAATATAAATGCTTTTCAAAAATAAGTTTGTTCGCGTTAAAAAATAGGGCGTCATCAATATCAGCATATCAACACCTCTCCACTTTTAACGAGCATTCTAATGACTAACATTCATTAATTAGTTGACGGGTTATAATGATATTCCTAATATGAATTACATGGGTATCGAAATCAGCATGCTTTTTACCACTACACAGCATGTACATTCCGTAGTCATATAAAAAGACTTACGTAAGTACAACTTGATTACCTCTGCATGATGTCTCAGTTATATTCTGATTGACAAAAATGTTAACCGCCACGATGTATGACATGAATCGATTTCACACTCATATGATAAGTTGAGGTCAATTAATTAAAGCAAGTACTTAAACTAAGCGTACAGACATTGATATTGAATATTTTGCAGCAAAATTACCAAAGATTTTATAAGAGAGCTTTTAACACTTTTTTTGCACAGAACTACCATTTTATAGGTAAAGACTTATTATGTTTGTACCCCCGCTGTAGAAGTTATCTATTTATCTAACAGCTACCTATAAAAGTTTCCGATATTCATAACTAGTTGTATAAAATTATGAGCGGTCCGTTTTTACCTATAATTATGAAATAGTTAATAATTTCACACCTATAATTAGTCTACCCAGACTAGTCTGTATCTTCATTATAACTTCTAGAAATGTATAGTCTATTAACTGTTGGTGTGCCATTAATAAATAAAGCTTAGTAACGTATTTTACTGTTTATTATACAACTAAATGATCTTTCCTCTGATGATAAGCATCACACCAACATTAGTATAACACTAGCATAGAGAAAGCTCATAAACACTAGCAACACTACTCAAAATTTTGAATTACAATGTACTTAATGTCACTGTACCAAGTTTATCATCCCGAGACTTAAGATAAGATGTTGACCTTTTGGCTGCCATATTTTAAGCTCGAATGACATGTAGAGTAGATATAGAGTAAAATTTTTACGCTTTATAATATCTGTAATAGTACTCAGATTCCTATTATATACTAAAAGTAGTCAGCGGAGAGCAGAATCAATAGCAATATATTCTATTGTCAGGCAAGCGCACGTCGCGTCTACCCAACGTCGTCGCAGCGCGTGTCGTCGTCCGTCACAACAGTATCTCATGAATCGTAATCGCAACAATGCCGACCCAAACTTCATTTCTCGACTACACAAAAGAAAAGTAATCAACAAGTACGGGCGCTGTGTGAGTGAGGAGTCTTCACACCACACTACGCCCGGCGCGGCGCCGTCACACGGCAGACTCCTAACGAATATACACTACCAGTTTAATAGTCATACAGTCTATCAACACGTTTGATGTTCACTAAAATCCGTAGTCGACTATTGATTGAAGTGGACGGTACTCTCCTGAATAACAGTTGTTCCTACTTCGTTTGTCGGGTGCTTACCACCTTTGTCTCAGTCCACACCGCACCGTATGTGCTACACGTCAGAAGTAGAATGTAGGATTTTGATACTGTGACTTTACGGCGCGATTAATTGCGGGTACATACAGATACGCTATTAAATGACACCACCTCCGCCGCTTTATTATCCGCCACAAAACATAGACGTCTTCATACAAATGATTCCTTTATACGCTAGGTTTTACACGAAGCTGGCATTTACTTGATTACTTTTTATGTAGTAAAGTCACGCTGTAGGCAGTTCTGTATATAGCATGAAGGTGCCGCGGCTGGCTCCACTACTGTCACACAGTAGACCAACGTGAAATAAAAATATCATCTAAGAGTCAGTCACCCGCAGTAAAATACGGTATCATGTACATTTAGAATTTAAGCGTTTTAGCTTGTATGTAAATTTATAAATAAATAAATATATCTGCTCGCCTGGGAATGTGACTCCCCAGAACGCGCCACTGTCTATTGGTTTTTTACCATGTGTACAGTGTACAGTTGTTGCTTTCGTGTCAAGTACAAATATACAGTATGTAACAAAAACCCTGTTGACCCTTTAAGGGTGGTGAAGATAGACATATGAACATATTAATAAAAATAGTTAAATTAAAACAATAATAAACAAAGGTGACATATTATCCTTACACAGGTAGCTTAGAAAAATGAACAAATTTTAAAAAATGATATTTTCATCTGAAAAGTGATGAACAGCTGACTCATGTGACGTACTGACTAAGCGTTTGATGCACGTAGACGCCGCAGCTTGCTATCTCGCTCTGGCTCCGATTCATCGATCTTGCAGAGGTAAACAATCGAAATACGGTTCACAAACAATACAATAATTAAATCATAAAAAATAAATCTGATTATTTTTACAGTCTCATTTTCGTATGTGAGTTACTTCATTGCGTTTGAATATCGATTCTGATATCACAGTTAAAACGCCCGACAGAGTGTTTGTTACATATTGTATAACAGGTAGTTACGTATCCTAGAGTATGTGTACGATCTGATGGTGTCGCATCACAGGACGTACCACAGACGCAAGCTAAGCACATTTTGTAAAACAGTAAACAGTTCTTAGAACAAGTACATGTTGTTTTTATGTAATTTGAGACATCACAGGTGTGCTCCAGACGCTACCTCAGCACTTTTATCATAAACACGTCGAAGGTTCTAGAATAAGTAATGCGTATTGTTTACATCGCTCGACCATATAAATAAGGAAACTGTACATGAAAATTAAGTCTAATAAAGATCTTCACTCTGAACAGTCTTTTAAAAAGCTCCTCGAGCCGTCGCCCGATTTGACTGGCGCAGTCGGTAGGATACTCGCGTCGAGAAACCGTGCCCTTGAAGACACAAAAATCGGTCTGTCCGCGGAAATTTTCGGCGAACGTTTTAACGTTGTTACGGGTATCGCGAACCATCAAACAAATAAGTCTACGCAGCGACAAAGCCGAGGACGCAAGACTCAAGCAGCTACATTTGGGAGAATAGCCACGGAGATAATGTGAGTAGACCTTTTCACTTTCCCTCTGTGTCCCGTCTTATCCTAGATTGCTGTATTTAATTTAAGTTTTTTTTATGATTTAAATATTGAATTACTTTGAAGTAATTATTTTTTTTTATTGAAGAATTTTAAATCATATAATAATTAAATAAAAATGGAAAGCCACAAAGTGGAAAATGTTATTACTATGATACCAAAAGAAATGGTATCCATTATACCTAAATTTGAAGGTGATGGAAAATTAATTAATTTATTTATTAAGAAGTGTGAATATGTTATAAGTTATTATAGAGGATTAAATAATCCAGCGCAGGAATTATACGTATTCCATATTATCACAAGCAGACTGGTCGGTCGTGCCGCGAATTTAATAAGCGAGCGTGAAGATATAGAGACATGGTCCGCACTTAAGAATTTGCTAACGCAACACTTTGGTGATCCGCGTTCGGAAGAATGCATAGCCATAGAGCTAGAGTCACTAAAGATTAATAACGGTGAATCATTTATTGATTTTTGCAATAGAATACAGTACATGCGTAGTACGCTATTTTCAAAAGTGAACTTGTTGAATGATACTGGTGTTCGTAATGCCAAAATTATTATTTATAATAATATGGCAATGAATGTTTTCTTGTTTAATCTCCCTGAAGATTTGATACGCATTGTACGTCTTAAGGGATGCACCACTCTTGAAATGGCACTTAGTATTGTGACGGAAGAAGTTAACTTCCAGAATCAATACAATTCTAGAAAAACTAAACCCACTCAGCAACCGAAACCTTTCATTCAGAGTAATTATATACCGATGATGTCGAATAACATGACACCACAAAATTTTAAATTTGGTTATCAACCAAATATTGCTGTTAACAGACCACAATTCATACCTAACCAGAAATTTACTCAACCCAACAATAATTTGAAATTCGGTATGCCTATACAACAACATTCTCCATTAAATAGATTTTCACAGCCGAACAATTATGGACAATTTAAATTCGGTGTTCCACAACCACAACAGAATTTTAAATTTGGTTACCCAAACCAAGCCTTCAAGCCAAATTTTATGCAACCCCATAAACCCCAATCAGGATTCTATAGGAATCAACCGGGACAATTCCGTTTTGGCATTCCGCCAAACTCTCAAGCACATAGACCATCGTACAAATTAGACTCAGATGTTTCTATGCGCACCGCAGTTCCTTTGAAGAATACACAGCCAACTAATCATCTATTTTATAATGATGAACCAGAATATTATCAGGAAACTTATGAAAAGTATCCCGAGAAATATAACGAGGATGAAAACTCGTATGTATTCAATAACGAAGAGGAAAATCAAGTAGAACTTGATAACTCAGATAGTCCACAAAATGCTGCACAACAAAATGAAATTTTTTGTCCAGCAGCCTCCCCCGAGGATCCCAAAAATAGAATAGATTTAAATTATGATAAAACTCTAAAATTACCTCATATTATTATTCCGGAAATCAAATCACGATTTATCATAGACACAGGTTCATCAAGGTCCTTTATAAGCCCAGCTAAAGCATTCGAATATTTTCCCGACTCTACATACAAGGAACAGTTTGAAGTTATTAGCACTCATGCCCACAGTACTCATAATGAGGTTCTTTACATACCGCTATTAAAAATCTTTAAAAGTTCGAAATTTCACAAATTTCATATTTATGAAGTTGATAGTCTATATGATGGATTGATAGGTTCCGATTTATTAAAACAACTTGGCGCAAACATAGACATGAATAATCAGTTATTAAGTACATCTATCACACAAATACCTATAAAGTATAGTTCACCAGCTGAAATTCAGCTAGATAAAACCGAATTTCTTAGTAAGGAAATCGCTTATAGAGGTCATACAATTACTCTTGATAGTTCAGATAGTTTACCAGATACAAATGCGGATACCTTATCACAAATTAGATTAAACGCTATCGATGGTAAAGGCGAAGATAATATTTCTTTAGCCGTAAATGTTGATGACAGAGACTTACAGAGTGACGAATCTCGTCCAGCAAGTCCCATGTCAATTTCTTCAGATACTGAAAAAACTGAGAGCATTATCACAGTTCAATGCCGATCACTCTTTTCTATACTATCCCCATATAGTACTATGATAGCTACCGAAGAACGATCAAAGAGCAGTACGGAAAAAGCTCAGTCTGCTATTGACTTTGATACTAACGGTGTCCTAAAGTTGAATGGACCCAATAATAGACCAGATTTGGATAATAAGTTCTTAAAAGAGTACATCAAGCCTAAGTTTAAATATTCCATTTATTATGTAAAAAACGCACATAGGAAACAAAAAGCTAGAGATAAAAAAGAAGACAAACAGAATTTAAATATAGGAAGGCGTATGTTAGATCTAAATGGATAGTTATTAAGATATTATTTAGAAAAGATTAGTTTAGTTTTAAATACGAATTAATAGTACCAAGAATTGCATACATTAATACTAACAAGAATAATTGAAACATATTTAGAGTCTATTCATAATTCAGATAGAGTCAAATAGATTCAGATAAGAGTCAGATAGAGTCAGATAGAGTCAAATAGAGTCAGATAGAGTCAGATAGAGTCAGATAGAGTCAGATAGAGTCAGATAGAGTCAGATAGAGTCAGATAGAGTCAAATAGAGTCAGATAGAGTAAAATAGAGTCAGGTAGAGTACATCTTAATATTTTTACAGAGCAGTGCAGTCGGTTAGTTCCAACGCTTAGAATAAAAAGAGGTCTCCTGAATTCTCTTGGTTAATTAATAAAGCTAATTAACTTAACTGGAATATTACAAATTTAAAAATAGTAAGGTAGGAATTATGAACATCTGTAATAATGTATAGCTGAAACTTGTTCAAATGGATAAATCTATTGCAAATTTAAATAAAAATGTTAATGAATTAAAACTTCAAGAATTATTATATCATGTTATTCATGCTTGCAATCTATTCATTCATAATTTTCAATTAATATGTATAAAATTAGACGAGGTTAAATCCGCTATAGCATTCAGTAAAATAGGCGTATTACACCAGTCAATTGTGGATAGTAAGGAATTACTTACTATATTAAAAAATATTGAGGAAACTGAAAAACTAATTTATCCATCAAAACCTGAAAATTTAGTGAAAATAGAACAGACGATTAGTATGAAATCATATGTTAGAGATAAGCAGATTAATTTTATTATGGAAATACCTTTGGTATATAAGCAATCTTATTTTTATTATAGAATTGTTCCCTTACCTATTACCGAACCCTTTACCCAGAATACCTTAATTATAATTCCAAAACACCCTTACCTTATAGTGAATGGGTCGAAAACGAAATCTCTATCAAAGCCCTGTAATGTAATCGATGCTGATACTTATTTATGTAATGAAAAGGACGAGTTCCTTGTTGCCGAAGATACTTGTGTTGCAGATTTAATGCGATACTCCACAAACGCTTCTTGCGTTCAAGTTCCCGTCGAAATAGATGACGTCAAATTAGAAGCAATTCAGACTAATCGATGGATACTTTATTCGAAGAAATCCATAAAAATCACAAGATCCTGCAAGGATGAAACATTTCATAATGAAATTAAGGATACTTACGTAATAACCATAGATGATGATTGCGAATTGCAAATCCAGAATTATCACCTCCGCCAACATCAAACGAAATTCGGAGAAATACTCTATAATAAATTACCTATAATCAGCATACCAGAGACGATGTCCATAACAAGGATGCCAGAGTTGAAACCCTTGAATCTGCGAGGAACCGAGCTGTCAAACTTGCAGTTATTAAATTACGCTTTGGAAAATAGTGACAAAAATAGTGAAAATATGGTGAATGTGAAATCAATTAGTGTCGGAACAATAGTTTTATATATTATTGTAATATTAAGTGTAATTTTTATTATTTTGTATAAATTTAAGAAATTAAAAATGATAATTTTTCAAAATCATCTGCCGAAAATGAATACTCCAGATGATTTCGAACTTAAGGAGGGAGGAGTTACGTATCCTAGAGTATGTGTACGATCTGATGGTGTCGCATCACAGGACGTACCACAGACGCAAGCTAAGCACATTTTGTAAAACAGTAAACAGTTCTTAGAACAAGTACATGTTGTTTTTATGTAATTTGAGACATCACAGGTGTGCTCCAGACGCTACCTCAGCACTTTTATCATAAACACGTCGAAGGTTCTAGAATAAGTAATGCGTATTGTTTACATCGCTCGACCATATAAATAAGGAAACTGTACATGAAAATTAAGTCTAATAAAGATCTTCACTCTGAACAGTCTTTTAAAAAGCTCCTCGAGCCGTCGCCCGATTTGACTAGGTACTGTCCCACCAGTACCTTTTTGCGATATCAGTTTTTGCTAGTTTAATGTATTAATCGCTGATCAATTCGAGTAGTTGAAACGAGTTTTAGAGGCAATGAAAACTTTTAATGTTACTGTTTGGTAAGCGAGCGTCACGGTGGCGGGGGCGGGGGTGGGGTTTCGTCTCCAGGGGAGGGGAAGATGAACAGTTGTTGTAATGTACACTTAATTGCTTTCTACTGTAAATTATATGAATGTTTTTGTAGTTCAGATAGCGATTGCAATAATTAGGTAGGGATATTGTGAATATTTAGATATTCCTTTTGTAGGTTTATTTGTTAGTTATTTAGTTTAGTTACTAAATGAATTACTGCTACAGTTAATAGTAGTGATCCACGAGTGACGATGTGTGTGTGGATGTCATATACCGGGGGTGATTGCTGTAACAATTAATCAGTGTAAGAGTTTATTATATCGCCATGTGATTCCTTGGGTTGTACTCGTATGTAGAACTTATGTTGTTTACTGGGTTTATGCGCATGACTGCAACATTCCTGTATTCAAGTTGGCTATGTTTATATGCACGTTGCAATACATTATTCGGCTATAAGAGATAGCTTTCAATGATTGTTTTGTTAAGGTAGACGTTGATTTATCAGTAACACATACACGATGCGAAATTTTCTAATGTCATCATCATCATCATCATCAGCCTGAATTCGTCCACTGCTGGACATAGGCCTTTCCAAGTTGGCGCCACTCATGACGGTCTTCCGCCTTCCTCATCCAGCCGCTAATCATTTCTAATGTATGTAATAACAATTTATAAATCTATCTGAGGCCTGCACCGTACCGTTTATTTTTATTAGCGTGAATAACGAGATGAGCAGGTCGCTCACCTGATGGTAAGCGCCACGCCTGCCCATTAATAGAAGCAACGCCACACAGAACTTTGAATTACAAAGCACTGCAGGGCACTGGACTGTGCTCGTCACTACGAGACTTAAATAGTTAATTCTCATAATGCCCAGTAATTCCAATGACTTAAATTTTCTCCAAACCGCAACACAAGAGTGCTTACACGCTATTGCTTGGTGGCAAAAATAGATAAAGCGGTGATACCAACCCAGACAGCCTCTCGCATATGAGGGACGTACCACCTTGTTCCATTGTAAAAATGTAAAAGAAAAAATGCAACATCCTCAGTGCGAGCCTTAAGTGTAGAAACACTGAGAACACTACGCGTCGCGACGTATAGTGCACATCTCCAGATGGCGTGGGTGTCGCTACAAATGGCGTGGCTTGATGTCGTCTCGTATCACGCTCTCTTATTTCCTTCCACATTACCTAATCCATTCGAGGAGCGTTCTTCGTTCCAAGAACACGTTCCACTGGGGCCATTTAATAAAACTAATTATTACTACAGCCCGTTGGGCTGGCACAGAGGAGCGGGGGAGGGAGGTGGCCACTCTGATGCGCCTCCATGCTAATACTATAGAGGCGCTACACAAGTAATGAAATACTCGCCACGGCCATTGGAGAAGGCTCGGGCCCTCCGACCGCTGCGCGCCTCTCCGCGAAAACTTGCGCTGGGAAAACAAATAAATAAATAAAAAAGGGCACGATGAAGCAGCTCACGCAAAATGTACCAGAAGTATAGCTAAGAGTACCTATGTTTAATAGTAATAGCAAACAGAGAAAACAAACTCAAAAGATATTTCTTGAAATTAGCTAACAATGTAATTATATAAACTGTATTTTTTTAAATTATTTATTTAATTGTAAAAACAGTTAACATTAATTTGTACAAGAGTTGTAACATAAACTAATTTAAGTTTTTCTGTACATCAATTCTGTCACCCGACATCGTTCATTATATTAATAAAAAATAGACCCCCAAGAGGGTTGGTTATACATTATCTATTCCAATTCTAAGATCTAGTCAATTACGCTGGCCGGTTTCCAATACGACGGTAGTATAAAAATAAATAGTAACAAAACGCGGGCGCGGGTAGGCGCACCGTGAATCGATCATACTTACTAATACTAAGGCAATACAGGTTGGTCTTGGTTTGCAAATGCTTTTGAAATATAATGTCCCAACACTTAATAAAACGTGTCTACGGTTATAAGTGAAGCCGATGCCATATAAAACATGTCACGTAATAGATTCTGTAGACACTCAAGTGGAATAAACACGTAGTAGGGCTTTCATCAGATATCAAGTGACACGACTCTACCTTATGTCAGTGACAGGGCAATAAACTGCGAATACGTTTCGCGTTTTCACAGGGCTCTCATGTTTTATGTGTAATAGTGTTTATATTATTTATATTGAAAAGCTGGTGAGGTTTTGGATTTAATATACCCAGGTTGGGTATCTTACTTTGTGAGATTTTCGATTTGAAAATGCATGTTTCGCTTGGGATGGGAATCTATGCGGTATGCTTGCCCACTATCACGTCGTGGGATAGAAATAACAGGCTATGGCCGTACTAGTTGGACCTCTGCTATCCTTTCAGGGATATAAGTGTAAGGGTTTAATTTTTCAAGTGTTGGCTTATTTGCAGAGGTCGAGCATCAGATGAATATTTTCAACAGCGTTATAATAACGTTACTGCGGCGTACCATGAGAGGAGCTCGTAATGTTGTTTGTCCGTGTCGGCCGGTTCCGGTGGAGTGGCGCATTCAATCTGGCTGAAAAGTTTTACCTGTTGTGTGGCCCGTGAGGGTGCAGGGGCTTGGAGGCAAAGAACGGGGGGGGGGGGGGAAACGAGGGGGAGTGGACGAGCACCTCTCGTTTTGTTTGCTAATGGATGAAGTGATGGCAAAAAACACGTGCGTCCACGCCCGCTTGCAGAGATGACTTTCCGAACAGATGTGACACTGTGCTGTGTACAATAAGGAGCAAAGTGTATTCGAAACAATTACATTAAGTATTATTTTCGCCTGCAAATATTTCGTTTTGTATCTGAATATTTATCAGTATCATCTGTGATCTGACTTTATGTGTCTTCAAATAGTGCAAGGCTTAAGATAACTCTGACGTAATGGAAAAAGATTCAAATCCATGATTTTACCTATAATAAATCTAATATTGTGAATTTACTTACTTCCATAAAGCTTGTTTAACAACTAAGACAAAAATGACTTCACCTGGTCTCTAGGATACCTCGCTACATACTATATATTAATAGATTAGCTACATATTATATTATATATTTTACAAAGTACTAATAGTTTTTACCTTTTGTTTCTACTTCTCCTTCAATAAAGCGTATTGATTGCACGCATTGTGTGTTATCTGAGTTGCGAAATTAATATGTATGTCAAAGTAAAAGTCAACGTAAAAGTTCCATAAAACACATAAAACTTTATAGAAAAGAATACTTATTTTAAATAGGAGTTTGTATAACCAACAGGGTACGAAACAGAGACTATTCCGCCCTCACACCTGCTACTGTAACTCCTGTGAAACCGGGATCATCGTTGACATCGAGCAGTGAAGCTCGGCAAGTCTCTGCGAATGCTAAAAGGACTTACCTAGTTACGCAAAAAGGATTCAACCAACAACTAGTTCAAATAGAGATACTGAATTTGTTCTGCAAAATTCGTCAGTTTAAACTAATTTTATTTAGTTTTCTTAATAATCCTACTCGATAAATTTCTGATGCACGACTTAGCAATAATAAAGTCTTCAACCTGCCCTTATCCCAGTCGCAGTGTGGTCGGCGTAACGTGCATTTAAACACATGTTACAGAACGATTTGTTGCAAAAAATTACGGTAA
>HG995240.1:175000-352912 GCA_905332985.1 Mimas tiliae
AAAAAGCATGTTTCGCCAACCCTACTGCGAGTGGGATAAGGGCTGGTGGAAGAAGAACATTGTCTATTAATCACCTTATTAGCAGCGTACTAAGGTTGAAAACCGTGAGAAGTTCTAGGTTCAATTTTCAGGTCGGCCAATTACTATTTGTGTTCTAGGTTTCATTTTTGTTCAGGTACAGTTACTAGTTTACCGCCTCTTCTGTTGAATAATATTCAGTAGTAGGTCCCCCGTATGCGAGGCTACAGGGGCAGTCTGGGTACGTATTATCGCTTTGTCAGCGAAATTATTGGCAATTATGAGACTTGTCATCTTATGTTTCAAGGTGACGAGCGCAGTGCAGTGCCATGCAGTACTTTGTATTGAAAGTTCTAAGTGATACTGCTACTGTTTATGGATAGGTGAATTCACTGTGTTTTCAGTGTCAGTATAGTGTAGAAGCTATATCGTTAACACCATCGACATTGTGTCGGCGTCGTGCAATGCTCACGCGTCGGACACATTTCTACTGTATCTATCGGAAACCATTTGTTCAAGTAATGTGCGGTTGGGAACATCGGTAGTCTGTACGTGCGCGCACTCGCTAACCAGCCGTTTCATATATTGTACTCGCATCACCGACGTATACGCCTACTTGCTAAGATTTTTTATTGAACAGGTGAGTGATCCTCTAGTACTATTGGTGTTCATAGATGATGGTGACCATTAACCAATAGGAGCCCAACCTGCTCATTTACATAAACAAGACAGAAAATTCCTTGAGGCTGAATTTATGGATATTTATAGATATGTAGATTGATGTTGAAAACAGGTTGAAATATAAATTTGGCAGACCCAAAATATTTTTAAAGTAGGACGTTGTTACTTGTTATATACACCCCATATTTTCGTATGTAAACATTAATGAATTATGGAATAGTGACGTCACTTTGAGCCTATTGATGTTTGAAATTACATTCCTATTTACATAACTTATAAATAAAATATTTCGTAAAAAATACAGTAATTATATCTCTCAATAATGAATTTTACACAACAATAAATGTGCCGGGTATGGCGATAGGCTCGCCCCCTATCACATCATGGGACGGAGATACGCTCGGCGAAATGTGGGTGTACTGGTTACACCTTTGCCTACCCCTTCGGGGATTACAGTACGTATGTGTATATATGTATGTACAATTTTGGTGCAAGTTCCCCATTGTAATATAACATGATAATCAGTGGAGAGGAAAACCGCGCGCTCAAGATATTTTACACGTGAACGATACAGGCGACCGGATGGAAGATGTAAGGCAGTGGTGATGGTACAGTTGACGGTACAGTGTGATACATGTAGAAACAACTTACTGATGTTCCATCACGTGGAACAAAGTAAATCTTCCAATATATATATATCTTTGTTCCCTGGAATCCAATAACAATCGAAGTAAGTAATAAATTGTGAAACGAAATACGTTTATAAAACACTTTTATATAAAGCTTTATTTAGATAGTTTATTGTACCACCGAAGCAAGAACTAACAGAAAAATCGCATTCACGTGTCCGCGTCATGTAATTTGAAATAATATTCTTATGACGCGTCCTTTCGAATGACAGTTTTTTGTTATATTTTCGCCTTTGCCGTACGAGACAATCTCCATCTAAATAAAAGCCTCAAAAGAACTTGAAAATCTGCAAACAGGGGAAGTAGTTTGTAGTGGGAAGTATGACTTCCCTATAGTACGTTCCCTATTATAGTACTGCAATGTCATTTGGTATGCCAAATGACATTGCAGTACTATACTTTTTTGTTTTTGGCTGGCGTTATCCCAGCTTAATGCCAGGGTTCACCTTCTCATAGTACATATTTGATAGTATTTGGTACTATATGAGGTGATCCGTAGTCAGACCTCGACACACCGCACGGTAACCACTATACATACCACGAACATTCATGTGCTTGTTACAAACAATTTAAGTGTATATACCTATGTGCCGAGCGATCTTCTCCGAGTCAGAAATGCAATTTAACCAGTTCAAATATTGTAAGAGCCGACGTCCTCTTAACGCTCCGACAAACAGTATTACACTTACAATGTGGCATTTTTATTTGTGTGTCCTTATAATATAACGTTGTCTTTTACTGTTGTAATTACTTTTTTATAGATGAATATTGCCAAACTACATCCTAGTGTAGATTTATGTATTTTGTACTTTCTTGAGTGGTAGAGCTAGACAGTTGTCTACAGCATGTATGGGGCGGCTCGTCCGGGTCATTACCACTGTCTCACAGAAAACCGGCGTAAAGTAGCAGCTTGCTGCTGCGTTTCGTACGGTGAGTGAGATATCCGGAGGCCTAAACCCCCTCCCCTTCCCAATCTCTTAATTATCCCTTTCCTTTAAGGTCGGCAACGCACCCATGATTCTTTTGGTATTGTGGGCGTACATGGGTGGTGGAGATCACTTACCATCAGGTGACCCACATGCTCGTTTGCTGGCCTATACCATAAAAAAGAAAAATAAAAAACATGCGATTGCCGAAGACCTCAAAATTCCCGTGGCAGAAACATATCAATAACAAATACATGCGCCGTTTTATGTTGTAGGCATCAGTAACTATGAGGAACTTACGGGCTCACACCACTCTGGACCCCAAATAAATATAATTGGAGATAGAACTTTGACTCAGACATCTTAGTATCGAACCCGCGGCCTTTTCTCTCTCAGATGGCTACGCTTCCACTGATCAGCGTAGGCTGTCGTCATAAAATACTAGCAGATTTAGAGACATGAAGCGATATATTTAATTTAGAACACGTAAATGTACATATTAAATAAACAAAACCATCACAAGAGAATTCCTCAACAAATGACACAAGCAATACATTTCATTCATTCAGATAACCTAAATGTGTAAATAGTAATCATATCGTAAGATTAAAACATTACAAAAGTATCCCCAGCAAATGACATGGACTCATTTTCTTTTAGGATTCCTTTTTGTTTGGTGAAGCGAGGGATACAGTGGGATCAGTCGCCGGCCAGCGACCCGCGACCCGCCACGCTAATACAATCCGCTCACAACGACTTCCGTCGGATCCTATTACCCACGCCTCCTTCCATCCCCCTTCTCGTTCCTCCACGTCCTCCTGATTTGTCACCGCTCCCATCATACCGCCTAGACAATGGACATTCATGTTGAAGGTATTGTTCATTGTGAAAGACACTAATCTTAAAACGGAATCGCGGTATAAAAGGTAACGTATTGACAATATAGTATTACACAAAATGTGTGCTTCCTACCATATGCTATAAAGCTCCTACTACTATTATATGGTAGAACTACGGGTTACAACCTACAGTATAAGAGGGCCCGGTTGACTGGCAACCTCCCACTGTCTAAGAAAACCGACGTACAGTGGTAGTATGGTGTTGCATTACGTACAATCAATGCGATGACCGGAGGCATAAACCATCAACAATCCTTTTTATGAAAAGTCGATTCTGCACCTACGATTTGTCTGGCCTTACAGACACTCATAAGTCAGCTCTGGACCCACTGTCTCGTTTGATTACCAGAATATAAAAATATACGTAGAAATTCTCCAATTATTTTTTAGTATCCAATAGTAACAAGGTGCTTCAAATTTTAATGAAGGATCGTATTCCACTCAGTGAACAAGGAAATGATTTACACAATACGGAGGCTTTTTATCAAAGTACTAGTTTTTTTTATTTCTGACTCATACCTACATAACACTCAACAAGTTTAAGTTATATATTTTTCCTTTATTAGTTTTATTTATAGGCAGCATGCGTATGGTATTTTAACAGTGGTGCACCTTGAATTACAAAGTACTGCATGATACTACATAGCTACAAGAGATTTTCACATACATATATTATTGATATTGTATCGACAGATGGTCCGTGGAGCATAAATGTGGTGGAGAGGAGATCGCGCTTAGTCAGACGTAGTGTGGGGCGTCCTGCTGCACGGTGGACCCACGATTGGAAAAAGTTGGCGGGTAGCGAGAGGATGCGAGCTGTCCAAGACCAGAATGGCTGGCACCCACTTAGGGAGGCTTACCTTCAACAGTAGACGGCAACAGGGTCAGATGATAAGCCAGCAAGTTAGCGGAATCTGAACCACGAAAGCTATGTTACAATTATTGTTGTAATAGGATATTCCTTCAAAATAGATTGAGAAATGTTTTTACGACCAACTTTGTATTTAATTGTTTCTAATTTCTCTCGTTTATTTGTTAAATGTACGTGCTGCCATTACGACGAGTGTAAAAGTTAATTCGGAGTACCAATAAAAGTAATGTTTTTGTTGTAAAAAAATACTGTAGTTAATTAATTAAGTAGTACCAGCGGACCGTTTTTGTAACAACCATCAAAAATCAATACGGAAGTGTTACTCACTATATGAAAAGGTATTTTTTTAAAAGAGCCCGCTATTTTATGTATTATAAATATAAAGGTTGATAAAGCACTGATTATTTAAACAATATTTTAGTTTTCTCTGTCTACGCCATTTATAAAGTTGCTAGAAAGAGAAAAAACAATGTTTTACTAATCAGTGCTCGAATAACGTTTAAAAGTAAGGTCTATAGTTCGTGCATTTCATGACGATGCGCGCTCATCGAATCCGGAACTTCACCGTTCTTGTGTGTTTATCCTAATGCTACTACAACACTGGTAAGTAATACTTGCTATGTAGTAGATTTACGACGGTGCGGCTCGCAGTGCGCACGTCATAATAAAATGATCAAAATATGTTTGAGCAACCTCAATAGGTGGAATAACATTAATATTAATATTTAGTACAACGTGTCCTTCTATATCGTTGTCATCGAAGTTGTCGAATCCAATAAAGGAGCGATGCTATTTGCTGATAAAGTAGGGACGACGGACATCTCGCACGACATCACATAACGCTCGTCCGTCCGTTCGAAGACACAATATCCGTCGTGGGTCGTCCTCCTCTGGCTGGCCTCCCTCCCCCCCATCCCACGACCTCACCCTCGCCACAAACAAACGTATTATAAAGTAGCCTAATACGGTATATAATATAGTTCAGTCGAATACACACGTAAATCGTAATGCGCGCGGTGTCATGGAAATTTCCCTGTTCTACTAGTCGATACTAGATGTGGCACTATACTTTATTTGCAGAATTGTTTTTTAAAACAATTTTGTAGTATATACTGCCTCGGTGGCGGAGTTGTAATGCGTACGCGTTACGAGTTACGACTGAGGCTGAGGTCTCAGGGTCGATCCCCGGGTCGGGTAAAGTGATACTGAGCATTTCGTAATAGAAAATTGTATTCTAATTGTATATTATTATTTAGACTGCCTCGGTGGCGCAGTTGTAATGCGTACGCGTTACGATTGAGTCCAACGCTGAGGTCTCGGGTTCGATCCCCGGTTCGGGTAAAGTAGTTGGGTTTTTCTATTACGAAATGCTCAGTATCAGCCCGGAGTCTGAAATTTGTGCCCGGTATGGCGATAGGCTCACCCCCTATCACATCTTGGGACGGAGATACGCGAAATGTGGGTGTACTGGTTACACCTCTGCCTACCCCTTCGGGTATTACAGGCGTGAGTGCGTATGTATGTATAGTATTATATATTTTTAAACTCACTTATTTTTAAGTTTTAGATAAACTTTTTTATAATGCAGTGCTAGTATTGTTATATTAATGTCATTATAAACTGTTTTCATTATATCGTTATCTAATTTCGATAATTCTCATCTATTTATAACATTTTAAGTTGGGTGTGATACTCATATATTGTTCAACTTCAGAATATTAATATTATATACATTATATATCACTGAAAAATGGTCACCATAGGTGGTGGTCACCTGCCTGTCACAGTTACCTGTCATGACGCGCAAATGTCAAAATCGATATTGATTTTAATGTTAGTTGTAGTGGATGGTATGTGCTCATAATTGTTAAAAATAAATTAAATTTATTTTCTTTTTTTTGACAATATAGTTACCAACATAATAATAATCTCTCTCTCTCTCTCACAAAATCTCTACAAAAGCCAACCTCTAGCTTATTTTATCACTTTATCAATAGTTGATTTTCACAATTAAAATTATAGATGAAAATTATTTTTTTACAGTAATTATTTTTAAAAACAATAATACGGAAAATCATCTGACAATTGGCGAGAGAATAAAAACTTCCATCCTATTTGTGTACATGTGACATACGGTGGTATCGTTTTATTCGTGTTGTTGATGCGGCGCGGTGCGGGACAGCTGGCGAGGGGGAGGGGGGGGGGGGGGGGGGGTCGTGTCGTGGGAGCTTTTGATTCGATCCTGAAATTTATGTTCATTTCACGCTCGTTTCTTTCACACTTTTACTTTGATCAGAGGGGCTAGCACGGAAACTTGCGAACAGTTATTCGAGCTGTCATCGACAACAATTTCTATGAGATTTTAGTACAGCGCCTCTATCGTACGTAAAAGAAACTAATATATATGGAATATAGACCAATGATATTTAAGGAATTATGTGTCGAGCCCTCGATACCTTTACATTACGATTTCGATAGTTTTCCGTGCTAGCCCCTCAGCTTTGATTGAAATTTATGCCATTTGCGGCTGAAATATTGACACCGCGCTTCGTGAACAATTTGATACTTGTACACAATGTATGGGGAAAATTTTAATTTCTTTAGTCATAATTATAATATAAATTTTGACATCATTTGACTCCGCGGACAGAATAAGGAATATACTTCATATATTTTTTTTAATAAAATATAGATTTAAAACGATAGCAATATTTGAATTTCGCCACTAATGATTCAACTATTTTTTTATAGCATAGACCGGCAAACTACTAAGTGGGTCACCTTATAGTAAGTAATCTCCACTGCCCATGAATGCCCACAATACTAGAAGAATCATGGACGTGTTGCAAACCTTAAATGAAAGGGATAATTAAGATATTGGAAAGGGGTGGGGATTTGGGCCCCCAAATCTTACTCACCATACGAAACACAGTAGCAACCTTTTCTGTGAGAGTGGTAATAACTAGGTAGAGCCGGCCTATTCATACTGTTTACAAGACTCTACAACATGGCTCTATCACTAAACTGTATACTGTGTACCTTAATTTCTGATTGAAAATTATATCAATATCAATTTTAAAATGAAGGTAGTCAAAGTAACATTAACTTTTCGAGACAACGACTATAAACTGACTACACGTCAGTCTCTCCCGTGACCACGAAGGCTGAAAAGCTTTCGAAACGTCGGGAATAAAATAAAAATTAAACCGCGATAAAATCCGTATAAACTAGTTTTATTTTAATGAAAATTATATAGTTTATTAAAATTACGTAGCACATCGATTTTAATAATCCCTGCCTACGCCTACGGTATACAGGCGTGAGTGTGTATATATGTAAAATAAATATACTACTCAGTTTTACACATATTCCTGATCGTACACTAAGTCTTGTGCGGGTATCAAGAACCACGTATGACTCGCGGTCCCACACCACCCATACCTATATTTGTGGACATCACAAAAATTTATCTCTATGCCGAGATGGAACCCCTGGCTCTTGTTTGACAAGCGACTCACTGAATATACTTTTCCAGTATGTTTAGATTGCTCTGGTTAAAGGAACTGGGCTAGAGTTTTTACAAAGGTTATCTTTGTTACGGGACAGTGTACTTCAAAGTATCTCTTTGAAGTAAAAATTTAGTTAGTAAGAAAACTTTACAAAGAGTTTGTGGGACGTCGATTAAATGATGCAAAGTATGTAGAGAATATAACGTGTACACATTTTTTTTACTAGTCCTGAGGGGTTAGGCCTAGTCCACCACGCTGGCCTAATGCGGGTTGGCAGACTTTACATACCTTTGATATTCTTATGGAAAACTTCTCAGGTTTCCTTCACCGTTAACGCAAGTGATAATTAACAATTAATACACACATAACTTAGAAGAGTCAGAGGTGTGTGCTCTTGGTTTCGAGCCTGCGACTTTCGTCTCGATAGTCCGTACCACACCCCACTGGGCTATCGCTATTTTATTTTTTTGTGGTAGAACAACGAAACTAATTTTATCTACAGCTCGACCAGGATATCACTGTCTCTCAGAAAACCAACTTGAAATAAAAACTGTGCTCTCATATTTCATGGTGTCAGTGAGAATGCCGCGGTACATATAGAAACCCTCGTCCTCTTCCTAACACCAATGTTCTATTTTAACATTTCGGTAACTTACTCATGATTTCTCTGGTACGAGTACTCATGATACGAGTATTATGAGAGTTCATACGTCATCACTTGTAACTTAACCCACTTGTTATATACCTAGTCTTCAGCCATAAATGTAAAGAGAATACATGTCAGGATCATCATTGAGCTAAACAAGTAATTCGCTCCTATACGGATTAATTGAAAAAGGTCTCGAGAGCGTCCCCTCCCAGGTACCACCCCGCACCAGTCTACCGCCTGCTGAGGGATGTTTAATGAGCTCGTTCCTTCCCTTGCCTTTTTGTGGATTTTTTTCATTAAAGTCTAATGTAAAAAAAAAGAATTTTTGCCAATAAATAAATACATCTAATTTATGTTTATAGTGTTTTGGTTTATTTAAACAACGGAAGTTATTTATCATATTAATTAAATGTAAATAAGACGGAGCATTTTAAGCACGAGGGTTAAGGCATGAGACCGGGAATAGAGCCGGAGGGTAAGTGATTATCACAATCCATGAATACTCACAATGTCTAAGGCAGCGGGAGTGCGTTGCTTGACTTAGAAAAGGTATTGGAATTGGATGGCGGAGAAGAGTGGGGCAGATACACTGACCATCTGAAATGTATTTCACCTCTGTGTTCTTTGAAACAATGGCACTATTTTGGTCAAGGTTTATAATCAGGCCCATTCATCCGGTAGAGAGAGAGATTAGAGAGATAGGTACATATAATAAGATTACTTATTTTTTTTATTAGCTTGAGTGACGAAATGAGCAGGTTGCTCGCCTCATAGTAGGCGCCACACCTGCGCATAAACAAAAGTAATACCGCACAGAACTTTGAATTACAAAGCACTGCATGGCATTGGACTGCGCTCGTCACCCTGAGACATAAGATGCTAAGTCTCATAATGTCCAGTAATTTTACTGGCATAAAAGTCCTTCAAACCGAAACACAACAGTACACTGCTGTTTGGCGGCACAAATAGACAAAGCCGTACCAACCCAGAAGGCCTCTCGCGTACTACCACCTCGTGAAGCATCGTATCTAGCATCAACTAGAATGATGAAATGATCAATGAAACAGTTAGAGTTTATATCAATAAAAAATTAATGTATTATAGATAAAAATCCTCTACATAGAGAAGAGATGAAAAAAGGACGAGATTTTCGTTACTCTTAAGTCCGATACTAAGAAGGTCAGTAAATAAGCCGGGCTGTACAGACGAGCATTTCCAATGTATTTTTAAAGTTAAACTGGTGTTGCCGAGGACGGGAAATCCTACTTCCTTCTACTTACTATTTTAATTGTGAAAGTTTGGATGTTTGTGAGTTTGTAAATTTGGATGGTTATTAGTTCATCACGCCGTAACGGCTGAATGGTTTTAGATGAAATTTAGCACACAGGTAAATCAAGACCTGAATTAGGAAATAGGCTTTTTATCGCGGAAAAGGCCATTCAAGCGGGCGAAGCCGCCAGCAAACGCTCGTTAATAAACAAAGTTCAACTGGAGCTGAAAACACCGGCAATGTAAACGACCACAACTCCAGATTGCAACAGTCTGCAGGAGTTCATTTAGAAGCAATCGTTGAGAAGCAACGAGCTCGAATAATTACTCGCCCGACGCCGCCCACTGTGAACTAACGGTTTTATAGAATGTAAGAGTTTTAGTTCAATAATATATATTTTTTATAGCATAGGCCGGCAAACGAGCAAGTGGGTCACCTGATGGTAAGTGATCTGCACCGCCCATGTACGCCCACAATATTAAAAGAATTATGGGTGCGTTGCCGACCTTAAAGAAAAGGGATAATTAAGGGATTGGGAAGGGGAGGGGGTTTGAGTTTTCGGATATCTCACTCGCCGTACGAAACGCAGCAGCAAGCTGCTAGCATGGGCTGCTAGTTTTAATAGCATGGGTGTTTATAGGCTTTGGAGATCACTTAACATCAGGTGACCCCTTTGCTCGTTTGCCGGCGTATACTATATTTTTTCTCCTCCATGGTCTAGTAGCAGCGTAGTTATGCTGAGAAACTATAAGGTCTATGGCTTATCGGCATATAGGACACGAATTCTAGTCCCCGGTAATAAATGGGTCATTTTTAGAATTTAAGTAACGTGCTACTAAGCTAATGAGCCGATATTATGTTAACAAAATTAATTGTATTATTTTAAAAAATCCCTAATCTTACTATTCATAAATCATGTTACTCAAGTTATTCCCTGTTGACACTTATTAACTGTTGATCCGACCTTACTTAATACATAGTCGCCGAGTCACGCTCGACCGTTTTTGTTGCCGACAGTACAGGATCCGCCAGTCACGCTCTAGTAATTACGTTTTAAATTCTATACTTTGTTTCAAATTTCGCTAAAGTGTATCAGCGCGGGTTCTCAGCGAGGTCTGGTATTAGCGTAAATACAATTTAAATCCTACACTTTAAATGTACAATTCTTGTATATAATTAATCGATTTCTCGGAAACGGCTCGACCGATTTGGATGAAATTTGGTATGTACATTTATATATTTAGATTATCCGGATATTTGAAAGCCCTAGATGTAAGCAACATTCATTACAAACATACTGAGTAAATCTTTCGTTTATTATTACAATGTGAACACGCGTAACATGAGAGTGCAGGTAATTAAGCCGCAGTATAACAAGCACAATACAGGCAGAGGGCCGGTGTCGATGGAACGACAACAATGGCCAGCTTCGCAAGTCTTCTTAACGACTTCCTATCTCTTCTGGTCGCGGAGCCAGCTCGCCGCCGGAACATGCAGGGAACATCAGTGAGGCATATATTAATTATTCATTTTAGTTTTTACCCAACAGTCACATACATATTCGTGATCAAATTCTAGGTTAACCTGTATCGTAAGTATAAGAAATTACGAGAGGTTTACAATCCCACTCACTTTCGTTTCACGGGATCGAAGCCACGGCCTTTCGCTTCGTAGCCGGCTACTCCCTGCTGCGCCTCAAAAGCTGTGTCTACTGCTCAGCTAAGATGTCTCTTTATAAACACTATTCGCCTCCGTAGAAGCTTGCAGTAGGTAAGTGTACACTGTACACTGTACACTGTACACTGTACGTGAGTGCATTATTGTGACGCTTCAAAACAGCATTAGTGCGATAATTTATCGCTCCGTGTAATAAACGGCAGTTTAATAAGAACTATATACGGACTAGTATTTATAATGTTTAGGAAAACTATACAGAAATTGGATATTAAATGGGTATCAATTGCTGATAGGGAACAAACAAGTAAGCTATCTTATCAGATACTATCGTACGTGGTCACCAAAAGCCGTAAAACATTCACATTTAGACTCAAACCTTTACCTTTCCGGTCGTTCATCAAATTAAGAAAATGAAAAGTCTGGCTGAGCGTTCAATGAGAAACCATACGTGACACATCTCATGTTATGATATTTATAAAAGCCCCCACATTTTTTCTGAACCAAAAGTGTCATCTCCATCTTAATTTAAGGCTGTCTGGTAGAGATTGCTTTTAGTGATAAGACCGTCTTTTGTAACATAGCTTAGTTATAAGATTCCAAGTGTATTATTATTGATGTACACAATTTATCTATCTAGAATAACTCTTCCGGTGTATCAACATTATAATTTACATTCCTATCATAAGTGATATTTTCGATAACTAATTATAATATTATTGCCCTTGTTATAATTCATTAGACTCTATGCTTACAAATAAATTCAAATTATTTATTTAATAATCAGGCCAACAAGGTCACTTTTACACGTTATTATTATTTATAATTATGTTTAAAATCTATCGGTACTTCAGAAACATCCACAGGCCTGAGAACAAAGCATCGAGAAACTCAGCCGTAGGCAAACATGAAAACATATAGCAATATAATAAAATTTTACCCAACTATATCTTAATTAAGGGTTATTACAAAAACTTTAAAACACAAGTTAATTTATGAACCTGATAAAACGTCTGATTTCTAAACTTTAAGTTTAATTAGAGTTTTATTCATCACTGTTTTATACAGTTATCCTAATCGTGTTAGTTTTAGTTAAGCGAGATTAAAACTGGTCTAATTAGGTTGTTCTTAATACATTTTCTCTCTAGTGTTGTAAGAGCCATCTCAATAGACTGTCTCACTAGGACACGATAGAGCAGGCGTAACTGGGGTTGGCACTGCAAAGAATTTGTAAAGCATATTCCACATGGCGTCTGTTTGCATGATCAACCATACATTTGTTATCAGTCCAACTTGGCATTTTATTGACCAGGCATCGACAGATAACGAGCCTACAATTCAATTTGATGTATGAAGTGCCCCAAACTGATCTACTCGATATCGGCCATGCGTAGATACAAGTTTATTTGATATTTTCATGTCACTAACTTAGGACGTGACGTGTAAAATAGCGTGCTTTAGTCGTAGTGTTGCAGTACTGGAGGCCAATTCTCGTAATTTAAAATGTTCAAAATATCATTCCGATCTGCAAATGGCATTCTCTTAAACCAATAATCAACGTCAAATGTGAACATACATCGTAATAAGATTGAATGTAGAATAAAAGTTGTCTGAAGCCGAAACGGTATAATGCTACTGCTAATGCTAGGTGCATTTGACGCTGATTATTGGTTTAACAGAATGCCATTTGCAACTTTCTTGACGCTGAGATTAGATCGGAATGATATTTTGAACATTTAAAATTACGAGAATTGGCCTCCTGTTCTCCGTATGTAGCGCGACAGGGAAATGAGAAAAGTTGCCGTGCGCAAGGTGCTACCGGACGTTTACGCTTATTTATTGAACGACCTCTGAGCCCATTTTGAATTTCGCCGGCGCCGTAATGGCACCGATGTGTTTTGGCTCGGATAAAACTTTTTCAATATTTACTTTTTTTGTTACACCTTGCTATTTGATTGTGTGATTTTTTATCGTTAGCTGCTCGCCCACACACGCGCACACTCTTGCGCCCACGTTATGTTCTGCGTTATTACCGACATAATGTGCTTCCGCCGCTCACAGTTTAATGTTACTTTACTCAAATCACTTTTTATGTCTTTTGTCGTTTATTAAGTACACCGTACTTATCAGATAACAGTTTGTTTTATACTAAAAATGCACAATTCAATATCTAAGAAAGACTAATTAAACAGCTAATCGAATTGTTAATGATTCCGATCTCACGGATAACCTGGAACCTTTAGTTTTGTGGAGAGACTTTGGTCCTCTCTGCGTGTTCTCTATTGTCTGTCCCACGGGGAGTGCTCTGAGGAACTGTTTAAGATGGTTCCCATTTCGCTGTCCTACCATCGCACCACCCGACACCGCAGTACAGTTCATCCATACCACCTGGAAACAATCCGATCTAGCATCGTACGTTTCCAGCGGTCATTTATACAACGCACGTGCAAGCTCTGGAATGAAATCTCTGCCTCGGTGTTTCGAGCGATATGACATGGATTTTAAACGAGGCTTAAAAAGAGTATCCCTTCAACGATAGGTAGGAGCTGTCTATAAGTGCAATAAAAAGAGTATACACAATGTAATTGACTGCATTTAGGACGGTAAATTTGTTGGTGAAGTATGCTATACCTTCGCAGTGTAGCCGGATGTAAAACAAGTACGATTTCGATTCCCGCATCGAGGCGAATGTTTGTGTGATCCACAAATTTGATTTCGGGTCTGGGTGTTTGGGACCATAAGTCCCTCGTAGTACCTGCCAACCACGTTACACTTTAACCTAGTGTGGGATCAGGATAATGTGTGTGACTGCTCAGTGTTTTGTTACTTTTGCAGTACTAAAACATAGATAGTTTAAACAAAGCGATACTTTTATTATATAAAATGATTGTGTGAGATGCTAAAAAAATAAGAATAAAATTATTTGTTCTACCATCCAAAAAGACGTTTATGTGTGAATGGTCCGTTATATTCAATTGGGTAATTACTTATTTATTGTACACAAGACAACAGACAAAAGACAACTTTAGAACAAAGTAATTTAAAACAACACTTTGGGACAATAGCGGTCTTGTCGCTATCGACGATTTATCCTACACTGGATAAACTGGATTAAAAAAGGGAAAAGTAAATGTTTTATTTATGTACCTATATAGAATCAATATTTACTATCGAGTCAACTTTTGGGAGCCCGCGAGGACGTTTTTAAAAAGACAATATTTAAAATGAATTTAATTTTTATTGTCCGAACGTTGTGGAGACTAATTACAGACTAACTTAACTCTAAGATTCACAAACATTAATTGGACTTACAACTATGGTGGTCGTCTGACCGACAATGCATGATCATCAAATAGTCAGGTGTGCAGAGCCTGGGCGTGAGAATGTCGCCCAGCGCGAATAACAAAAAAGTACTTACGGGGTTAAAAATACCTGACTATTGGACATTACTGGGAATATAACTATCGGGTGTAATGTGTTTATCTTCACAAAAATGTCTCAATTTTGTCCCTTTTCGGATCATGAATCATTCTCAATGCTTTTTTGGTTTAATTGAGGTTATACCCTATCATACGATGTTAGTTCATTATTTCGTTGTTCAGTAAATAACATAAAATGCTTAGAGCTATGTCAGAAACATGGGTACTAACAATTATTTGAAAATAATTGAAAACATCCTAACTAGTATATAATTGGAGAAATGTATACTGGTAGCGAGACATTGTTGACATGTTTTACTATATTCATTGAAGTAGGAGGCCCAAATTCCCCTCCCATTCCCAATCCCTTATTTATTTAGGACGCCAACTCGCCCACGATTCTTTTGGTATTGTGGGCGTACATGGGCAGTGGAGATCACTTACCATCAGGTGACCGACTTGCTCGTTTAACAGCCTATGCTATAAAAAGTAGGTAATGTACCATGCTCTTTATTTTAAAAGGTTTTAGTTACAGTTTTGAATATTAAATAAACAAGAAAACAATTATAAATATAAAAAAAAAACCTCAGAAATGGCGAGGCCTAGGATCCACGCCACCAGAGTGAAATACCTCCTCACGATGCGTGACCTGTCCAATAAAACGGCTTAACACTGAAAGCTACCATGAAGTAGGTTTATATTTATTATTCTAAACGACGACGTGTGCAGGTCGCTTGCGTGATGGTAAGCGTCATGCTTGCCATCATGCCTGCCCATAAACAGAAACAACTCCAAACATAGCTTTATATTACAAAGAGTATCGTCATTTCGAGCTATTTTGTTCTTACAGTGTTTACGTACTGCATTCGTATCCGGAGTCTTTATTTCATAAAATTTTATGTCTAAATATTAAATTTATTAATTGCAATACGATTATCTGCACCATGCAAAAAAATTGACGTATTAAGTGTTAACTAAAGATCATGAATACATTTTTATGATATTGAATATGAATTGATGAATGAACGAGCTGCACAGACTTTTGTAGTCTCGCCCCCTTGCACATAGTATTGGTGGGGTCATTTTTTGCTTGAGTTACGTTTTTATCATCATATTTCGATGACTCTAGCCGATCCGACTCCGTTGCAGATCCGAAAAATGACAGTCTGAAGTAATCGTAATTTATATACCTAAAAAAGAAAAGCTAGGATCATTAAATTTAGTCAGACGATAGTTTGTGTAATGTAGGTAAGGGGTAAAAGAAGGGGTTGAACTTTGTATGAAACACGCGAGCGGAGCAATAATATGCACGTGGGTGAAACCGAAACCGGGTGATCGCTAATACGAATTAGCATTAATGGCAGCTACTGTTTACTACTTGTATCTGTTAATCTTTTCAGAGTAAAACATCCGAGGCGCTCATAGCTAGTTGCACTCACTAATCAGTAAACGATAAGCGAGTTAAGCAACCCTTGGTGCGGTCAGTCTATGGATGGGCGACTGCTTAGTGGTATTTCAACAGAGCGTCTCCGTGCTTCGGAGGGTACGTAAAATGTCGGTCCCGGCTGTTATCAACTGATAACAGTCGTTATGCCAAGTCGGAGGCCTTCGGGTGGCTTAAAAAAACTCTGACACTAGGTTGGCCACTAACCATTCGATAAGAAGAAGAAGAAGAGTAAAACTAATATAATTACTTACTCAATTAATTTCGTCTTGTAAGACGGTAAGTTAAAACATGTTCAAAGTTACCCGCTAAAGGTCGAAGTATCCTGAAAATACCTGAATGTGTTTTCTTTATACCAATAATATTAATTTGTATAAAAATACACCCAACAGTCGCAACACATAGTCCCGACCCCACAGTAGGTGAACCTGTATCGTGGGTATCAGGAACTACGAGGGACTGGCGGTCCCACAACACCTAGACCCGATACAAACTTTTGTGGATCACATAAACCTTTGTTTCGGTGCGGGAATCGAACCCACGCCCTGTCGCTTCGCAGCCGGCTACTCGCCCACTGCGCCACGGAGGCTGTCGCTGTGAAACATGTGATAGCTTAACGGGGAGTGGAATGTTCTGCCGTGATAGATGTTGTCAGTTTAATCTCCACTCCCAGGGCACGCACCTTTGACTTTCCGATAGTATGTGTGTAATGTGAAAGAATACATCGTGAGGAAGCCTACATATCTGAAAGTTATCCAAACATTTAGAAGGTATGTGAAGTCTAATCTCAACACTGGGACAGTATATAATAAACAAGTGACTATTTATGGTTAAAACATCTAAGGCTTCCATATTTTTAGACTTTAGACTAAATGTAGCCAAGATGTTTCTCCGTAATGAGTTTATGTTATCACGCCACGAGTGTGGTGGGCGTGTTGGGCGTGGTGGGCGCCGTCAGCTGATAATCTCATCGCAGGACGATGTTCCACACGAGTGCACACCCCCGCACTACCCCGTCGCTTGTGTCGGGTTACCGACGCGACGTCTTAAGACCTTGATCGACCAGCGAGGAAAACCGCGGTTTTAGGGACGCCGGTAAATTTTGTTCATGGGGGAACAAAATTATACATATATACGCACTCAATCCTGTAATACCCGAAGGGGTAGGCATAGGTGTAACCAGTACACCCACATTTCACCGAGCGTATCTCCTTCCCATGATGTGACAGGGGCCGAGTCTATCGCCATACCGGGCACATATTCCAGATTCCGGGCTGATATTGAGCATTTCGTAATAAAAAAACCCAAAACCACTTTTACCCGACCCGGGGATCGAACCCGAGACCTCAGCGTCAGCCTCAGTCGTAACGCGTACGCATTACAACTGCACCACCGAACCAATCGGTCAAGCGTGGGTTAATTAATGCTTAAATGGTTCAATTAACGTAAACTGATCACCCGTTTGTGCTACTCGAAAACCGTATGACCATAAGCAAGGCTGGCTCGAAGAAATCTCTTATAGAGATAAGTCCAACTTTGTACATGTAGTGTTAGAACTGTGATTTGTTGTATACAATAAAGAATAAGTCACCATGAACAAATACAAGTACAATCGACCTAGCGTTGAAGATTATAATACGCTATAGATCAGGCTTATCGGTATTACTTTCGCGAAATATGGACGTACTAGTTACACCTTTTCCTACCCCTTCGGGTATTACAGACGTGAAAACGTTTGTATGTATTGCGTGTAAGAATAAGTTTAAGTAATAGACAAGCGATCTTTATTAATTGGGCCTAAAAACAGCAACCTATCAACGCCAATAGTTACCACGACTCGTTGCTTGCCAATTAACATATAAGCGGTAAACTGTTTTCTTCGCTAGTAAACCAGCACAGGTCCCCTAAAACCGTGGGTAGTACAGCTCGTACGTCGATCACCCGCCTTATATACTTAATGTATTACATCCCCCCTCTCCGTGTACCTGTCTACCTCATGTGCTAACGAATATGGGGATAAAAGCAAGTGCTTATCGTTTTTGTTTCGCAACACATTTATGTCAGCTCCTGAATTGTCTCTCCCCATGCAATTGTGTCGTCGCGAGGCTGCGGAACAAACACATTATACAAGAACATATTTTATTCTTGTACATATACATATACATATGCACTCACGCCTGTAATCTCCGAAGGGGGTAGGCAGAGGTGTAACCAATACACCCACATTTCGCCCGAGCGTATCTCCGTACCACAATGTGATAGGGGGCGAGCCTATCGCCATACCGGGCACAAATTCCAGACTCCGGGCTGATACTGAGCATTTCGTAATAGAAAAACCCAATACCACTTGTACCCGACCCGGGGATCGAACCCGAGACCTCAGCGTCAGCCTCAATCGTAACGCGTACGTATTACAACTGCGCCACCGAGGCAGTCATATCTTATTCTTCTAATATTTCTTTTATTGCACGGCATGCTGAGACAAGCTGTTCATTCCCCTAGTGTCTGACTGCTGCCGATGTACGGCTGTACTCGTTACGTATTACAAATCGTTCACTTAATGTATAAAAGAAGTGTGCAAGAATTGTAACAAGTGAACAACCGTAGAAATAAAACTAGTTTATACGGATTTTATCGCGGTTTGATTAAATTTTAGTCCCGTATAAACTAGTTTTATTTCAATGTGTAATATTCGCGTAAAAATAAGAAATCACTAAGTGGACAATTGTCGATTCTGTCTAGCCCTATGTGAAATAGGCGTGAGTATATGCATGCCAGGGCATGGGACCAAATAATCTCCATTGGCATTCTCAGGAGTTGTTTTATTCAAATCTTAGTAATTACTTTCCATTAAATCTGTATCTTAAATTTTTGTACATAATGTCATAGAGATATTTTGCTTTTATATCATTTGAAAGTGAATCATTATAAATTCTAATCTCGTAAAGCTTCATTCATTTTGTACCTTATTCATATTAAATAAACCATTTTATGGAAAATTAGATAGAAGCGAGATATTAATAAAGCGTGCATATTTATTTATCTTCACATTAAACACATATAAAGCAGCGATAGCACAGCGAGGAGTAATACGGACTGCTGACACAAAAGCCGCAGGTTTGAAATCAGTTCTAAGAGCATATAACTCTTACTTTTCTAAGATTCGTGGAAATTCATTGTTAATTATCGCTTGCTTTAACGGTGAAGGAAACATCGTGAGGAAACTTACATACCTTAGAAGTTCTCCATGAGATTTTCGAAGGTATGTGATATTTACCAACACGCATTAGGCCAGCGTGGTGGACTAAGGTCTAACCCCTCTGTACGGTGCTAGCGACCTACATCGTACTGCGCTGTATCAGCGCTTTACGCCACACGTATTAAATAGTATTAATTGTATTGATTTCACCAGTCAGTTCACGTCCGATCATCGACCAGTTCGCGTGCTCTCATTACCATTACCATTTTTACCATACCATTTGATGGTTTTTTTTTTATTATTAATTAATTCGTAGAGGAGGCCTGTGCCCAGCAGTGGGACGTATTTAATACAGGGCTGACAGTAATAAACTTCACTATAGACTCTAGAGGCGGTGTATGGTACTGGTAAGATCGTAAATTCCACAAATTAATAGTAATTATAAGTTAAAAACTTCAAAACCGGACGGAGATACGCTCGGCTAAATGTTGGTGTACTGGTTACACCTCTGTCTACCCTTTCGGGGATTACAGGCGTGAGTGCGTATGTACGTATGTATGAATATAAAAAGAATCCGTGAATCCGTGAATCCGTGAGTTATCCGTGAACGTACGTAAAAAAATACACTTGAATTGACAACCTTTGTTTTTTGCGTCGGTTACAAGTAATACACTTAGTCCGTTGTTTGGCACCGTACTCCAATGTTCACTTGTCAGGGAGACGTGACTAGCAATATCGAGGTCATCGCCCTTAAGGAGATTAGTCCAATACCCGTAGTCGGGGGAAAATTGATTGAATGCCCTTTCCGCCTTTCTACTGATAAAAAAGATACAAAGTTTAATTTACGAAATTAAATCGAAACAAAGCTAATCTTTCTTCTTGCCTGACTTTATCCCGGCTTAATGCCAGGGTTCATCTTCTCGTACCATAGATTCGACGGTATTTGGTATATGGGACACCCCATCGTCTGACCGCCACAATCCGCAATGGGGACCAAGTTTCGCCATTGTCAGATTGTAACACATGCAGGTGAAGTTGGCCTTGGATGCCCACTTACACTCCAAATTGAAACAAAGTTAATGATTATATCTTATTAATATTTAGTAGATTGGTAGTGTTTAGACTTTTTTATTAATAATAAAACTATTTATTGCACACAACACATTATACATCTGTAGTAAATTAAAAAATAAAATATTTTAAATACTGTTTCGGAACCTTTACCGTCATGTTCCCTCCACCATACCAACAAACGCTGTACACACCCACAGCAACCACACATGAAGCGCCCCGTCCTACTTCCTCAAATGACGCGACGCACCGGCGAGATTACTACAGAAGGCCAATTCTCGCAATTTTAAATGTTCAAAATATCATTCCGATCTAGTCTCAGCGTCAAGAAAGTTGCAAATGGCATTCTCTTAAACCAATAATCAAACATAGATCGTAATGAGAATGAATGTAGAATAAAAGTTGACTGAAGCCAGACCGGTATAATGCTACTGCTAATGCTAGGTGAATTTGACGTTGATTATTGGTTTAAGAGAATGCCATTTGCAACTTTCTTGATGCTGAGACTAGATCGGAATGATATTTTGAACATTTAAAATTACGAGAATCGACCTTCAGGTGCAATACAACGAATATTGGTATAGTGGGAAAACATAATAACATTAAATTTGAATGCATTGTTCCGAATGTCATGGTGTGTGTGTTTAAATTGGATGGTTTTAATAGTATATTTTTTTAGAAGAATATCATGAGTGAGCATGTCGCTACATAAAATATTAATTCTGATATAGGAGGTAGGGCTCTGTCATGCGAGATTCAGTATATTATGTAGGTAACAGAATCATTGTTATGTCTGTTTCTAATGCAAAACAGCAGTGTGTACAAGTACACTTTTGTTTCGGTTTGAAGTCAGTTAAATTAATACTAACATTATGAGGCTTAACATATCGTATCTTTGCATGGAGATAATATCGAATTATCCATAATATAATATATCCAGGATGTTCCATCACTATGCACTGAGTCTCGCTGCTTCAAACCTCATTCAATTAACAATTTGTTTATTGGTCACTTAATCTGTTTTCATGTAATTTTAAATATTTTTAGCACTCTTCTACATCACTTTTCTATGTACACATATTTTTGGACTACAATCTAGATTATAACTGTATAATTTTATCTTATAAATTTGTAATAATTGTAATCTGTATTGAGTATTATATAAAAAGAAAAATGGGATAACAACAGCAGTGCAGTTTTTAATTCAAAGTTCTATGTGCTGTTGCAGCTATTTAGTTGCAGTTGCAGTTTATTTTAAAGAGGCGGCAAATTAGGGTAGGTGTAATAATTCGGCCATCCGGCAATCTCACTGATTTTACAAAACGCAACATTACCTAGCTGTTGGTTGGTTGGTGATGATGTCAGTATTTTGCATGTACCGCGGATAATACCTATAGGTAATTTGTGACACTTGTACCACAGCAGTTCAGCCTATTTGTGCTATAGACAAAGCTCGCTACATTTAAAAATATATTTGATACGAGTACTAGCTTTTGGTCGCGGCTCCGCCAGCGTGAATGTCAATTTCCGGTATAAAAAAGTACCTATGTAGCCTAAGTTGCTCCTTATTACATCAGCTATCTGCCAGTGAAAGTCCCGTCAAAATCGGTCCAGCCGTTCCAGAGATTAGCCGGAACAGACAGACAAAAATTGAAAAAAATGATATTTTGGTATATGTACCGTATATACATTTATATGCAAGTAGTAATAAGCGGTTATTTTAATATTACAAACAGACAATCCAATTTTATTTATTTGTATAGATTAGCACTTTAATCCGTGAAGCGAAGTGTGAGCTGTACGCACACACTCGGGTTCACTTGTGATTGTAATGCGCCTCGCATCAGACTTATGCGGAGTGTTAGTATAATCGTATTAAACTCACCGAGTACCGACGGATGCTGTACGAAGTATATATACATAATATAATGTCTTAACGCTTATCCATCTTATATTGTTAGCATTTATCTTCTATTACTTTTAATTTCAGTTTCATTTTTACCATCGTTCATCATCTCACTGGCTTAGTGGCAGCGTACTAAGAACCTTGATGTCCGGATTTAATTTTCAAGTTGGACAATCATAAACTGTGTTAATTTTCGATTCGAAAAATCAGACATAAATTGCTCGGGATTGGATTTTACACCCTGTATGGCAATAGGGTACCCCCTATCACATCACGGAATGGAAACAAGCTCGGTAAAACGTGCGTGCAGCACTAGTGGCACCTTTTCGGGGATACAGGCGTGAGCTTATATTATATTTAGTAGTTTTATTGTCGGTCGCAAGTGCCTGTGCCAGAACGTACCAGGAGTACGATCCCGAGGACGGTCCAAAAAACGCTCGCTTGACGTATTAGAGGCAGATATGAGAGCCAACGATCTTACTACAGAGGATGCTCAAGATCGGGCAAAGTGTAGGCGTCTTAGTGGGAAGGCGAACCCTGGCAATTGCCGGGATAACGACAGGTAGAAAGAAAGAATTGCAGTTATATTTTTAAAGCTTGTGTTTAAAATAATTAAAAATCAAAATTAAATTACTTTCGTATTATTGTCGATTGATATAAAACTATCCGTATCAATAACTTATAAACAATATTAAAATTGAATATCGATAGTTTGTACCTATTTCTTAGTTTTTTTCTATGTATACGGTTTGATGCTAAATAAATAAGAAACTTAGAAATGGTTTTTTTTGAGTCTGCCAGGAAATCGGTAGAAGATAATAATGACACTTTTTCAGACCTTAATAACTGGAAAACTGTATCTGTAACTGTATGTAGTAGGTTTAATCATGAAACCTAGGGTTCTAAGTATTTGCAAAAGCCTTAATGCAAGTGTGTAAGTTTAATAGATTTGAGTCATGTGAGTGTTGAAATTAGCCTCTTTCCAGCTGGAAATGGTGCGTTTAATATTACATATTGGCGATTCGCCCTTTTCTTTTCTAAACTTGCTGTGATACTGTCGTGAGTGCCGTGAGGTAGAGGTCAAGGCTTGCAAAATGGGCGCGGTGTATTGGGAACATTTTATTACAGTGCGTATGCGGGACGCTCATGCATGTTTCAGTCAAACGCTTTGCATAGAGACAGCCAGCAATACAATAGAATAGGAATTGCTGATCCGTAAATGGACTATCGGCATACATAATTGGGCGACTTCTTTGAGCTCTTGAGTGTACGCGAGTTGAAGGCGCACTCGAGTTGCCTAGTAACGAGCTGAATTTCCTCATTCAACTAACTTCATATTTTAAAATATTGTACAATCTTGGAAATACGTTTCGCAGCAAAAGAAATAATAATTGTATGATGATTTTCATATTTGCCTTTTACTGTAAATTTTCTTTGCTTTATCGTAGATTCTTCGGAATGGTGATCATGGCTCTTGGCAGGGGTTATTTTTATTTTTGTTGTAATTCTTGTTATTTTGTATGCAGTATGGCATCAATTTACATTTTAAAAAAGATTTAAAACATTTTTTAATCCTAAAATATTATAGAAAATAAAATATATAATACACAGTATACTACAGTCACTCACATAGTCCTGACCCCACACTAGGTTAACCTGTATCGTGAGTATCAAGAACTACGAGGGATTGCGGTTCTAAAAACAAAACAAAACATAAACAAACACATTTGTCTCGATCCGGGAATCGAACCCACGGCCTCACGCTTCGCAGCCGGCTACTCGCCCACTGCGCCACGGAGGCTGTATAAATAAAATATACTATCTAAACACTTTGTTTACTATACTTCCTGTTCTGGTTCTTTAAGAAATTTTTTAAAAGGAAATATTTCATAAACTTTTTGAAAAATTTGAAGATCACCGCAGGCAAGCAGCATACAATGGACCAGCCATATATTGATATCAAGCGCAGTATAAAGACATCGCTCCTAGTTCGAGTATGTGGTCAGCTTGTTCTCTGTAATCCCTGTGTGCTTCATACACCATACTCTGCTTGACCTACGCGCACGCGCGACCCACTCGACCACGAATGATAAAATATAACACAATGCCCGCTCGATATTGTGTACCGGATAAGCTTGTAATGCTAGCCATTACAGTAGTATACTAGATTATGAACGCTTACAAACTATGTTCTGATGCTTTAATCTGATCGGATTATAGTGGTTCTCTTGGGTTTTATTCTTAAGTCATATTTCGAGACAGCCTCCGTGGCGCAGCGGGCGAGTAGCCGACTGCGAAACCATGGGTTCGATTCCCGCACCGAGACAAATGTTTGTGTGATCAACAAATATTTGTTTCGGATCTGGGTGTTGTGGGACCGCAAGTCCTTCGTAGTTCCTGATACCCACGATACAGGTTAATCTAGTGTGATTTAAGACTATGTGTGTACTGTTGGATGTATTTATTTATTCGAGCTCTAGGCTTGAATGGTAGGCGGACGGAAGGTTTTTTGGAACAATATGTTTAATACATGATAATGATAGTAAAACTCTGCACAAGAACGATCTATCTTCATAGATGTTTGATACAATATTAGCGACAGATGAGTGAGTGATAATCACGTCGAATACATACGCTCGCACTCACGCCTGTAATCCCCGAAGGGCTATGCAGAAGTGTAACCAGTACACCCACATTTCGCCGTATCTCCGTCCCTTAAGTGATAGGGGGCGAGCCTATCGCCATACCGGACACAAATTCTAGACTCCGGACTGACACTAAGCATATCGTAATAGAAAAATCCAACATCACTTTACCCGACCCGGGGATCCAACCCGAGACCTCAGCGTTGGCCTCAATCGTAACACGTACGCATTACAACTGCGCCACCGCATAGTAGAATAATTTATTCTGGGCATTGCCGCTATGTTAATACAATGCATTCCTTCTATTGCCTATTGTAGTTTGCTTGAACGCTCTTCTTCAAGTGAATATAATATGTACAACGTGTTACAGAAAGGTGTGCTCAAATGTATGCAATGTATAATGGACGATATAAGTATTTCACTCCCCGAAGTACCATTTATCAAATTCGATTGTTATAACAAAAATAAAGCATTTTATTTTTATCGATTCGAACTTTTTTCGAATGAAATTCACGTTGAGCTATTCTGGAAATCTCGGGCTCGAAATATCTCGTAGGTTGCTGATAGAGTTACTTCGAATGGTAGAGAGCGTTCGAAACGTAAATGTCGAATACAGATGACAATGTCAACTGTCAAAATATTTAATTTAATTTATTTATAAATTACAATTTTCTTTTTACATTCGCTTTACGATCATACTATGTCTGAAAATGGATAAACAAAGTAAATATTACAAACAACTCGACCCCTATTACAAAATGGAACGGAAAGAATCCCAGCGAGATGTGGGTGTACTGGTTGTAACCAGTACATTAGGTGGTATTCATGTGGGTGTCCACATTAATACAAGTACAGAGGTGTACTTCTGCCTACCCCTACGGGGAAGACAGGCGTGAGTGCATATGTGTAGGTATTACAAACAATAAATATGCTAAAGGAAGCTAGCTTGTTTGCGTGTTTGATATTGCTGATGATTGCAATTGCTTGTCACTAAGCTTGTGGTACGAGTGTGTCGAGAAAAGTGAATATGGCAATTTAACAAATAATGAAAGATGTATTTATAAACCGATTTATTTCCGAAGTGGTGATGGTTTATTGAAATATATTAACTTTATGTTCTATGTTTTATTTCCTGTTTTACCCAAGTTTTACCTACTTATTTACTTGCTTAGAGAAGTTAAAATGTCTCAGTAAATTAGATGGTTACAAATGACTGATGGATTTTATAGCAGTGAAAGTACTTATTTAATATACTCTAAATCCTGACTCTACTCTTATATATTATATACCTCTGTATATTTTTGAAACAAATGCAACAAATTAGAATAATATCTAATTAATTGGAATAATACTTAAATAAACATATTTTTTATAGCATAGGCAGGCAAACGAGCTAGTGGGTCACCTGATAATAAGTATTTTCCACCGCTCATGTACGCCCATAATACCTAGGAATGGGATAATTGAGGGATTGGTAAGGGGATCGGTATTTTGGGCTTCAAATAGTAATTTGGTCTGTATTTTATTTACTTTTCACCAACCCTCCCACTATTTGTTTGCGCCAGTAAGGCCATTTAATATTTCTTAAATTTATCCATCTTTTTTCATCTTCACGCTTAGAAAATATTGGTGAAAATGTTACACTTCGCAGATGTAGATCTGCTTCCACCATTTGGAAGAAAATGCTTCTGCTGGGTACTTGGGTAGTTTTTTTTGGATTGTATTCATTTTGAGAGCAAAATAAACACAACGAGAATAACATGAAATCTAAACTTAGATAGACTAGGTTTCCCGCTTAAACTTTGATTTCCATATTACGTTCCATTACTGCAAATCTTGGGAATTGGCAATGTAAAAACTTATTTTAAAATTTTCTCATAATGATTATCTCGTTATTTATGTTATATTAATAAAAAAACACGTATACTACACTTGTTGTAATACGTTATACATCTAAATATATTTATCAGTATCTTGTTCATGGTAAGTTATCGCATGCGATTAAAAATCGCATTACTTACGTTGAACGGACCGCCTCGCGCGCTGTTATGTTTTATAATGGCAACATTTTGCCCCTTTGAATAGAGATTTTTACGCATTTTATTTCGATTGTAGCTGAGAATACAAGATTCGAGAAAATTACTTTGACATTCGAAATTTTACAGTAGAGAATCGCTGATTCGAATCCGAGATTATTTCGAGGGAAGTGAGAATGTCTCACAGGTCAGGAGTACCCTAAACCGACGTTCATGTATGAAAAATTTAATGAGAGTGAATGAGGCCAAAGAGGTATGCAAGGATCGTAGCAAGTGGAAATCCGTTGTCCTGCCTACCCCTATGGGAAACAGGCGTGAGTCTATGTATGTATTTATTTATTCTGATAGATTGCAGCATTTTCAGTTACAATCTTTGACTGAGAGAGTTTTAATAGAACAAATACAGGCAAGCAAGCACCTGTTCCTCGCCTGTCTTGTATCAATCAAATAGTAAGAGTGCATAATAGCATCGATATATTTGGTGACAAATTATCACATATTTAAAATAAAATATTATATAAGGCTGAACTTTTAGTAAATTGAGCTAGTTATGGATGTATACATACATATATTGTTTAGTTAATTATATCGTACTTTATTGTTATTTTTTGTTTGTAATTGTAATGATATTTTTATAATGATACGTAATTTTAATATTTAATATTTGTTTTGATTATATACCTGGTGGTGTTGTTTATATTACATATGTGGCACATGCGGTGGTTGCATTTAACTAGAGTTGCAATTAGTTTTTGTTTATAATGTAGGTATGTGTAGAATTTAGAATAATTATTGTTAACTCCGTTTGCAATCCTTATCTAAATAAATAAATAAATTTAATGTGATCAATCTGAACCTGTAGACACTCAAGCTTTAATTTAGTTTGTATTTGTTAGAGTAGAGAAGAGTACATATTGTACGGGCAGTTCTTCAAATGAAAGGTAAATTAAAGTATATTCAGCGCTCCGCTGTAATGTCGTAAAACTTGATTAAGGGACGGAACCTTAAGATGTATGTGTCAGCATTCAACGTAGATGTAGGCGGTAGGACCCATGTCATTGTCTGATCATATGGAGCACATATTGCCTAATAGAAGCTTATTATAACGATAATACCCTTATGCTGCCTTAGTGGCTCAGTTGCAATGCGTACGCGTTACGATTGAGGCTAACGCTGAGGTCTCGGGTTCGATTCCCGGGTCGGGTAAAGTGGTATTGGGTTTTTTGAATACGAAATGCTCAGTATTAGCTCGGAGTCTGGAATTTGTGCCCGGTATGGCGATAGGCCCCTATCACATCGTGGGACGGAGATACGCTCGGCGAAATGTGAGTGCGTATGTATGTATGTAATAACCTTATATTTCTAAATTTTTCGTATATTTGAGAGTAGACCGGTAGTACTAGTAAGTAGGTCCATTTCTATTTCTGTCGCAGCGCACATTGTGTAAACATTGTTGTTCACATATGAAGTGCATTGAAGCCAATGCTATAAATACTAAAACTCTTTTTTATTTTACCATTGATAATGGAAAAATAATCATAATAATCGGTGCATAAACGTCGATTTTTTCATCTTTAATTGGGACCAATTTTGAGCGCCATCCTTTGGAATAAAAAGGAATAATCATAATAGCATGTGAGAAAGGATATGCATGGCTACAAAACATATACATTACTAGCATTTGCTCGCGGCTCCGCCCGCGTGAACGGCCTTTTCCGGGATAAAAAGTAGCCTATGTTACTCAGTGATAATGTAGCTTTCTAACGGCAAAAGAATTTTTGAAATAGGTCCAGTAGTTTTTAAGTTTATTCGTTATATACAAAAATAAAAATCTTTCCTCTTTACAATATTAGTGTAGATATACGCGTCGAGTTGATGAACTCCTCTGTTTATATCGTCAGTTAAAATAAAAGTTATATTTCTTATCTTTAATTTGAATATGTATTAACCACAGAGAGCTCCTCACGTCCGACATCAAATCGATACGCAAATATTTGTGCCGGACGAGATCGAATACGTGACCTCTGGATGCCGCGTAGACTGACTCAAATCAAACAGATTCGTCTCCTACATCTCTGATCTGAACTCAGAAATTTAATTAGGCCCGCGTTAGTTCAGTGCACAGGACTAAGGCTTAATCCTTCTCGTAAGCAGAGGAAGCTCTTGTCCAGCAGTTGGACGTATATAATAAAGGGCTAATATTATATTATTTAGAAGGTTGGTAGGCGAGCAAGTGGGTAACCTGATGCTTAGTGGTCATGGATGCTGTGTCTATTTTTTATCCTAGCAAGTGACTATATTGCATCTTACATACGCACGCCTGTAATCCCCGAAGGGGTAGGCAGAGGTGTAACCAGTACACCCACATTTCACCGAGCGTATCTCAGTCCCATGATGTGATAGAGTGCGACCCTATCGCCATACCGGGCACAAATTCCAGACTCCGGGATGATACTGAGCATTTCGTAATAATAATAAAATAATAATAATACCAGCCCTGTATTATATACGTCCCACTGCTGGGCACGGGCCTCCTCTACTGAATGAGAGGGGTTAGGCCTTAGTCTACCACACTGGCCTAATGTGGGTTGGCAGACTTCACATACCTTCGAAATTCTTATGAAGAACTTCTCAGGTATGCAGGTTTCCTCACGATGTTTTTCCTTCACCGTTAAAGCAAGTGACAATTAACAATTAATATACACATAACTTAGAAAAGTCAGAGGTGTATGCACTTGGGGCTGGTTTCGAACCTGCGACTTTCGTCTCGACAGTCCATACCACTCCCCGCTGAGCTATCACTGCTAAGAAATAGATCACTGCTAATTTCGTAATAGAAAAACCCAATACCACTTTACCCGACCCGGGAATCGAACCCGAGACCTCATCTTTAGCCTCAATCGTAACGTGTACGCATTACAACTGAACCACCGAGGCAGTCAGTTTAGATAATTTTACCATAGAATTACCGGTAAACCACCCCAGAAGACTGGATATAGAAGGTTGATAGGCAAGCCAGTGGTTAATCTGACGCCATGTGGTCACCACCACCATAGGAAAGACCCACAGAGAAATATTAATAGATGCAGTGTCTATTTTTTATCCTGGCAAGTGACTATATTGCATCTTGTGGTAGGTAAATATCAGTACAAATATAATAAACATTCATATTGTGTATTGTGTTTTTTGATATATATCATAGGCCGGTAAACGAGCAAGTGGGTCACCTGGTGGTAAGTGCTCTCCACCACCCATGTACACCCACAATACCAAAAGAATCATGGCCGCATTGCTGACCTTAAAGGAAATGTATAATTAAGGGATTGGGAAGGTGAGGAGGATTTGAGCCTCCGGATATCTCACTCACCGTCCGAACCGCAGCAGCAAGCTGCTACTTAACGTCGTTTTTCTGTGAGACAGTGGTAACGACCTGGAAGAGCCGGCCCTTTGATGCTGTAGACAAAACTGTCTACAGCGTGGCTCTACCAAATTTAGTATTGATTAACTGGATATAGACTTGATGACTCCATAACACGACTCGCGGTTTTATACCATGTGTATGGTAGTCACCATATAGTGAGCTACAACTATGCATCAGGTGTTCTTAACTCCTGCCACTTTATGTCAGGGTCCTATGAGAGTATGGTACCACTTCAATCGAACCGGCCTGTTCACGCTGCAGTAAAAACTGGCTAAACTGGCAGTATCAATGCAAAACTCTTATATTATAGCCAGTTTATTTGAACCTAGGATCTCAGCGTCACTAGATTAAAACATACCTACCCCTAGTTTGTTCCTCCTAATGATATCAGCTATAGTGATGTCTGTACTCGTAATCCCGCAGATCATTAAAGTGTGTTGATTGCATGTATTGTAGCCATCCCTTTTAATCGATTAACTTCGCTCAACTTTCTCACTTATCTGTTAGGATCAAATCAAAGAGGAAAATTCCAAGTTTAGCTCCAAGTAACTTTTGTCATTATGGCGTCATTAGCTATTGTTGCCATGGAATAGGTAATTACATCAGTGTATTTGAAAACTCTCTACGAGATAAATAGTTTTTTATATTATAACAGTGGGCTTACGTGGGTTTATCCTAGAGCTCAGTGCTTCAATAGTACATACATATATACATACGCTCATACTCACGCGTGTACTACCCGAAGGGGTAGGCAGAGGTGTAACTAGTACACCCACATTTCACCGAGCTTATTTCCGTCCCATGATGTGATAGGGAGCGAACCTATCGCCATATCGGGCACAATAGAATATAATACATGACTGATATTATTATTAATAATTCACGATCTGCCGTTTTCTCAAATCAATGAACCGTCTGCCGGAGGGACATCCTACGCTATTTCTGTTTACGAAAAAAATATTTTCGCAGTGAAAGGAATATTTTTATTCCATTTAATCTTCTTACAAAGTTTTATTTATTCGAACTGACAAACACTTATACTTATTTAATTTACGGATTTGATGTTTACAAATTGCTGAATGTCGATAAATATAACAGATTGCAAGAAAATAGTAAAAAGATATATATAAAAGGATTAATTGGAATTATATTATTGATGGTTCTCTTTAGCTTATTTATCGAATCCGGTTCTTTACCATTGCTGATGGCGTCTGCATCACAACGACGCTAAGGTTGTTCACAAACAACACTTAAGTAAGCTCGTTGCTAAGTATTCAACGATTTAATTAGTTTTTGGCGCTAAATCAAAACAGATCAATCATGTACTCATAAATCTACACTTAGCTAAATCTGACTTAAGTGGCGTTTATGAATACAGGTCTAATTTACTTTCCAGGGAACAATTGAGGCGCAATATATTGTGACTGACTGGCTCGGTGGCGCAGTTGTAATGCGTAAGCGTTACGATTGAGGCTAACGTTGAGGTCTCGAGTTCGATCCCCGGGTCGGGTAAAGTGGTATTGGGTTTTTCTGTTACGAAATGCTCAGTATCAGCCCGTAGTCTGGAATTTTTGCCCGGTATGGTGATAGGCTCGCCACCTATCACATCGTGGGACGGAGATACGCTCGGCGAAATGTGGGTGTCCTGGTTAAACCTCTGCCTACCCCTACGGGGATTACAGGCGTGAGTGCGTATATTATGACGCTGAGCATGTATCGCAACGCTGATGGTTCAGTGGGTAAGGTTGCCGGATCAGAATATGACCCGCGTCATATTATTTATCCGTATGGTGAAAAACATTGCAATGTAGCTAAACAAATTTCGCCACGTCACTAAAAATGCTCCGATATATAATGAGCCGTATACTGTGTAGGATTTGTGGTCGCCATTACGAAATAAAAACAAAAATCGCTGAATGTATCCTTCGCGTTCTTTGTGTTAAACTTTTCTGTTTATGTTTCTCGTTTACGAGGGGCGGCGCGTGTGCTCATTTTTGTGTCCCATGAGATACGCCGAGATTGTCAAACTTTATATTAAAATTTAATTAACTGAGCCCAATCTGGCCTGTAATTTCGGTGGGCGCAGGTCAGTCGGTAGGGTGTGCGGGGGAGGCGGTGAGCGGGCGGCGGTCCGTGAAATTGCCGCCCTAAGGCTTTGTTCAAAAAGGATAAATCGTCTCGAATCCTCTAATGTTAACAATTATACATACATATAGTTATACGGTAATATGTGGTAAAGATTTAGATAAGAATATCATCTACAATCTAGATTGTAACGTATTATTCTAATGTATAATGTCTGATTTATTCTGCCGCCAAACAGCAATGTGTAAGCACTGTTCTGTTTCGGTTTGAAGAACATTGAAGCCAGTGAAATTACTGGGTATTATGAGATGATGAGCGCAGTCCAGTGTCATGCAGTGCTTTGTAATCCAAAGTTCTGTTTCTGTTTATGTGCAGGCGTTGCGGTTACCATCAGGCGAACGACTTGCATCTATTTCAGTCTTTAAATCACCACTCCTTCTATGTACGGTGACTACATATTGAATACTCTTTTTATTTATAACAATTCTTTATATCAATACCAGGGGATTTGTCGGTGCATTGCCGGCCTTTGAGGAAAGAGTAGGCTCTTTTCTTGAAGGTTCCTAAGTCGTATCGGTCTGGAAATACCGCAGGTGATAGCTGATTCCATAAGGATGCCGTACGGGGAAGAAAACTTCGCGTAAATCGCACAGTTGAGTAACGCCAGCCATCCAGATGGTGTGGATGGAATCTCAACTTGTGACGCGTTGTGCGGTTGTGGAATTTGGCCGTTGGTGTTAATGCAAACAGCTACGTTTGTATATCTTTCTTTTATTGTATAGGCCGACAAACGAACAAGTGGGTCATCTGATGGTAAGTGAACACCACTGCCTATGTACGACCACAATACCAGAATCATGGGCGCGTTGCCGACCTTAAAGGAAAGGGATAATTAAGGGATTGGGAAGGGGAGGGGATTTAGGCCCTTATTTATTATATAACTTGCGCGAAATACGCTCATTCTGGACTCGGCCTAATGAAGGTTTCCGCGCGGGTAGCGCACGCACCGTGACGTGTAATGAGAGACAAGGTCGCGCGCGTGTCACGTGACACGCAGCACGTGGCGCTCATCACTGGCTGATTGAGTTCATCTTTGTAGCCGTGTTTGTGCGAACGAGTCGTATTGTAATAGGAGATGATAAAACAGTACTGATTGTGTGCAGTCAAACAAATAGACGATATGTAAAGATTACAAGAGAAAATGTTGGTAATAATATAACTAAGGACTAATTATACAAAAAAACAAGTAAATGTTAATTCTTTTTCTCCATTTGCAATTATCTTACTCACAGGGAGGGGGGGGGGGAATCAACATGATTTTTACCACAAGTTACAGAAATATTTGGCTTGTAGTTTTTACGACCGGCCGCCTGCCTGACGTTAACTACCCTGGGCAGGAAACACCCAGATCCGAAACAAATATTTGTGGATCACACAAACATGTATATTTCTTACTTTACAGTCAATACTACACCTAAACACAAATTTATCACGCTATAGATACACCCGGAGAATATATCAAATTGATACTTCTTAAATTGCTTATGTAATGAGTTATCGCATAGATAAAATTTAATCGGAAACTATGAAACAGACGCTAAATATATCACGATAAAAAATAACAACACAATTAAAAAATACTATTAAACATAAGGTGAAATACCTCTCTCTAATTTCAAAATCTCCGCAACTCAGTAACTAAAGCCGCAGGATTCTTGTGGGCAGATGTGGGTTGTAGAAATTCATTATTTAAAACAAGTTTTTGTGAATATCACTCTCTAAATTGTTAAGGTTGTATGAAAATCACCGAGACATTGATGAGTGCAGAAACGCGACTCAAAATTTAAAGAATATTTTTTTAATAAGATGACATCGACATACCTACTTGGTAAGTAGGTAGATGTTAAGAATATTTACATTTATTAACTGAATTGTGCGATTATAATGTATACCAGGTTCAGTGGCCATATTGCTGTGCGAGACTAACAAAAAAAGTGATTTCTGGATTGGTCTGTTCTAGTAGTCTTTGCTTCCTGAAAAGTATTCCTTCACGAAATAAATTCATGGACAACAAAAACCACTCTTCTATTTACTGTCATAGATGCACATCGGTGTAAGAGCTGCACGCAGTACAGAACAGTATCGTGTCGCTCGACCGCACTTTCATAAATCACGAGTATTCACCGTATCTAATATTTCACTCATAGCTTCCGCACGATTCCTGGTCTTCAAGTCGAATTGGACGGGAGCTCTATTGGAAAGTTTCAATTGCTTCGGCACATGAGTGATTTTTTTGAGTGCTTACTTTTGCTTACATTTGTGGTATTGAACGCGTTATGTTTTTTTATGTAGACGAGTCAGTGGTGTCGCTGCTAGTAGGACCTAATTGTTTGCTAGGTGGTAGGTCTCTACTATGTTAGAGTTCGTCTGGGTAGGTACTAGGTACCACCACTTTGTCTATATCTGACATCAAACAGCAGACACACACACATATGTTTTGGTTTGAAGGAAATTGAAACCAGTGCAGTGCCGTGCAGTACCTTTGTAATTTAGATATCTCTGTATTGTTGTTTATGGACAGGTGTAGTACCAGGCGAGTGACCTGCTCGTCTCAACATTCAGGTGATTTTTTTTTTTACAGTAAGTGATCATGAAAACTCATAATATCTGAGCATCGTGGGTACGTCGATGTTTCATTAACGGAATAAGCGGAGATGACAGCCATGACAGCCTCCGTGGCGCAGCGGGCGAGTAGTCGGCTGCGAAGCGAGAGGCGGTGGGTTCGATTCCCACACCAAGACAAATGTTTGTCTAATCCACAAATATTTGTTCCTGGTCTGGGTGTTGTGGGACCGCAAGCCCCTCGTAATTCCTGATACCCACGATACAGGTTTACCTAGTGTGGGGTCAGGACTATGTGTGTGACTGTTGGGTGTATTTATTTGTATTTATGTTTGGGCATCCGATTACCTCACTGTTACTACAATACGTAACAGTAAGCGACCCCTTGATGTACTTTTTCATGACTATAGTGTACACATACCTCTTGTTTGAGCCGACATATATATTAATAAACAATAGCATCTACTGGAATTTCTCCAGACACATAGGTGATATTGAAAGTATATATATATAACTGTAGAGTACTGCAGGCGCACTCCACATCTCAGATACGTGGGTATTGAACGGTCTCGTATCCGCTTTCACGGTGGAGTGAGCACCCGCTTCGACCATATCGCGCGAGTTCGCAGGAACTATCCGTTTTATGTGCTTGTAAAGGCTAACATCCATGAACAGATTTAATTTTAGAACTGCCTCGTGGCTTTTCCATTCTACGTATTAGTTAGGCAGATAATGCAAGTTGATTTGTGTAATTTTATATTTAATATAAATTGTTTGTAGTCTTCACATTCCTTTGAAGTTCTTATGAATTCTCAGGTACGCATGGATTCCTCACGATGTTTTTTTCAACGTTAAAGCAAGCGACTGCGATGTTCGTCTCGACAGTCCATAATACTTCCAGCTGAGCGGCCTCTGTATGGCCTCTGTGGGCTAAGGCGTAACCCTTCTCAATAGTATAAGAAGACCTTGTCCAACAGTGGTACGATATGATACATGGCTGATATCATTATTTTAATAGTAATTAAATATAATTTACTTCCCAGAGGGGTTGATGTCAAGCAGGCGGCCGGTCGTAAAAATTACAAGCCAAATTGTGTCATGTGTTAAAAATAAATAATAATAATAAATACACCCAACAGTCACACACATAGTCCTGACCCCACACTAGGTAAGCCTGTATCGTGGGTATCAGGAACTACGAAGGACTTGCGGTCCCACAACACCTAGACCCGAACCAAATTCTTGTGGATCACACAAATATTTGTCTCGGTGCGAGAATCGAACCCACGGCCTCTCGCTTCGCAGCCGGCTACTCGCCCGCTACGCCACGGAGGCTGTCATAGCAAAAAGCATGTGTATAAAAAGCAAGCACACATCCCATCAGACTAAACTGGTACAGATTAATCTGGTCAGTTTAGCTTCTCCGTGTATGGAGACCTTAGAATGTAGGGACCGTAGTAATGTCTGATAACTCACATAAAACCTAGAACGATCGTCCCATATGTCCGTTATAAGTCGTAACTACATATACGGTCTGTGCGTTGACGCATGGTTTATGACATCGTTGTTTCATATGTCATTTGGTAGTTAATTATACTAGATATTCCTTTCATTACTCGTATCATTGGGGCTAGTTTCACAATGCCCAAGTAAATATTACACTTAGGGCCAATTTCACAATGTTCGGGAAAGAGTTATTCACCAATTTACGTATAAGACAGCTAGTTTTGAAACTACATATGGCTACTTATATTCTATTTAAAGATAGATTTGCTTACAATGAATAGTATTTTGACAGTTCTTCCATTCAAAATGTGTCAAAACTTTACTGCCAGTAAGCAAATACTTCGATAGACAGAATATAGGGAATAGCCGTTAGTAGATATGGATCACAATTTGTGTTTGAGTTTTCGATTTGAACGAAATCGGATAAAAATTACAGTTGAGTTGCTCAGGATTTGGAGGAATATATAGATTGTGTTTATTAAAAATTAATACTTACCCGGTGTTCTATCCTATAATATGTTATTTGTCGTTATATTGTTTTTTTTATAGCATAAACCGGCAAACGAGCAATTGAGTCACCTTATGGTAAGTGATCTCCTCCGCCCATGTACGCTCACTATACCAAAAGCATCATGGGCGCTATGCCGACCTTAAAGAAAAGGAATAATTAAAGAATTGGGAAAGGGACGGGATTTGGGCCTCCGGATATATATATATATATATATATATATATATTTTTATAGTGCTACTTTACGCCGGTTCTCTGTAAGACAGTGGTCTGTAAGACATTCATGCTGTAGACCAAAGTGTCTAGTGTACTCGTATTTTAAAGTAGTATCTTGTAAATGAGGTCGTATAGCCCGAAGTGAATATCATTGTATGTCAGCGCGTACATTCGCCCACATTTTTTTTTAACGTTGGGAAACCCTTTATGGGTACCGCCCCACCGCGTGGTCAGTCGGGGCGGTTATGTCCGACTCCCACGGACTAAAACTCAACGGTGTTCCTCCGGGTACGCTTGTTCGGTCGGCGCTGCGGGAACGCTATTGTACTCTTCCGCGGCGCGTACATTCGCCCTGGCTCTGACGGTCTGTGTAGCTTTGTTACGTCACAAAGGAATGTCTCTTATTTGGACACATATTATAATTTGTAGTAGGTACCTATGCCTTCTACCTCCAGATTAATTAAACAATTCCACAACATTTTTATATGTAATTATGATATTGTATTTGATAAATCGCTAGAAAAATAATAGAGTCTGTATTATAGAGGTTAGTTATTGAACTTTTCTTTTTTACTATACTAGCAAAATACTGTGTGGCAAGCGGTCTGGGTTGGTACCACCGCTTTGTCTATTTCTGCCATTAAACAGCAGTGTGTAAGCACTGTTGTGTTTCGGTTTTAACGACATTAAAACCTGTGAGGTTACCGGACATTATGAGTGCTTTGTAATTCAACGTTCTGTGTGGTGCTATGTCTGTTTATGATTAGGCGAGCTTTCTGCTCGTTTATTCAGGCAATAAAAAAAATGCCCAGCATTTTCATTTAAATTTAATGTTCATTGTCATATATACGCACTCACGCCTGTAATCCCCGAAGGGGTAGGCAGAGGTGTAACCAGTACACCCACATTTCGCCGAACGTATCTCCGTCCCACAATGTGATAGGGGGCGAGCCTATCGCCATACCGGACACAAATTCCAGACTCCGGGTTGATACTGAGCATTTCGTAATAGAAAAATCCAATACCACTTTAACCGACCCGAGGATCGAACCCGAGACTTCAGCGTTAGCCTCAATCGTAACGCATACGCATTACAACTGCGCCACCGAGGCAGTCATTAAAATAATAATACACCCAACAGTCACACACATAGTCCTGACCCCACACTAGGTAAACCTGTATCGTGGGTATCAGGAACTACGAGGGACTTGCGGTCCTACAACACCCAGACCCGAAACAAATTTTTGTGGATCACACAAACATTTGTCTTAGTGCGGGAATCGAACCCACGGCCTCTCGCTTCGCAGCCGGCTACTCGCCCGCTGCGCCACGGAGGCTGTCATATATAGCGTCAAATTACCACCTACAGATATATCGACGAACGAGGCCTAGTCTACAGAGACGCAGCAAGCGATCGGCGACCGACAGCCGACGGCCGGGGTTCTGTGCGTCACAAAGCACACAATGCCTTTGTACCACATTATCAACCACACGTCCTGTGGATCGGTTTAGACAGATATCTTAATGGATTTCTGATATATGTTCATTGTTATGTTGACATGTATTAATTGACGTTGGAATCGGTATGCTATTACAGGGTGGTCCAATGTGCATTAAGAATGCGCAGGGCTTATAGACTATATAAGTATACATCACTGTAACGCTGGAAAGTCAGGATAGACAATGTCCTGCATTTTTAACACCGTGCAATGAAATTCGATAAGTTTTTTTTTATTGTATAGGCCGACAAACGAGCAAGTGGGTCACCTGATGGTAAGTGAACACCACCGCCCATGTACGACCACAATACCAAAAGAATCATGGGCGCGTTGCCGACCTTAAAGGAAACGGATCATTAAGGAATTGGGAAGGGGAGGGGGGATTTGGGCCTCCGGATATCTCACTCACCGTACGAAACGCAGCAGCAAGCTGCTACTTTACGTCGGTTTTCTGTGAGACAGTGGTAACGACCCGGACGAGCCGGCCCATTCATGGTGTAGACAAAATTGTCTACAGCGTAGCTCTACCACTCGTAAAAATCTCGTCCTGAGAATGTTAATTGCTAAACAGTCTTTATCCCGGAACGAAGTTAATCGGATAACAGGATAGTATCCCACTTATCTGCCCTCGAATTCCAGTTAGATTTGGTATTTTATAATACATTTTCTACTTTCGTCCATAGTGAAACGGAATTAAGGAGGTATTATTGTATAGACCGTTTAAGATTTCTCAATTTGGTTTATATGTCCAGTTATATTGCCAGTTCTGAGCTACAAACATTTTTGAACCTTATCTCATAAATAAATGAATTAAAACGCCCTACACATAGTCTTGCCTAGGTTAACATATATCTTAGGTATTAAAACTACGAGGAACTTGCGGTCTCACAACACCCAGGCCCGAAACAAATATTTGTGAATCACACAATCAATCATCCACCTACAAGATGGACCGACGACCTGACAAGGGTTGCAGGAAGCCGATGGATGCAGGCCGCTTCCAACAGGTCAGCCTGGAAGGCATTAGGGGAGGCCTATGTTCAGCAGTGGACGTCTTGTGGCTGATGATGATGATGATGACACAAAAATCTGTCTCGGTGCGGGAATAGAACCCGCAACCTCTTGTTTCTCAGCTGGTTACGAAACCGCTGCGCCACGGAGGGTTCAATGTGCCACACGTATGAGCCGCATGCGGCAAAATTCAAAAACATGCGAAATGAATCAAGGGTACGTGAATAATATATACCTCGCATCAGATATATAGCAAGTGGTTTCGTTTAAATTTGAAGGGTTCGTAGTTAAATTGGGGTCGTATTTTGTGGCTTTTGAACGGATGACCGCTCGCGGAGAATATCTCGAGATTCCTCGAAATACGATGAGGTTTCCACAAATTCTAGTTAATCAATATCTTTACCATAATTTCGAGTAATTTTGGCCTTAGCGTGCAAGTCTGAACTAGAAACTTGTCTGCACTTACTATCAATATGGAATGCATGAGCATAAGTATCTGCTTCTTTAGTGGCTTGATTTCGCTGAAAAACCATTTTGGTGGCGTAATGAATGTCATATTAAATTAGCAAAAAAGTTGAAACATTATCAAAGTTAGCCGCTTAAGGTTAAATTTCCCCGAAATTATAAAGCTTGATTTGTGAACGAATTACAAATATTAAATATTGTTTTTCCATTGTTCTTTTGTTTGGATTGGCTGGATGCCAGTGTGGACTCAACATTTTATAGTGACCTGCCTTCCATTTGATCGATGACCGAACGGCTTAGTATATAAAAAACTAGTGCACCCGTGGTTCACCGAACTTATTTCCATTCCATGATGTGATGGGCTATAGGTCTCTATAGGCTCTACACGCTGCCTGTTCCTTTTGATTTATAATTTTAATAAATACATAGGTATTATTATTTACATATCTCACCTTAGTATTGTTAATTTTTTTAATCGTTTTGTTTAGTTTTTTTTTGTATTAGTATCTCAGATGAGTGGCGAATATATTATGTTTTTTATACTTTCTTTTTTATTCATATTCCAGTCTCGGGGCAACACAATATGTGTGATTTTTCCAAACACCTATTCTTCCACCATCGCTTATCTCACTCGCAAATGGGGTCGGAGCAACATGCTTTATAACTTTATCATTGAAAGATATGGCTTGTAGTTTTTATGACTTGTCGTCTGCCTGACGTCTACCGCTCTGGAGAGAGATTTTTCGAAACACCGATAAAATTAATTTTAAGACATGCGATTTTAAAATCTCAGCTGTTATGTAACCAGCACTAATGATCAAATAATCCACTCACAGCTCGATGGGTATGTTTGTCCACCCCCGCACCCGCACTCGCACCCGTGTCACCTCATTTCAATCACGATGCGGGTACACAATTAATGCCTCTATTTTTGGGACTAAAGGACGGAATGTAAAGGGATCGTATTGAACGGTATTTTATGGGAAAGGTTATTTAGAATTTAATCATGAAAGGAAATACATCTGAATACGCAATTAATTTTTTGCTGTATTCGATAGAATACTCGTTTTATTGAAATGTTAAAATATTGTTTATGTACTGTTCCTGTATAAGTATAATAATATATTGTGTTTTAAAATACTAGGGGCGTCGCCCATGTTTTTCCACCAAACATAAAATAAAAAAAACTTAAAGTCCGTAAAAAGTTAAGACATATCTTACTTTCGTCCCCAAATTATTCTGCATCGATTGGTATCGGTCTCGACCCCATACCCCCAGCGGTTTCGGAGGAGATAGCGTGACAAACTTTTAGCAGCGGCGGCGGCGCCAGTTACTTTTTTTAGAATAGAGAGATTTCCTGAAACAGTAGCCTGTATAAAGCTATAATTCAATAAATCCGCGTCATTAACATGCTACGTGTCAATTATTGTCTAGTGAATACATTACCCTAATCGTGCACGTATCAACGAATTCCATGAATTTATAGAAAACTCTTTAGATACACAGATAAAATACCACAGATTTAAGGAATAGTGTGGGGGAGAACAGGGGAGGAGTGTTGTTATTGCAGTATAAATGCATATTCACGAGTGAAATGCTCCGATTAAATAGCTGGCTTTACGCTATCGACATGCTTGTGACCTGATGCGATGATAAATGATAGTAATTAAATACACTTAAATTTATATTGACCGATCAATTATGCTTTTGAGTTAATCACAGGTTATAAGGTATTTATATTTTAAACGACTTATAAAAGGATGTTCAGTATTCGATCCGTATGTTTGTAATTTTGTTCGCGATCTACTCAAACACTAATGAATCAATTTTGATATTTGTTTGTGTAACGTAGTCTACATACTTTCAGGAACTTTTTATTATGGTAGTATAAAGATTATTTTTATTATTATTATTATCTAAAATATTAATTTACGACTAAATAAAAATTTCACCGCGATAAAATCCGTATAAACTAGTTTTGTTTCAATGTGTAATATTCGCGTTAACCTAAGAAATCATTATTTTACGATTTAAAATAACCTAACTAAGTCTGTATGTAGACGTGAAAATCTTGGAGGGTCCTTTTGAATGGAAGCCGAAAAGCGCGGCTACTGTTTGTAATGTTTGTTAATAGTGAAATAGTGATATAAAATCATAATATTATGTCATATCACACCAGCTAAACTTCCGTAGCAAAGCGAGCGAGTAGTCAACTATAGACATACAGATAGACATTCACTCTATTGTTATATTATTTGTAAAGATATAGATTAATAAAACTGTCGTCTAAAATTTACAAGGTGGTAGGTCCCTCGTATATGAGAGGCCGGCTGGGTTAGTACTACCGCTTTGTTTATTTCTGCCGCCAAGCAACAGTGTGTAAGCACTGTTGTGTTCCGGTTTGAAGAACATTGAAGCCAGTGTAATTACTGGGCATTATGAGACTTAACACCTTATGTCTCGGGGTGACGAGCGCAGTCCAGTGTCATGCAGTGCTTTGTTATTTAAAGTTCTGTGTGGCGTTGCTTCTGTTTATGAGCAGGCGTGCCATCAGGCGACCGACCGACCTGCTTGTCTCGTCATTCAATCTAATAAAAAAAAGAAAATTTTTGGTAATCAAATAAATTTTCGCTTACCGAGAATTATAAAATGTATAAAGTGTCGTAGTTAAATAGTTTACCGCCCTGTGGTTGCCTTGCGATAGACCTGCGGTTGAGCTGCGTCTGGTGCGGTCAACATTTCAACATTTCGGGTGAAGGTACTAAGAGTTTATAACAAGTTAGTTTCTCTTACAAAATAAATGGGGCTTGCAATTTATATTAAAAATGTATAACCCACCAAAAATATAAATATAAAAAGAGACAAAGCTTGATACAAACGACGTTCCTGTTTGGGGTAGTCGCGTCGATAAAAAAGTTGATATCTTGTTGAATGGGTACCGAGTTCTATAGCACTTCTTTAAAAGTTGAGATCTCGTTGAACGGGTACCGAGTTCTATAGCACTTCTTTAAAAGTTGAGATCTCGTTGAACGGGTACCGAGTTCTATAGCACTTCTTTAAAAGTTGAGATCTCGTTGAACGGGTACCGAGTTCTATAGCACTTCTTTAAAAGTTGAGATCTCGTTGAACGGGTACCGAGTTCTATAGCACTTCTTTAAAAGTTGAGATCTTGTTGAACGGGTACCGAGTTCTATAGCACTTCTTTAAAAGTTGAGATCTTGTTGAACGGGTACCGAGTTCTATAGCACTTCTTTAAAATTTGAGATCTTGTTGAACGGGTACCGAGTTCTATAGTACTTCTTTAAAAGTTGAGATCTTTTTGAACGGGTACCGAGTTGTATAGCACTTCTTTAAAAGTTGAGATCTTGTTGAACGGGTACCGAGTCCTATAGCACTTCTTTAAATCGTAACTAGTTTTTTTTTATTGGATAGGCCGGCAAACGAGCAACTGCAACTGATGGTAAGTGATCTCCACCGACCATGTACGCCCACAGTACCGAAATAATCATGGGTGCATTGCCGCCCTTAAAAGAAAGGGATAATTAAGAGATTGGGAAGGGAAGGGGGATTTGGGCCTCCGGATATCTCTCACCGTACGAAACGCAGCAGCAAGTTCTACTTTACATCAGTTTTCTGTGAGACAGTAGTAACGACCCGGACGAGCCGGCCCATTCATGCTCTACCACTCGTAGATGAATTTACAATGTTATATAATTGATTTGATAAATATATATATTCTTAGATATTTAATTTATAACAATGAGGTTATCAGGCGAGCGACCAGCTCGTCTCGTTATTCAAACGGATAAAAAACCGTTCAAGTGCGAGCAGGAATCACTTCCATATCATTACATCCTTAACAATGTTTTTACATCGGATTTTTACTTATTTCTACATTATATTTGCACTTATTTCTACGTGCTTCAGAGATCAACTTAAAGTTGACAGTGTATTTTTATAATAATTTCATTCGATACCTATTTAAAATTTGCAAATTAGGTTTGTTTTTCTTTACTTATATGCCATTAGACTTTCCTTGCCAAATTCAAGATTCTCTACTGATCCATGACTGAGAAAAAGGCTCTACACAGACGGACATATAGACATACAAGGAACCATATTTTCCTTTAGAGGTATGGAACGTTAAAAATATCGAATCCTGTTTCGAATATAAAATAAACCGATTCCACAAAATAAAAATAACAGAACAAAACTTCTAGATAGGCTACTTCGAAGCGAACAATCTATCTTATGTTTACATAAAAAAAGATAATAAAAAGCGAGCGCCGTCTCTAGGACGGGCTTTATTGAAACTTCGTATATAGAGAGAACTGTATATCTATTTATGTATGTATTCAGTTCTCTTTATATCTTTTTACTGGATCTTTGTTACGTGATGTTATTTTGAATCGATTTTGAATTTAATTTTTATAGTTTGCTTTAAGCAGTGATAGCTCAGTGAGTGGTATGGACTGTCGAGACGAAAGTCGCAGGTTCGAAACCAGCCCTTAGTGCATACATCTCTGACTTTTCTAAGTTATGTGTGTATTAATTGTTAATTATCACTTGGTTTTCTTTAACGGTGAAGGAAACATCGTGAGGAAACCTGCATACCTGAGTTCTTCATAAGAATTTCGAAGGTATGTGAAGTCTGCCAACCCACATTAGGCCAGCGTGGAGGACTAAGGCCTAACCCCTCTCATTCAGTAGAGGACGGGAGAGAGTGGGACGTATATACTCGTAATTCAGGGCTAGTAGGTAGGTAGGTAGGTTGCTTCATATACATGATTGGAACAGCTTTGATCATAGTCGAATACAACCTATTTAACTCTCGTCGTTATTTAACTATGTCAAATGATTATTTGACGACGGAATTTAATTAAAGTTCGACAGCGCTAGAATTTTACTCAATTGTAATTATGTTCTATGTACAAAAAGGTTGACTGTTAATTGAAACAGGAGTATACTCCTCAATTACTTCATTTAATTCCAGTTTAGTCTTAGTCGTATGAAAATAGAAAAGCTACCGATAAATAGTATCATTTAGTGTTAATGCTGCTGAAAAACCTAAATAAATAAGATTTAAAAAGTAAGTGCTACTTTTTGCTCGGCTTTCATTTATGATAATTTGGGATATACGAAAATAGTAAATAATAATTTTATTACGAGAGCACGTAGGCTCATATTCCTAACACCTATTACCATATCATCTATAGTAACATATAAGGAGTCATTGTAATTGTGTAATCATCGTCGGCTGGTGGCGTATAGTGGCTATGACGTCACAAACACACATGAACACAATCATATTCACAGCGGGAGCGGGCTCAGTATACAATAAAAAACGCTTGCTCTGCTGTACCTAGTCCATCTATAATACAATAATTGGATCCGCGGTGATACGTTTATACATATACTACATTACCTCACGCATGTGTCTACAAATGGGGTTTAAAGGTTCAACTAGTATATTCAACAACTATTCAACTAGTAACTGCCTCTTTGTATATATACAATAATGTACGATGCTAATAACGCACGGAGTATTTATTTATTTATTTATTTACATATAGTATACATATAGCTCATGGGAAGCGTGTGGTGACGATGACGCGAGTTCCATGATTTTTGTTCACCCAAAAAGTGCTCTACGCGCCTTAAGGAGTTTTCACTTCAAAAAAGATTCCGATGAATTGAGAACCTCCTCCTTTTTTGAAGTCGGTTAGAATATTTTAAAATTGTAAGACTAGTGTGCAATTTGTGATTAATAAAGATATTTGTATTGTTTGTATGACAACATTTTAGTACGCACTCACGCCTGTAATCCCCGAAGGGGGTAAGCAGAGGTGTAACCAATAGACCCATATTTCGCCGAGCGTATCTCCGTCCCAAGGTGTTATAGGGGGCGAACCTATAGCCATACCGGGCACAAATTCCAGACTCCGGGCTGATGCTGAGCATTTCGTAATAGAAAATCCCAATACCATTTTACTTGACCCGGGGATCGAACCCGAGACCTCAGCGTTAGCCTTAATCGTAACGCGTACTCATTACAACTGCGCCACCGAGGCAGACAACTTTTTAGGTCGGAGTAAAATCAGTTTCCATAATAGGTCACAGGGGTAACAATATTGAAAAGGTTAGGAACCACTGCTCTACACTCTATAATGTGAGACCCACTCACATGACCCGAACAAATACTTTATCGCAGAAACGGTCATATCCGTAGGTGACGTCACATAGTTTTCACAGTAGACAACCCGTTGCCTTTACTAGTGCCCGTGTAAAATGAAGTTGCCAACCAAAATCCAGCCCTACCGCTACCATAATAAAGTCCAACAAAAGTGTTTAAAGTGTTTTCCTAATAAACCCAACATTATTCATTTACATAGTAAAACCTTGTATACCAACCTCTTTGAGTGTAAATGAAAATTTGTTAAGTGTTTTACAAAGGTGCGCTCACGTAAAGGAGAGGTTTTACAAACAGTCTCTACTGTGTTTTAGAGTGTAAAATAAGGTACAGATCTAGATGTGTCTAGTGTATGTGATCTAGATCTATGTGTGTAGATTCAATTAGAGATTTATTTTAATAAAAAAAATACTTAGCCGTTAGAAATCTTCACATTAATTAGAAAAAAAAACCGTGTTTAAATGGATGACAGTTTTTTTAAAACATAGCTAAGAACCATCTAGAATACATAATATATCAAATAAAAAAAACTGCAGTTTAACCAATGTGTTCGTTGTAGTGCTACAATATCACAGACAAAAGAGTTAAATTTATATAATAAATAATACACCCAACAGTCACACACATAGTCCCGACCCCACACTAGGTTAAACTGTATCGTGGGTATCGGGAACTGCGAGGGACTTGCCAACCCACAACACCCAGACCCGAGACAAATATTAATATACACAAATATTTGTCTCGGTGTGGGAATCGAACCCACGGCCTCTCGCTTCGCAGCCGGCTACTCGCCCACTGCGCCACGGAGGCTGTCAAATAAAACTCACATAATGCCACGTCTAAATCCCAAACTAAATATTCAATTCAGAGACACAATACAGAGTTTCTAACTCAGCGATTCCCAAACTTTTAAATATACGGAGCACTCAAGAAACGCCTTTCATTTTATGAAACCCTACATTAAATGATTATTATCTTACATGAAATGAGCAAACATATCAGAAGCATTTAATCCGTGTATGAGTTCATCTTCAATGTGGTCGGATATTTTGTGAATCTAATCCGACATTCGCCGTAAGTCAGTGACAAATGTAACTAATTCCTAAAAACTTATGACTATTCCACGGAACCCTTGGGTTCCGCAGAACCCACTTTAGCAATCGCTGATCTAACTCATAGTTTACCGTGTATATTTCCGCCCCGTGATCTGATAGAGTACGAGCCCTACCAGACCCTACCTATACCTTCCTGCATATTTAATAAATCGAAAAAATCACATTCATAATTGCTCGCCCTAGACATCGAACGTGGTACTTCATTCATGGTTGGTTACTTCGTGGTTCATGTTTTCTGCCTCAAGACTAATGGAGAGAAATAAACACATCGTGTTTAATTGATATGTAGTTAACATAATTAATATACTCAGAACAATAATTATATTATTATATCTCTGGATAAAACATTTCACTAATTACGGTTTAATTATTTTGTAAAGTTATAGACTATTCGGAGAAAATAGTAGAATATATTAGTATTTCGTACAATGTATATAAATAAAACAAGTAAATACCCAGTTCTGGAAACTTATTAGGAATACTTGTTACGAGTTCTTGAACATTCGACATTTATGAGTAAATATAAAATTTCTGAGAAAAGATAATTACGTATGTTAGTAAGCCAAAAATATGTTCCTGGCCCTTTACCCACAGATATATATTTTATAGATAAATTGATTTATCAGCGACTCCCTCCGATCATGTGTGTTGGCTACTCGGCATATAAACTGTAAGCTGAGATTTATTGGCTTCGATTCCCATGTCAGTCTTTGTCTGAGGTTTTAGTGATTTGTTTTTTTTTTATGAAAGAGGGGGCAAATAAACAAAAAAGTCACTTGATGGTAAGCGATCATCGTCACCCACGAGCATCCTTTATATCAGAGTGATCATCATAATTATATAGCCGAACTTTGAGCAAATAGTTATAGGCTCTTTGAATGGATTCACCAGGGCACCAAAACAAATCGTTTCCGCGTAAAGCATGTTGTGTCGACACCATTCTGAAGTGGGATAAAGGCAGGAAGATAATGATACATAGTTTATATGACTTGTTCGTACGTCACATAAAACGCCTGGTTTCTGAAAGGCTGATCAATGTCAAATTAACTAATCTAATGTTAAATCTCATGTCAAGTCGAAATTGAGTTGCTAGAAGCGTGGTCAACACCTTTGATTTGATACAAATGTTAGTTAACATAATTTTCAAATTAATGTGCAAAATCGTATGTCAAACGGTACTAAAGAGACATCATCATCATCATCAGCCACAAGACGTCCACTGCTGAAAATAGGCCTCCCCTAATGCCTTCCAGGCCGACCTGTTGGAAGCGAGAGACACATCAAATAGTATTAATTTTTTCACTAAAATAACGATTCAGCAACTCGAATTCATTTGACAGCGATGTCAACTCAAAGTTCTGTTAGTTAGTTGAATGTTGATTTGATCAGCCTTTCGGAAATCGGGCGTAATAGATTTTGTCGTGAGTAAAGAGGGACTTGGACACCCATATACGACAATAATATTTCTAGAAGACACTAATATTTATCTTGGTTCGGCGATCAAACCCACGGCCTCTTTGATGATGAATTTACAGCCGAGTTTTCCTTTCCTTTACGCCATGAACATTGTCACATAAGACACCATTATCCAGGTCACATACTATTGGCATGGTTCCACTATAATCGACGCACCACTGAGACAGTTCAATAAATAATACAAACAAACATATGGATGCATATTTTATTTTTAATGCGCACGTATTATTTTTAGTTCGAGTAAACGACAGTATGGCGTTCTGGCTCGCGTTCTCCTAACTTTGCGCTATACATATAAGATATAAATAACGGTGTCTTCAATCTATCTTTGTTGTAAAATTTATGAAATAAATGAAACTGCTATTATTTTCTGTGTGTATTTTGGAAATAAGTTGTTGACCATGAGAAATTAAATTTCGTGTACATTTTTTCAATTGGTAAAAACCCATAAATCATCAGTATCGGAATTTATGCCCAATATGGCCATGCACAACCCACATTATGGTATGAAAATAAGCTCGGCGTAACGGGATGCATTAGTTGCAACTCTGCCTAACTCTTTGGGGATACAGGTGTGAGATTATGTTTATGTTGATTATAAATAAAACACCACTCCACGCTAGGCTTTCGTTCGGAATGAAAATTCTGGTTTCGAAAACCTCTGACTCTTTGAAGTTGCATAATAATATGAATTTCATTCTGCCTGGTGTTATCATAGCCTTGTGCTAGGGTTTGCCTTCCCATTATGATTTGACAGTGGTTTTAGTATAATGTTGGGTGACCCACCGTCTGATCCCGCACAATGTGAGCCAAGTTTCGGCATTGCCTCGTCCGTTACTCAGCAGTGTACCACGTATAAACGAGGAAAGCGTTGTGCCTAAGATGTTGGTAGCACACTTACACTATAAAGTTACGTATGTATATTTAGTTTATTATTATCGCTCGCTTAGTAATTCTTCATAAGAATCTATGTATAAAAAAAATTTGGGGTGGACCACCCTTAACATTTAGGGGGATGAAAAATAGATGTTGGCCGATTCTCAGACCTACCCGATATGCACACAAAATTTCATACAAATCGGTCCAGCCGTTTCGGAGGAGTATGGGAACGAACATTGTGACACGAGAATTTTATATATAAGAAGATTAGAGCCTATTTACACTTTGCTACCTACGAAGTCAGAGACAGAATTATTTACAAAGTTGTTTACTGTGAAGAAATATGTACACACATGAATTTTGGTTTGATTCTAAGTTTACATACTTGTAATATCAGAGGTATTTTACTTTATTTACCTAAGTCGCATCTGAACCAGGTCAGCCCTGAGCGGTAATGTACACTAACTACAGTTTAAAAATCATACAGTGTGAAAAAGTGTTTGATTTTTTGACGAACATCAAACGCGTTGTTTACTGTGTAGGATGCGGCTTGCATATGCCCTGACATTTTGAAGTTATTGGAGGACGGTAACTGTTTTCCATCAGGCGGGCCGTATGCTCGCCTGTCTGTGCATGTGGACAGTAAAAAAGGACAAGCTGACCCATCAAAAACATTTAATTTGTCAATAGTCTACGAAGATATCTTAGAAACCCCAAATAAATTCAGCCTAGGTCTTTTGAAATGTTATATAATTAAAACAAGGAAACATATTCTATATTTTTAATCAATGTACCTACTCCCAAAAACAAATACCGAGTTGGCAGACTGTATGATTTATAACTGTGGTAACTCTATCCATTCAGCTAACCAATCGATTGGTACTGGAGGCCAATTCTCATAATTTTAAATGTTCAAAATATCATTCCGATCTAGTCTCAGTAGCATTCTCTTAAACCAATAATCAACGTCAAATGCACCTAGCATTAGCAGTAGTATTATACCGTTTTGGCTTCAGTCAACTTTTATTCTACATTCAATCTCATTACGATCTATGTTCACATTTGACGTTGATTATTGGTTTAAGAGAATGCCATTTGCAACTTTCTTGACGCTGAGACTAGATCGGAATGATATTTTGAACATTTAAAATTACGAGAATTGGCCTGCTGAACTCTCGATCCCATTCAGTTGAAAGTTCACTCGGATGTATAAAACCACATGACAACGAAAGGAAATGGAACGATGGTTCTGTATCGGATAAGTAGAGTCACTAGTTAGTAAAAGTGATCTCATTAGAAGTGTAATTGAGCCAACAACATCTTAGGCCTAAAGCCATCCTTATCTACACTCTGCTGATTAACGGACGAGGTAATTGGCGAAACTTGGTTCCTGTTGCGGATTTTGGGGGTCAGACGCCGGGTCTATATAATACCAAATATCGTCAAATCTATGGATAGAAGGCGGATCTTGGATAATCTGGAATAACACCAGACAGAAAGAAAGAAGTAAAAGTGGTCCGAAACTGTGTGATGCTGATGTATATACATCAGCTCAGTATTAACACGTGCCGAGCTTATTTCCCTCCCATGATGTGAAGAGCCAACATAAAGAAGATCGGGACACAAATTCCAAACCCATGCTACTCAAGTAAGTGGGTCACCTGATAGTAAGTGATCTTCACCACCCATGTTAGTCCACTATACCAGAAGAATCATGGGCGTGCTGCCAAATTTAAAGTGAAGGGATAATTAAAGGATTGGGAAGGGGAGGAGGATTTGGGCCACCGCATATCTCACTCACCCTACGAAGCGCAACAGTAAGCCGCTACGTTACGTCGGTTTTTTGTGAGACAGTGGTAACGACCCGATCGAGCCGGCCCATTCGTGCCGTAGACAAATCATCAGTCACACATCAAAGCCCACACTATAGGATCATTATATTTATGTAAATATTATAAATAATATCAATAACATAAAACATATTATGAGCATAATATAAAACCATCACACTACACGAAAAAGTGTATTTCAAATTACTGCTTCTTAAATTGACTGTCTAATACTTATCTAGTGGTTATCATTTAACAGGATATTACCGGTTCTAACATTTAAGAAGTCTATAGATATAGGTACGATTACGGTTACGGTACTGCCTCGGTGGCGCAGTTGTAATGCGTACGCGTTGCGATCAAGCTAATGCTGAGGTCTCGGATTCGATATTCGGGTCGGGTAAAGTGGTATTGGGTTTTTCTATTATGAAATGCTCAGTATCAGCCCGGAGTCTAGAATTGGTGCCCGGTATGGCGATAGGCTCGCCCCCTATCACATAAGGGACGGAGATACGGTCGACGCAATGTGGGTGTATTGGTTACACCTCTGCCTACGCCTTCGGGGATTACAGGCGTGAGTGCGTATTATAAAAGAAGGATTGTAATAGTAAGACAACATATACTTATATTTTGTAATATTACCACCATTAAGGGTCTAATTTTTTACGGAACCCTGTAAATAAGCTAGAAAGTAGCGAGCTCTGTGCGAGACAACACAGGTAGAGATAAATAAAAGAGCGGCTTACGTCTTAGTTTAGGTAAACAGGCACTCAGTGGCGAGAGGCAAGGGGAGCGGGAAGAGGCAGGGGGGGGGGTCCACAACTTGGCCTGCACTATTTTAAGTCTGATTTTGTGCTCAGTTCATTTCACGTGAAGTTTCGGGAGAGTTGCGGTTTGTAGAGGAACCCATTGTGTGACTCGTGGATGTTTGCCAACTCTATTCAGATTTACCTAAGTTTTTACTGATAGACAATTGTTGGATGGAATACTTAATTTAAATATTGAGATAGAATTTGCTCGGAATTCTAAAAATATTTTAATTGTTATAATTAGACATGAAAAACGTGTTAAAAATCTACTCTTGACAGCGGCTTATACCATTGGTAGAGTTTATGGCCATGAGAGACGTTATTCATTTACCATCAGGTGTGAGTACACCTGAAGCACACGAGTGTCTGCAAAATTAAGATATGAAACAAACTTAGTAATACATAATATGAAAACTGCCTCGGTGGCGCAGTTGTAATGCGTACGCGTTACGATTGAGGCTGACGCTGAGGTCTCGCGGCTACAAGTGGTATTGGGTTTTTCTATTACGAAATGCTCAGTATCAACCGGGAGTCTAGAATTGGTGCCCGGTATGGCGATAGGCTCACCCCCTATCACATAAGGGACGGAGATACGGTCGACGCAATGTGGGTGTATTGGTTACACCTCTGCCTACGCCTTCGGGGATTACAGGCGTGAGTGCGAATGTAATATGAAAGCTTAGATTGGCATTTAAAACATTAATGTCATGAACATACCTTTAAGCTAATATATAGCTACAGGCAACTGAATATCAAACGACCTTAATTTAAATAAAATCTATGAACTAGGTGCCTGAGGGTGATATAAGGCGGGTCTGAAGTCACGCATGAAGTGATTATTATTATATGAAGGTAGGTAAGGTATATCGGGATGGATTAAAGGTGATATAACTTTAGAATGAAAAGTTAAAAACTTCAAACCAGAATAGCGGTGCTGCTGCTTGCTGTTAAGGAGTTTTCCATTATCTCTAGTAGTTCATCATCACTCCTATACTTCACCAAACATATATATATATATATATATATATATATATATATATATATATATATACATACTAGCTGTTCCGCGCGGTTTCTACCGCAACTACAGCAGCTCCACCTACCGGGTCCAATTGTGAATCTAAACCATCCAGGGCGCCACCCAAACACATACAAAAAAATCATTCATTTCGGTCCAACCGTTTAGGAGGAGTTCAGTCACATACACTCGTAGGTACAGTAGTATTATATATATATAAAGATATATGAGCATCTTCAATAAACACCTTATCGAACACAAAAGGAATAATCAAAACTGGTCCACATTTGGGAGGAGATATCGTGATATAGATTAAAAAAATGAAACATCGAGAATCTGCTCCTTTTTAAAATCGGTTGTAGAGTGTCTATCCCTATGGAATATGTATCCGTATGTACGGAGTCCTAGATACAGAGCTTCGGAGTAGGGGTAGTGCCGAGTGGTGCAGACAGTATGTATCGCGAGACACTGGATTCAATCTAGCCAGCCACTGTGCACTATCGACAGACGATTACTAGCAGGCAGGTTGGCATAAACCACGAGAGGACGGAGACGAGAATAATTTAGTAAGCTCATACTTGTCGCATCCTGGTCATGAGTACGGGTCGTCAACGACACACAAACGTCATAATCACGTATACGGAGCCTAGATTGGAGAGGGTAAACGTTTATAAAAGAGCGTGCATTCTGTAGTCGCGTTCACATCGTAGTAATCGCTTGAAAGTAATACCTGCCTAGGAACTGTATTGTGTGTACAGTATGAAAGTGACCATTTCCATTGTGACCTACATTACCAAAGTAAATTTAATTAGTAAGTAACCTGTAATAGATTATTTACTCGCTCGGATCCTGTTAATGCCTACAACGAGTGACCGTGAGGAGAACACCATCTCCGACATATTATTCAAGGCCGGCAAACGAGCAAGTGGGTCACCTGATGGTAAGGGATCTCCACCGCCCATGTACGCCCACAATACCAAAAGGATCATGGGCGCGTTGCGGACCTTAAAGGAAAGGGATAATTAAGGGATTGGGAAGGGGAGGGCGATTTGGACCTCCGGATATATCACTCACCGTACGAAACACAGCAACAAGCTGCTACTTTACGCCGGTATTCTGTGAGACAGTAGTAACGACCCGGAAGAATCGGCACATTCGTGCTGTTGACAAAACTGTCTACAGCGTGGCTCTACCACTCACAAATACTCTAATCGGCTCATTGGTCTAGTATTGTACTTAGGCTAAGAAACCGTGAGGTCCTTTCAATCTTAGGTCAGGCAACTACAATATGTGTTTGAGTTATCGATTGAAACACATGAGTTGCTCGGGATTAAAACTATCACATCATGGTACGACAATAAGTTCGGTGAACAGTAAGTGTACTAGTTGCACATCTGCCTACCCCCCCCTGACTATTACACACCTGAGAATTCTATATAAGAATTTCAAATACATGTGTAGTCTACCAACTCAAGACTCATGCTTAAACCTTCTCATTAGTAGAGGAATTATAATACAAAATTAATATTATTTAAAAATTAAATTAATTCAATGGACAAGCTATATCTTATGCCTTGCACTGCGCACGTCGGAGATAGAGGTTATTCCCGGCAGGTTGGCAAACACGATAAGTAATTTTCAAACTGCTCCGTAAACATATTGCATAATGCGATCAATACTGGATTGGATGAAGCCGTCCGTGCCGAGTATTCTGTTAGCCTATTGACACGTGCACCCGTTCTCGCCTCCGCGCCCGCGCCCGCTCTCGCCTCCGCTCCCGCTCCCGCCTCCGCCTATGCAACTGCAAGCGTGTATTCATGTGTATATCTTCACTTCGCATTAAACGAGATATGTCCCGTTTGTGAGTAGATTATTATCAAGCTTGTCACACGTTTTAGTTTCTACGTCATTTTGTTTGTGATATCAAGTGTGTAAATAACTTTGTACGTTTGCTTCCCAAAGTTTATAGTTTAAACCAAACTATGAATGAGCTTCTAGTGCTTTTTGATTTTAGAACACAGGTAGATATACGGATGGTTGATGATAATAATATTTTTCACGCCATAAATATCTCATATTAGATTACATGTACCTACCTGCTTTTATATGTCACTATTGCTTTTAGGAATCATCATGATGTGTTTTCTAGGTCTCAAGTTTTCTACTTTATAGATTACTAGCTTTTGCTTGCGGCTCCGTCCGAGTGAACGGCCTATTCCGGGAAAAGAGCAAATAGCCTTCCTCAATAAATGAGCTATCTAACACTAAAAGAATTTTTCAAAACTGACCAGTATTTCCTGAGATTAGCGCGTTCAACCAAACAAAGAAACCCTTCAGCTTTATAATATTATAATATGTAGTAAAGAAGATAGATTAAGGCCTATAAACAATGAAATACCCAGAAGATGGAAACACTACAGACAAAATGGAAATATTTATTACAGAAGGACTAGAATTATATAAGAAAACGAAGACAGAGCAAAATGAGGGAAGAACTGTAGGAAAACTGACCCCACCACCATGTTGGACTCGTAGTAAGGAAGAGAGAGAGAGAGAGAGAGAGAGAGAGAGAGAGAGAGAGATAATAATGAACTAGCCACCCGAGCTTAAAATTTGTCCTGCTAATCAAACTATTACATTGGTCAAAGTGTATGGTTAAGCTTTTAGATTCAGTGTTTTTACTAACGAACAAATCGCAATACCATTTTAGCAAAACTTGTTTGCAGTTTTATATAACAGCATAATATGTGTTCCGGAGAATGCCGTGAATTTGAGACGTTTTTAGAAAATATTTTTAAAACGGGTGAATGTTCTCAATTACTGCAATACTAAATAACAGTTGCAATGCTGGAATATTTTAGCGATATTGGCTGATTTAGCTTTCGTACATCACTTGGTGGCTACTGAAAATCAGCGCTGTGTTATAGTTTGTGTCGCAACACAGCATCATGCTGAGTTAGCAACCTAGTTGTCACGGTGCAGGCGTGCACCATTTTTTTTTTTATTTACTCTTAATTAATTACTTAAGTTATGTTTTTTTTTTATTATTGTATAGGCCGACAAACGAGCAAGTGGGTCACCTGATGGTAAGTGAACACCACCGCCCATGTACGCCCACAATACTAAAAGAAACATGGGCGCGTTGCCGACCTTAAAGGAAAGGTATAATTAAGGGATTGGGAAGGGGAGGGGATTTAGGCATCCGGATATCCCACTCACCGTACGAAACGCAGCAGCAAGCTGCTACTTTACGTCGGTTTTCTGTGAGACAGTGGTAACGACCCGGATGAGCCGGCCCATTCATGCTGTAGACAAAATTGTCTACAGCGTGGCTCTACCACTCGTTAGTTGCATGTGAATCACTGGAGACATTAAACCATTTTTCTTTCAATTCCAGTTCCATCATCGTGATCCGGGTGTAAGCGGAGCATTCATCAGGATTGCTGTCGGGATCGCACGCTGTGTCAACTATACATCGGTGTTTATGTTCGATCCCTCGCTGGCGCTTTCGATGAGCGAGCGAGATGTAATGCGCTCCCCGAGGACATGTCCCGAGGTAATTGGTCATCATTTTTATAATACAGGGCTTACACATAAACGCATCCACAGATATATGGGTAGAAATAACAACAGTTTATTGGATATTGGGAAATAATTATCACAAATTTAAGGATAACGGATAATACGCACTCACGCCTGTAATCCGCGAAGGGATAGGCAGTGGTTTAACCAATAGACCCACATTTCTCTGAGCGTACCTCGGTATAGCGATAGGCTCGCCCTGCCCTGCCCGGCCCTCGTGCCTGTGCTCGCACAGTCCCACACTCCGGGCTGATACTGAGCATTTCATAATAGAAAAACCCAATATCACTTTTACCCGACCCGGGGATCGAACCCAAGACCGCAGCGTCAGCCTCAGTTGTAACGCGCATGCACTACAACTGCGCCACCGAGGCAGTCAGATAACGGATAAATTGCTGCTATTTCCAGTAATTAGTCACCTCTTGGGTTTAGTGCCAGTGTTTTTAGGCTGAGTAGCCATGAGATCTTAGTTTCAAATCCCAAGTCGGGCAATCACAATTTGGATTATAAAATCAAAACGTTTATTTGGCAATTAAACCACAAGTCTACATTGGAGTTTTAGATTCAAAAAATCACATGTGTTGGCCGGGATTGGAATTTGTGCCCGGCATGGCGATGGGCTCAACTCCTATATTGGGATGGATGTAAACTCACTGAACAGTGGATGTTCAAGTTGCTTTTCTGTACTCCTTCGGAGATACAATTGTGATTATTATATATTATATTATTTAATATTGACTGCCCTATTGGCGCAATAATAGTATGTAAGGGAATATTGACATTTTTAATTTTTTATTATTAATTATTTCATTTTGTTTTTTTTAATGTGAGTGCGAGTGCTACGTATGTCTGGTATACTCTGGGCTCTCTCTTGAAAGGGCCAATCCAGGAATTTCTATACATTACACTCGCATAATTTCTGTAAAACAATGTCTGGACATTAAAAGAGGCCATAACCCATAAGTTTGTTTCGGAATTTCTTCATGGTTAGCCCCGAAATGCCGTCTTAAATGTAATGTAGCATAAAAAATTATTGACATGTAAAAGTGATATTTATGATCCAATTTACAGAATAAATGATTTGAATTTGAATTTGAATTATAAATTCGAAAAGTAAATCCTAGTGCACGAATAAAGATAAAAGAAATAAATGGCCGCTGGAGCCAGCGCGGCGCGGCGTGACGTGGCGCGTGGTGGGACCGAGGGACAGTTTATTTCAATTCGATGTCGTGTGAGGGTAACCGCTGTGACATCTTCCGAGTGTCCCTGGAGAGCTCGTCTTCGAGTACGTTCATAGATCGTTTTAACTTTGCCAATATATTTGTTTCAATTTGTATATTTTAGACGTGGACCACGCTGTAGACAATTTTCTGTGTCATAGAAAACATAAGCAGCTTACTGCTGCGTTTTGTATTTCCGGAGGCCCAAATCAACAGGCTACTCAACATAACATAATTAATTGAAGTTATAAATATAATTTAGTACTACTACTCTTTATTATAATACGCTTTCAGCTAACTCTACGTTATCGTAGCACTAGCCTGACTCATCGAAACAGTACAATTATCAAACAATATATTCAAGAGTAAAAACTAACATTAAAAACATTTTAAAAGCATTCATAATTTGTAAAAACTACAAAACCGACGCTGAGCACGGCACGTTTGCGCAAATATTTGCATTTCGTATTTGCAATTTATTGAGCTTTGGATCCATACAGCAAACGTGGCACGTTACACGTTATAAATCAATAGATTCGTCTGTTTGAACAAACAACGTATGAATCGCACAAATTACCGAATAAGTGCCCCTAGCCACGGTCTCAATTCTGTATGAAAATTTAAATATCTTGTGTAATAAAGACTAATCGCGTTCTGAAATACGTAGATGACACAATTCACTTATAATATGTTTATTGTTAAGTGTTATATATTAGTTAATATAATTTCTATACTTAAGTTTCTTATTTTGTACTGACTTGTCATAAGCGCTAGTTTAATTGCCTACATGACTAATAAAACTATTTCATTTCATTGTAAGTAGACTGGACTACCTTTGTGTGAGCCACTGCTGTAATCTATCTACTTCGGTGATCTCCTTATAGCGGTGGATTACATGTGGGAAGTCTCGGTCACGTTGCGACTTGAGATAGTTAATATACATACGCACTCACGCCTGTAATCCCCGGAGGGGTAGGCAGAGGTGTAACCAGTACACCCACATTTCGCTGAGCGTATCTCCGTCCCACGATGTGATAGGGGGCGAGCCTATCGCCATACCGGGCACAAATTCCAGACTCCGGGCTGATACTGAGCATTTCGTAATAGAATAACCCAATACCACTTTACCCGACCCGGGATCGAACCCGAGACCTCAGCGTTGGCCTCAATCGTAACGCGTACGCATTACAACTGCGCCACCGAGGCAGTCAATATGACTACCTTATAATACATAACTAATATACCTACGGAGATAATGATGTAATAGTAACATACGAGTTAATTATTAATATTACTATTAATTGTTAATTATCACTTGCTTTAATGGCAAAGGAAACATCGTGAGGAAACCTCTGCATACCTGAGAAGTTCTGCGTAAGAATTTTGAAAGTATGTGAAGCCTGCCAACCATTAGGCCAGCGTGGTGGACTGATATTATGATATTTTTTCTGATTATATTTCCCTAGTGTCTTAGTAAAAGTGACTCCATATTTAACGGATTATTCATTATTCTTGTTAGTGGACTAAGCTCCATACGTTTTTGTCTATTGTCCTTTATGTATACAACGTGTTACAGAAAGGTGTGGTCATATTTTAAGGTCACTACACACTCCTTATAGTAAGTACCTATGTAACGGATCATTTCAAACCAAGACATCCTAAAATTTCACGTTAATCTTAATCACTCGTTTATTAAGATCGATAAGATTAATGACATCACTATTAATTATAAAATGACACTCACTTTTTAATAAACTTGAATAAGATTTACTTAATTCTACGGGCATACGTACGTAACTTGTAATTTAAACACAAAGTACCTGAAAGAAACTGTTTGCTAAAGAGGATATAGGTACCATCCTCTGATATTTTAAAGATTTCACTGTCGGGTCATCCATCTATGAATTTGGCTTAATGAAGTCGGCGAGCCTCTTATAAGCTATTATCAGTTGCACCAACACAAAATACGAATACATAATACTTGTTTTTAGTCAAATACAACATATTTTTTGAACTCGTAATCATACTTCATAAAATCAGAAATTGCCGAACTGACTGCGTCAAATAAATATTGACATTTGACAATTGTTTAATGTTTTTTTAATTATAAAATAATTAAATAAAAGGAGGTCTATAGTATAATTGTTTATCATTTAGTGTTGTTCAAAGTTGTAAGTCGATATCGACATGTTACTCATTCGATAAAAAAGAAAATTCTATAATTATGTCCTAGCAATGCAATCGGCTTTGCTACTATGGGTGATAAAATACCAATATCCTACACCTATATATTGCTTAAATTTGCCCGCCCCTTTCTATAACACGTTGTATAATGAATAAGGAACTTAATCGTATCCTTAGCTAATTATTAACGATTCCTTGTTTCCCACGGGGAACTAACGTAGTAAGTATATAATAAAGAATTAAGGCCAACCTCTCGAACAAATATTACTTACGTATACTTACGATAGTCACCCGACGTGATAATTATGTGGTTTAGAAATGTTTGGATTTCATTATGAGGTGTATTTTCGCGTGTTTTATCAGAAAGGTAAATGTTTTTACTATTATAAAATATGCACGTAAATTTTAGCAGTGTTAAGTAATGGTGTATTATCTTTGTAAAGGAAAACAGGTTTCCATAACAGTTCATGTTATATATTATTCTGTCTTATACTTTTAAATACCCGACAAAAAAAGTTTGACCCCTTGTGTCTTTCTGTCTGGGGCATCATAGTGCCTAAACGAATGGACCGATTCAAATGCGATCATGATATTCGGATGTTTCTTTCTGCTTAGCACTATCCCGGCTTAACATCAGGGTCCGCCTTCTTATATAATAATAAATACACCAACAGTCACATACATAGTCCTGACGCCACACTAGGCTAACCTGTACCGTGGATATCAGGAACTACGAGGGGCTTGTGGTCCCACAACACCCAGACCCGAAATAAATATTGTGGATCACACAAACATTTGTCTCAGTTTGCTACCTTGGGCTAGTTTTAGAACGGAACTTTTCATTTATAGAACATATTAAAAACGTTGGAGAAAAGTCAAAACTAAACTTTTATGCCTTGACAAGGATATCGACTTCGACGTGGGGTCTATCATTTGGCACATTCAAAGTTATCTATGGAGCTACTTACTTGGGGTGTATATGCTATGGTCTTTATGGTCTGATAGGGCTACTATCGGTGCCGTACGACGAAAACTGCTTCAAAGCCAACGTCTGGCGTTGATATTCTTGTGTAAGGCGTATAGAACCGTTAGTACTGAAGCTTTACCTGTCCTTCCAGTTGCTCTGGAAGTGCAGCGTCGCGCCGCTATGTATTACTCAACGAAAGAGAATATGGACATAAATTTTCTTACGCCGCGTGAGCTATTAAGAATCAATCGACTTTTCAAATCGTGCTCCGAAAATTGCAACGATCTAATAAACAAATGGCAATTGCGTTGGGATAATTCTACCAAGGGACGGCATCTATATCAATACTTTCCGTCAGTTCACAATTTCTCACGGGCCATGGCAACTTTAAGTTTAAACTGTTCTTATTTCAACCTCCGTGGTGCAACGGGCGAGTAGCCGGTTGCAAAGCGTGAGGTCGTGGGTTCGATTCCCGCACCTAGACAAATGTTTGTCTGATTCACAAATATTTGTCTCGGGTCTGGGTGTTGTGGGACCGCAAGTCCCTCGTAGTTCCTGATACCCACATTACAGGTTTACCTAGTGTGGAGTCAGGACTGTGTGTGTGACTGTTGGGTGTATTTATTATTTATTTTATTTATTTAGGTTGGTTGATTCGCCTACGTGCCCATGTTCTACACCTAATTGCCGGTATGAACAATCCGCACATCATATTCTTTGGGAGTGTTGTCTCTGGCAACAAGAGCGCAACATTATGTTAGATAGTATGCAAATAACATCTGGAGTTGTATACTATATGGATCTTGTGGAAACTAGGAAGAACTTCCGTGCTTTTCGGCGTTTTTGCCATACCTATTATTGGAATCAAGTATAACAGCTCGCGTGATAGGACCCACTTAATGACATCCGTGGTGCTTTACATCTGGCTTCTCCAGTTGTAAATGTCCTTGTGCCTGAGGTTAATGCCTCCTTAGTTCATTATTTTGTCTACCGCTTTGCTATGGAGGGAAGTGGACAATTATTATTTCCAACTCCTCAACTTTCTATTTGTTTAATTTCGTTGCGGGACAAAAACAATTTAGCATTTCCAGAGACTCGCCGAGGTTCACTGCTCGGTGTCAACAAAAATGCGTACCACTGTCGATCCTGGTGCACAGGAGTTACAGTGGCGGGTGTGTGGGCGGGATAGTCTCGTGGAAAAAATATTTGTCTCGGTGTGGGAATCGAACCCACAACCTCTCGTTTCGCAACCGGCTACTCGCCCGCTGCGCCACAGAGGCTGTCTCTAACAGTATTTGGTACCCGCCGCCTGACCCCCACAACCCACAACGGGAAAAAACATAATATTAACGTGAAGTAATGGAATGATTGTAAAATCTATATCAAGTTAAATCGTACATATGATTCAACTTGGCACTCCGAGGGAATTGGGTTAAGTTAACTTTAAGTAGAGCCCGCGATAAAAGCTTACAAACTTTAGCACCGATATACACTTCAGTCTTACAAACTTAAGCTTGGAATTTGAACCTCTGCGATGCACTAGAGACTAGAATATAGAAGATAAGTATCAACAGTATACTGCTGTATACTATAGTACTGTATAATAATAGGTATAGTATAGTAGGTACTAATACTATGACATTGGAGAATATATTTAACTAGCTTTTGGCCACGGCTCCGCCCGCGTGGATGTCTTTTTCAGGGATAAAAAGTACCTAGCCTAATATGTGGAAATACAAAAATGAGAAACATGTGTCACATTATATATATGGTAAAGAATATTATTCATTTACATAAAAACAACAAACACTCACTCAAAATTTAATTAAATCAACTAAACGGCACTAACGCCATCTATCATCTATCTATGGTTACCAGTGTAACCATATTAGTTGGTGTTCCAATGCTGCCACATGCATGTATATATACAAAATTTCATACAAATTCGACCTTTGGTTCAAAAGATAAAAATCACTGCAACCAGCGCAACCTATCCGGCACTAACGAAAAGTATGTTCGTCGGAGTGGTCATGTATATGTGTGCAAAGATTATTCACTAGTCCATTTAATGTCACATTTTTGTTTTATTTTTCTCTTTACTTGTCTTTTTGGGATAGTTGTTTTTGGGATAGTTGAATTACAGCTCGGTCCAATTTGTTTAATTCTGTGCGAGTATCAAAATACTCACAAAAAGCTTACTATTGGCACTGAAAAACACAGAATTCTAAATTTGTAACTTAATATTGCCACTCATTTTCCGAGAGTTGAGCCAACATTGCTTTATTGTAGCCGTCACTCATTTTTATTTTATTAACTGAACCGAACAACATAAAAAAGAACTTAGGAATTTTATCTCAGTAAAAGAAATACAATATTACGAGTGTTGTGTCACAAGTTCTACAGTGTCATTAGGTATTCTGTACTTATCTCAAATGCATTAGCAGTAATAAAGCAGAGTGGTTGGAAGTGCATACAATATGATTATATTAAAACCAGAACCATGCAAAGATAATTACGATCTCTTGCCGCGGTTTGTTCTAACCTTGCATCATATAATATTATGTATGAGTATGTATTAGGCGAGAACCAGCTGCAGCGTGGTCTAACTGTCGTATCAAAAATATTGTTTGATTATATAATGAGGATAACACAAAACAGATTGGCATATGTATCAATTTCACTTATAAAAGATGGTAGAATAATGAATTTATAAACTTCTTGGGTATATGAGTTTATGAAATAACCCACATACCACGAAATAAGAACGGCCGATGTTCACCCGATTCTCCCTGTTTTTTTCGTATAAAAATGTTTTTAGAACACTGGCCATGTGTGAGTCAGACTTTATGTTTGAGCTGGTATGGACACCCTTTGAATTGTTACTTGTTTTACTAATAATTACAATATCGGCTAAACGAACACGTTTTTTGTGAATAGCTGAGCCAGCAACCTATTACGGTTTAAAAGGTAGAACAGAGGTCCCCAATGGTCCCATTAAAGGTAGGACAGGCAACAACGGTGCAGATTTTTTTTATAGCATAGGCCGGCAAACGAACAAGTGGGTCACCTGATGGTAAGTGATCATCACCGCCCATGTACGCCCCCAATATCAAAAGCATTATGGGTGCATTGCCGACCTTAAAGGAAAGGGATTATTAAGGGATTGGGAAAGGGAGGGGGTTTGGCCCTCCGGATATCTCACTCACCGTACGAAACGCAGCAGCAAACTGCTACTTTACGTCGGTTTTCTGTGAAAGCTGTATTGTGTATGTACTTTACTGTAGTAAAGACACAAGGATCTACAGCATGGCTCTACCACTCATAATAGCACTCATAGTTTTAGTAATAGGGTTCCATTAGCACCCATTAGGTAAGGAGTCCTAAAAATACTTAAATCATTGATTCTCGTGGCGTGGTATATTCTGTTAGAAGCGCCCGGTGACATGTTGATTTTTATCTAAATGAATTTTCCACGGCGTGTGAGGGGAGATGAATAAAACGCTCAGCTGTATAGCGTCTACATAAATTGCAATTACTTTGACATTTTGAGCGCTAGGCGGAGCTGAGGGAGGAAAGTGTGTAGAACGCTCCGAGTGTCGGCGCATTATTAAGATTAAAGAATGACATCACTAAGAGCGTGTTGGGACTCGGACGTGTGACGTAGGGCCGTTCTGCACTTTGTGGAGAATATTTTGAGTTTTTTTTTTGGCATAGGCCGGCGAACGAGCAAGTGGGTCACCTGATGGTAAGTGATCTCCACCGCCCATGTACGTCCACAATTCCAAAAGAATCATGGGTGCGTTGTCGACCTTAAAGGAAAGGGATAATTAAGGAATTGGGATGGGGAGGGGGTTTGGCCGCCGGATATCTCACTCACCGTAAGAAACGCAGCAGCAAGCTGCTACTTTACGCCGGTTTTCTGTGAGACAGTGGTAAAGACCCGGACGAGCCGGCCCATACATGGCACCGGCAGACAAAAGTGTCTACAGCGTGGCTCTACCACTCATAAAAGAGTTATTTTTGTCAGGAACAGGAAGATTAGAGAATACATTTTAGTTCATTAATTTTGTGATTGCTGTAACAGTTAATTCTGTTTTATTACTACTGTATAAAATATGACAGCCTCCATGACGCAGCGGGCAAGTAACCAGTGAAACAAGAGGCCACAGGTTCGATTCCCGCACTGTGGCAAATGTTTGTGTGTTCCACAAATATTGGTTTCGGATTTGGGTGTTGTGAGACCTTAAGTCCCTCGTAGTTCTTGATACCCACGATACAGGTTAACCAGATATGGGGTCAGGACTATGTATGTGACAATAGGGATTACAAAACGAATATTTTTAATTGGTAATATTGTTCATTGTTTTATATATTATGCATACATGGCTGCGTGGTACTGATCAGTCAGGTCTACCGCGGCACATCTCTAGGGCGAATCTCAATTACACCAACATACTCTGACGACCCGCGGTTACACTGCTAGCGGATTACACCAGAAACATAGCCATACAAGAAATATTAATAGAAATCTTTAAAAACCCGACGTCAACTAGAAAAATATCCGTAAATGTGTATACCCAATATAAATATATTATTTTTTATTAATTACGAAACGATCAGGTCGCTCGCCTGCTGGTAAGCGCCACACCTGCCAATAAACAGAAGCAACACCACACAGAACTTTGTATTATAAAGCACTGCACTTATTTACATGGCACACGACAGTGAACGACAAACGTCATATTTTTTTTATTTGAATTTATATATACATACATACGCACTCACGCCTGTAGTCCCCGGAGGGGTAGGCAGAGGTGTAACCAGTACACCCACATTTCGCCGAGCGTATCTCCGTCCCACGATGTGATAGGTGGCGAGCCTATCGCCATACCGGGCACAAATGCCAGACTCCGGGCTGATACTGAGCATTTCGTAATAGAACAACCCAATACCACTTTACCCGACCCGGGGATCGAACCCAAGACCTCAGCGTTAGCCTCAATCGTAACGCGTACGCATTACAACTGCGCCGCCGAGGCAGTCTTAGTCTTATTTGAATTTAGAAGGCTTCTTATGGCCCACTTTTGATGGTTTACTATTTTTCTTAATTATACATTATTGAACGAAGGAGCTTATTGAGAGGTGAATTTGAATTTGAAAACCAATGCAAACAGTCAGTAAGCGTAATTATAGTAATAGGGTTCTATTACTTATTACTTACGGAACTCTAGAAAGTGAAATGTGAGCCAAGTACTACGTAATAATATTAGAGGCGAAAATTAAACGGTCTTTATGAAAGATTCTTCGCTCAGTGAACCGAGTCTACAAAGGTAATGGAATTATAAACACCTGCAATAGATGTTGCTATGGAGCCGTTTCCATTCCACTAAATTGTACAGAGATAATTTATTTGACTACAGAGGTGTTGCCCATTAAAATAAACACAAAAATTAATACGGTGATGTAAGGAAGATGTTGCGAAGTGGCCAGCTCACAAGGTAGGTCCCTCGTATGCGAGAGGCCGGTTTGGTTGGTACCACCGCTTTGTGTATGTCTGTCGCCAAGCAACAGTGTGTAAGCACTGTTGTGTTCCTGTTTGAAGGACATTGCATCCAGTGAAATTACTGGGCATTGAGACTTAACACCTTATGTCTCGGGGTGACGAGCGCAGTCCAGTGTCATGCAGTGCTTTGTTATTTAATGTTCTGTGTGGCGTTGCTTCTGTTTATGAGCAGGCATGGCGCGTACCATCAGGCGAGCGACCGCTTACCGTCATCTACTTTCTCAATTGCTTGCCCATCACTTTAAAATAATTTAGCATAATTTTCAATGTTTATAATAACGCCTGCTTTATAAAAAAACATCATGGCAATATTGTTGAAAATTAAATTGGTAGTAATTACAAAATAAAAAGCAATATAAAATGTTGCAAATCCCACGTACAGAGCCTCATCTAATTTGAGGTCTCGAATCAGAGCATTGAGCTCGGAATAATTAAGCGCGGCGACCTTTAGGGAATAACAGCGGGCTCTGGAGCACAATCTACTTTATTACAACTTAAATCTATATTGCACGCTCCCACGAAGATATTCAGGTTTTGTACATTTTATTGTACAAAATATTTACACCACATTTTAATTATAAAGAACAAAAATAAATGTAAAGTGGAAGTAACAACCTTTATAATATTGTTTTTATCCTGGCAAAGTGACTGAACTGCATCTGTAATTACTCACAAAAAATACATTCGCACTCACGCCTGTAATCCCCGAAGGGGTAGGCAGAGGTGCAACCAGTACACCAATATTTCGCCGAGCGTATCTCCGTCCCACGATGTGATAGGGAGCGAGCCTATCGCCATACCGGGCACAAATTCCGGGCTGATACTGAGCATTTCGTAATAAAAAAACAACACCACTTTACCCGATCCGGGGGTCGAATCCGAGACCTCAGCGTTAGACTCAATCGTAACGCGTAGGTACGCCACAAAAAATTATGCAGTCCAAATGATCTTGAAAAAATTCTATGAACCTTTCTACAGCTCTTCAGTTTATTATTGAGCTTGGAACGTGTTTCGCCGGAACGAACTACTGTGGCGGGCTTTTCACCATGTATAAGGTGGATGCTATTTACCTATACCCTCTTAAACTCCCTCATCAGTACTAATCAAAAGAACATAAATGTACGGTTTATACAAACCGCACACTGCAGCAGACGCGTGTATAATACCTATACATGCGCCTGGTCAGCATTTCACGTCATTTTCATTGTATTAATAAAATCGCATCAGTTCACCCAACGCCACTGTGCAAACAACATTACTTATTATTAATATCTTTAACTATTGTGAACTCAAATAAACTAACTGGTCATTAATTGATCTTGTTTAACTACAATCTACTCTTACTTACTCAACCTCAACAACATTAAAGTTTGTGTGGTACATACTACGCACCATACAATAAATACTCAGTACAGAATGATTCGTGGCTGAGTCAAGCACTATAACTTATACCGCTCCGCTAGTCGCTTTGCTAATACCTGCACCAACACTCAGCCATTAGCTAATTGCTCGGAAAAATGTCACCTTTCAGCCATTGAGCTGCACTCGGTCGACGGCACGGCTGCTCTCCGCACTCTCCGCTCTCCGCGCTGTCACTAACGGGCACAAAGGGTGCCTCAGCCGAGGACTTTTAGAGTGTTAGCTTCGCCAATTTGGCAGACTTGTTTGACGTGTCTCCCTACAGTAATGGAGATCGCCCAAATTGTAAACATAGGCTTGAATTACACCGAGTTTGTACAGCGCGGTAATTGTACAGCCCTCTCTCCCGCTCGTGTCGGATTCTGTTTCGTTTAATTATTTTGGAACAGGTTTGGAGATTTTATTTCATTTAATTAATTTATTGTAAGTAAATACGTTTAATATGAAGACGTTTATTAATTTTAAATGAGACTATAAGGCCTCCACTACCATGGTATCAAATGTAGCCCAATTAATTAATAAACGTTATTAAATTAATCAGTGTTTTAACTGTAGTATGACAAGAATCTTTTGGAACTTACATGATATTAACAGGCGGGTGTGGTTGTAATAAAAACTGTTTGTAACTTATAATTAATTTCTGATGCAAAGCCTACGTTACTGCTTAATTATTTGTTAACAAAAACCTGCCACTTCTCCTCAGCCAAATTTCTTGCAAATATATAATCTTCAAAAAACAGGTCAACGCAGTCGATGCGAAAAAACGAGTACATTGAAGTAGTCAAGCGCATGAGAGTGGCGACGGCGACGGAGGCACTCGCCTCGTGAGTGGTGCCAAGCAGGTCGTGGCTGGCATTGCCGCATGCCGGCGAGTGGCAAGTGGCGCCGATACACAATACACTACTTTCTAGTTTTTTGTATCAAAAAGAGTATACCTATGCAGTTATTGTACTAGGTTTCAACATCTCAGTAAATTCTTACTTGTTTTTAGGTTTCCGTACCTAAAAAGAAAATGGACTATATATTCTATCTGTGCGTGTATCCGTCTGTATAATAGATTCGATTTTGAACATCTCTGTATTATATGAATCGCTATACAATGGTGAAGTAAAAGTATTAAAAATGAAACTGAACTTTTATCCCTACTATGAAACGCTTCACTATGCGTGGTTCGTGGTGCCAATAAGCATTTGGTCGATTATTCATCTTGAACTGAGATAGTGGGGTGAATAACGAGTTTCTATATTTTATTTGTATCTAAACATGTTTTAAATTGTACATACAATTTTATTTAGTAGTAAACAAAGAAGAACGTCTGCTCTGCAGTAACACTTTCTGGTACAAGGGTATTCGCATTTCGTGCAATAAACCGCTCCTAGCCGTATCGTTCTGTAACATTTTACACCACATTTCCTGGAACGTGTCCCTCCTGCCCCCTCCCCCCCTTGCCCGCAGTTCCAGCCTTAAACCAAGCGCCTCTAAACTTTAACTGCACAACACTTACTCGCAGCTATGAAACGTAGAAACAATTACGTGAAGCATCCACTCTATTAAATGTAAAATTCTCAAACATGCTGTTAGCCCAAATATTTCTTAGACGCTTAGCATAATACGAAACACTAGCAATGTTTTGTCCATAAAAACATATTCCTCCATTTCCACTCTGGATTAAATACCACACTTTTAGAAAAGTTGTCCAAGACTACATTGCCCGGTTTAAATCTTAATTTAAGGCTCACTTTTCCTGGTATTATCACGTAAAGGGATATTGTAACACTGTCGGTGTAATTTATTAGGTATTTTAGAAATTAACTTAACAATTAATATAATAATAATAATAATATATATATATTTATATTTGTTTTTAAAGTAATTTGATATTTAAAAATGTAAAAAAAAACTTTTAAAATAAAGGGTACTGTACATATAATAATATATAATAATAATAATATTGATATTTTCTCGGATAAACCAAAATCATTCAAACGTAAAGTTTACGAAGCCATGGGTTTGAAACACCCATATCATTAACGTCAGGTTGTCTGCTACAACCTAACCGTTAGTCATCGCGCTCGTATCTGTATGATCATTACTTACATCCTGTACTCTCTTTACTCTCTTTTCTTTTATTATATAAGTATTCTTTTTGTCCACCTTAGCATGCCGTGGCGACTTGTAATTAAGACAACATTTAGCATAAGACACCTTACCTATTGTACGAAATACTCTTATGATTGTATGTTTTGTAAGTTGCTCGAATAAATAAATAAATTAACTTGCTTTAACGGTGAAGGAAACATCGTGAGGAAACCTGCATACCTGAGAAGTTCTTCATAAGAATTTCGAAGGTATGTGAAGTCTGACAACCGGCATTAGGCCAGCGTGGTGGACTAAAGCCTAACCCATCTTATTCAGTGGAAGAGAGCTGTGCCCAGCAGTGGGATGTTATATAATACAGGGCTAGTATTATTATTATTTTAGAAATTAAAAAGCAACGATAGCTCAGCGGGCAATGGTATGGACTGTCGAGATAAAAGTCTCAGAAAAAGAAGTAAAAATGTATGTGTGTAGATTAACCAATTGCTTTTTTATCGTTAAAATTGGTCAGTCTGAGCAACCAATCGAGTGAACACAGTGATTTTGTTTCTAATTAACTTAATTTTAAATTGAATAAAAGGCACGTGGATTTCGGTGCGGATTCGATTCCCGGTGGATACACGTTCACAACACTACGGTTAGCCCAGCTAATCGCTTCAATTGTTCCCCGATGTTAACTGCTAGCGTACTGTCCAATTGCCAATTATTTACACACACTTTATACTACAAAGCACTAAAATGTCACTGAAATACGCTTATCATCCCGAGACATCAGAGGGGCTAGCACGGAAACTTGCGAAAAGTTATTCGAGCTGTCATCGACAACAATTACTATGAGATTTTAGTACAGCGCCTCTATCGTACGTAAAAGCAACTAATTTATATGGAATATAGACCAATGATATTTAAGGAATTATCTATCGAGCCCTCGATACCTTTACATTACGATGTCGATAGTTTTCCGTGCTAGCCCCTCAGATGTTAGTCTCATAATACCTAGTAATTTAGTTTCTGGTCATCCAATTATTATCTCTATTGACAGTCAAATAATACTAACGTGCGATACATCTCGCTTAAATAAAATGTGTGATGTATTTATGAAATAGCACAATTATTTGATCTTTTTTATAGCATCAATTATAAATAATATGTTTATTAATGTAAACAATCTAAGGCTCACGAAACTAATTAAACACGAAGTACAAAGACGGAAGCTCGATAGGCGCACTTAAATTTCCAATTAATTTTCGTCGGCAGCAAAATTTCGATAAAAACGTTGATACTGAATTAAGGATATATACATACGTAGCGAAATTTTTGTTTTGATCGATGGAATTATGTATACTTTTTAACATCGTTTATATATTATAAGTCAAAGTCATATTAATATAGTATTGCCTGCACACTTTTATCAAATTCAAAATATTTATTGAATCCATAAAATGTTATACATTATTTAGATTCCGTCAAAATCCTACCGCTAGTTCGGAATGCTGTTTCACTTGAGAAGAACGAGCAAGAAACTCCAGCGATGCTCTTTTCAAAACTAGTTTACAATTATTACAGCATAAGGTTTTACAATATTTAATTGGAATTAGAGCAGCTCAATCAAGCAATTACATAAATGATATCTAAACATTGGATTAACTTGCATGACCTCCATCAGCATGACAAATAAATTAGGACCTTAAAATAGTGTTAACGAATAAAAGATAACAGTCCGAGCAGACCAGTCCACACAAGCAGCACCCGTTCACGAGTATGACGCATGTGCCAGCCATCGGCCTCCTCAACCATGTTACAGGGAAGTGACCGACCCTACACGACGCCGCCGCAAGCACAGACATTAGAGCGAGCATAACATACTCAGACTGATCACAATTAGATGTAAGATAGGTACAGTACAGTCATTATTTCCCAACGACCGCCATGAAGGTCACTCAACTCAATATCCATTAAAACAAATTATCATTACACTAAGACTATAGTTTTGTATACAATATAATATGATACAGGAACTACAAGAGACTTTTAGTTTAACAACTCCCAGACCAAAAGAATATTAGTGCATCACATAAAACATTGATATCGTTGCGCCCTCTCATATTAAATAGGTTTAAATGTAAAGTAGAACGTATTAGGAAGGGACGAGGCCTGGCGTTATCTACACAGGACTTTAAGTAATGCAATCTATATGCACTCACGCCTGTGATCCCCGAAGGGGTAGGCAGAGGTGTAACCAGTACACCCACATTTCACCGAGCCTATCGCCATTCCGGGCACAGTTCTAGACTCTGGGCTGATACTGAGCATTTCGTAATAGAAAAACCCCATATCACTTTACCCGACCCGGAAATCGAACACGTGATCTCAGCGTCAGCCTTAGTCGTAACGCATACGCATTACAACTGCGCCACCGAGGCAGTATTAAAAATGTTTAAATGTAAAGTAGAATGTGGCAGGACGGGACGTTATCTTGTACGATGCGCGTAACCATCCCGTCACGGCCGATGTTTGATCATATTGTTTTTTCAGTAAATACACAGGACGTGATAGTATACAATGCAGTCTAAATATATAATAATAGCAATCCTGTATTATATACGTCCTACTGCTGGGCACGCACCTCCTCTTAGAATGAGAAGTATTAGGCTCTAGGCCAGCGTGGTGGATAACATGACCACAAAAGTTTACGTATCGTCAAAATTCTCATAGCGCAATTATCAGGTTTTTTATCGATGTTTGTTTCACCGTTAATCCAAATAAACTATCGACTTTTCGAAAGACATTTCGTCTTTATGGTCACCAGTATGCTAGCCTGAAAATACTTGATAAATACTGGCTGAATCTACAACGAGACGTTGTAAATAGAGGTTGCTGTACAGTCCGGTAGGAAAAATATTCCAGGTACCTCCTCCTCTTATAAGTAAGTTAATAAGTATACAGTGTACCCACACACACATGGCGGCGTAATGGCATGGATAATAATACGCGTGATAAATATTAAGGGAGTTTAATTGGACTCCCACACTACCGTGTCCATGAATATATCAGTGGGATACCTTGTTATTTAATTATGCTTTCGATTGTGTACAAAATGATGATGAAGAGCAAAGGGATCTGTGCTGCATAGTAATGTGGTAAGTATTATATATAATACGCGCTTACGCCTGTAATCCCCGAAGGGGTAGGCAGAGGTGTAACCAGTACACCCACATTTCACCGAGTATATCTCCATCCCTTCAAGTGATAGGGAGCGAGCCTATCGCAATACTGGGCACAAATTCTAGACTCTGGGCTGGTACTGAGCATTTCGTAACAGAAAAACCTAATATTTTTTTTCCGACCCGGGAATTGAACCTGAGACCTCAGCACAGCAGTCGTAACGCGTACACATTACAACTGCGCCACCGACTCAGTTATTATATATAAGTAATGTAAAGTATATATATGGATTTGCCTGGTGCGGACTGGTGCTTGATTGACACAAGGTCCGTATCAATCACCTTAAAATAAAAATAGGACTTTTTATTTCCCTAATTTATTTTGGTATTATAAACCGGACCAAAAACAAGCCCACTGAGTTTGACTAGCTGGATCTTCTCAGGACTGGGTCGCGCCGCGTAAAATGCAGTGGTAAAGTAAGCCCACTGAGTTTGTTTCGCTGGGTCGTTTTGAATCCGGTGGTGGTTTTGAAATACGTGCCGTTTCGGTAAAGCCTATGGTTCATATCGACCTTTAAAACAGAGAAAAAATAACAATAATAATAATACTTAACAATTCTGGACTAATATAAAAATATTGTAAACTTTATAGTTGCCCAGTGTATGTATGTTATGTATATATTAGCTGATATGATTTCTGTACTTACATAAGTTTCTTTATTTTGTACTGACTTGTCATAAGCGCTGTTTTAATTGCCTACATGATGAATAAAACTATTTCATTTCATTTCATTTCCATTTACTGTCAAACTACAAAGTGTAAACTCTGTTGTGTTACGGTTTGAAGGACATTAAAGCCAGTGAGAACATACTCAGTATTAGAATAATAAACATCTTATATGACAACAGGAGTGTGAGTGAGTCACCAACATCTTAGCATTACTGTCCGAGGCAATGGCGAAACTTGGTTCCTGTTGCGGGTTATGGGATGCAGACGGCGATCGCCCCATACTAAATACCGTTAAAGTATAGGAAAGCCCTAGGTAGGTAAGTGGGGACTTACCTAGGGAGGTAGGTACGGCCTTTTTAAGGTGTTAAGAAAGAAAGTCTAAGAGTGAAGAGCGCAGTGCAGTGCCATACAGTATTTTGTCATTCAGTAATGACCACAAGCGAGCGTTCTGTTCATTCAGGTGAGTAAATAAAACTTACAACATTTTGTGGTACCAGAATAAAGTATTCTCAGTTACAAAGATTTTTAAACAATAAGCAATAGGTATATTGTGAGAAGGATAAGAATAATGAATCTCATACAGTGGTGAAGGCATTGTTATCCAAACATTAAGAGCAATAAAAATGCGGTTTTCTTGACACTGGATGTAAGATATTACGCAATTTAGTGCCATCATAATATAAAATGCACATTAAACTAAGTTCTTGCTCTTTATTAACATAGAATTTCATTTTACACCAAAGAGAAACTTTAACTTAATTCAGTGCATTTTATCGGCTGAGGTGTCAAACGAGAAAGTTTTTTTTTATTAGCTTGCGTGACGAAACGAGCAGGTCACTCGCCTGATGGTAAGCGCCACGCCTGCCCATAAACAGAAGCAACACCACACAGAACTTTGAATTACAGAGCACTGCTTGGCATTGCGCTGCGCTCGTCACCCCAATATATAAAGATATTAAGTCTCATAATTAAGTCAAATAATTTCACTGGCTTCAATATCCTTCGAACCGGAACACAATAGTGCTACAACACTGCTGCTTGGCGGCAGAAATAGACAAATCGGTGGTATTCTGCTCATTTCGTCGATCAGTTGTATAAAAAAAATGTTTCGAGCTTTGTGGACTAATTGATCATTCCTTGTAGTTTAACACAAACGACATAAGATTTGTAGCAGAGTGTGGGGTCAGGACTATTTGTGTGACTCTATGTATGAAGTGAGTGATCAGAAGGCCAATTCTCGTAATTTTAAATGTTCAAAATATCATTCCGATCTAATCTCAGCGACAAGAAAGTTGCAAATGGTATTCTGCTAAACCAATATTCAAGAACTTAGACCGCAATGATATCGAAAGTAGAATACAAGTTGACTGAACCAAAACGGCATTCTGGTAACATTAAATTTGACACTTAACTAAAAATGCATTTCGTCCATAGACAAACGTCAAAATATTAATTGAGAACGAAATGTGACTAAAGGTGAAGCAGTGTTGCCAAGTGCACTGTAATTACAGCAAATCTGCCGTATTTTCACCATCTACTGGACACCGTATTTTTATAAATACAGTGTATGGAGACACAGTATTTTTTTACAGTCAAAATTTCGTATTATTGTTGTTTAATCTGTTAATTAATTGTAATGTAATTGTTATTTAATTAATTGTAAATCTACGTCACATAACGTGGGAGTTTGACAGTTCACAAACAGGGAGCGCAATAGGGGTTCTAGTTGAAAGTAAGCGAGATGGTAATATTTAGTTACGGTCAATTGACTGCAACTTAGTGGTACAATTTCTATGTACCACGCAGCTTGTCTAGTAGTATACATAGAACTCTTTGATTAAACACATTAAAAAAATTAAAGTTAGTTTAGGATATAAAGTTTAAAATAATTTTATATTTTACTTAATAATTTAATTATTTCCTTTTTTGTACGTCATTTTATTGCACTGTAAAATACACTGTATTTTTTCCCATAAAGCACTGTAATTTTGGCGCAAATACCGTATTTTAATGTGGACAACATGGTATTTTAAAAAATCTGACTTGGCAACACTGAGGTGAAGTGACTGTGAGTTAACTGCAGATAAATTCAGTTATCTTTATTCTCTTTTACTGCAAGCAACTAAAAGTAGTCAAAATTGTTCGACTTTGTGTGCTCGTTATTTCAGTAAAGTATTAGAAATAAGTTTACAGCTTATGTTACTCAGGGATAATGTTGCTTTCTAACGCCAAAATAATTTTTGAAATCGGTATTATTTGTTACATACCAAAATACAAAAAATCTTACCTCTCTAGAATATTAGTGTAGATTCAATTATGAGATCAATCGCACTGTCAAAATTCCCGCCAAAACTCTCTCACAATTCATAATTATAAATATGTCCTCAGCAGTGTTGCAAAACAAAAAAAACGTAATTCGGTAGAATGTCAAATTTCAATAAAATAACTGCGATTGTGGTTATTTCCGGAAAGGACTGCCTCAGTGGTGCAGTTGTGCGGTTTTCCTTCAGTTATGCCATATAACATCCCTATGAGCCAAATGACAATAGGAAATGTAAGGGACCGTTTCCATCGCCCAATAACGACCTCTATTCGTTCCTAAGGAAAAGGGCCTTGACAGACAGACAGGCAACAAAGTGATCCTTTAATAAAGTATAATAACGATTATTTTTGTTCGTTTTGAGGCACAAAGTCCTTAAAACTAAGTACTGATCACATGTTCAATTATAACATTAGATCTACTATTTTAATATCAAGGTATTCCCCAAGGTATACCCAACAGGTATTGAAATCAATCAGCCTCAAAACAAAGGACAACAAAATGGCAGCCACTATTTAAAATTTTAATCAATGCATATTTTTCACTCATTATTGTCAGAACTCCATAGAGCGCAAAATACAAACTACATACATATATAATACATAGAAATAGATAAACTAATTAAATAAATAAAATACATGGAATTAGTCAAATCAATTAATTAAAAAATCATAACCAAGTACGTCATTTTTTAATCACTGAAATTAGTCATATTGTGGGTATTTTCTTATGAGTTGGTAACATTGATTTTGTCGCTTAGGACATTTTATTTGGACTTTATTTTATTTTAATTTCTAGAATTTAGTTTATGGCAGCTGATACAACTCGGTAAAATACTTGTCATTGGCGAAATGCATAATAATGCGAAGCCATATTTTCAACAAAAGAAAGACATTGAAAGTTGATCGAATTGACAGTTTATATGCAATTTAACTGAGATGATATCGAATTTTTAAAGGAGCAGATTGCCATATATTTAATTAATTCAAAATCTAATTTCAGTTCGGTTAAAATTCATTCGCAGTGTCAATTAAAATAGGAGAATTGGCCCTCAGACTAAAGAAGCACTCGTGCGGAGTGACAACTTCTCAAAATTAGTACAGACTATACAACTGACACAACAACGTGGCCGAAAATTGATAAGTTTGACACTCTAATTGAGAAATGTAATCAGTTGTTAAACAACTCGGAGCGGCCCACGCAGTTTCGAGTTTGATACAAAAAACAATGTTCCAGATTAGTTTAGTAGTAATTATCAAGAGTTGAAAATTTATCGAGTAGACTTGTGTACTAAATTAATGAAAAGGTCTTCTTTATTAATTTCATGTATATTTAGAAATTAATCGAAAAAAATATGTTGTTTTTAAAGCATAGGCCGGCAAACGAGTACGTGGGCCACCTAATCGTTTCAAATTTAAATCTAAGTGATTTCCACAGCCCATGTACGCCCACAATACCAAAAGAATGATGGGTACGCTGCCGCTCTTAAAGGAAAGGGATAATTAAGGGATTGGAAGGGGGGGGGGGGGTTTGGCCCTCCGGATATCTCACTCACCTTACGTCGGTTTTCTGTCAGACAGTGATAACGACCCAGACGAGCCGGCCTATTCATGCTGTAGACAAAAGTGTCTACAGCGTGGCTCTACCCCTCATTCTGTTTGTTAACATAGCATGTGTGGGGTAAGCTCAGTTCATAACTTGGTATATATAAAATTACTAGCTTGCTCACGGCTCGCGTAAACGGCCTTTTCCGGGATAAAAAATTGCCTATATGCTAATCCAGGTCTTGATCGACTTGTGTGCCAAATTTCATTCAAAACCGTTCAGCCGTTAAGGCGTGATTGACTAACAAACACAAATAAATAATAGATAAATACACCCAACAGTCACACACATAGTCCTGACCCCACACTAGGTAAACCTGTATCGTGGATATCAAGAACTACGAGGGGCATGCGGTCCCACAAAACCCAGACCCGAGACAAATATTTGTGAATCAGACAAACATTTGTCTAGGTATAGGAATCGAACCCACTGCCTCACGCTTCGCAACCGGCTACTCACCCGCTGCGCCACGGAGGCTGTCAAAGAAAAGGTTAAAGATGTCATTGCTATAGGCTTAAACACGAGTTCAAATAACTGGACAAGTCTTCTTACTGTACAAGCAAACCCAAGCATATATTGTTGCCTTAAGATCTTTAGGCCAATTCTCGTAATTTTAAACGTTCATAATATCATTCCGATCTAATCTCAGCGTCAAGAAAGTTGCAAATGGCATTCTCTTAAACCAATAATTGGCCTGCTTATCTTGTGTCTTATTAGAAACTACGACGGACATCCAAACCCATAGCATATATTTGTAGATCACAACGATATTTTAAGCTATGGGGATTGATTTCGACGTGTAATGTTTCAGAGTTTAGTCAATTACATGGTAATTAGGTACAAAGCCTGGCATCGTATACCTAAGCATAGATTGCTTCGTAAGCGATTTTTGCTCCCAATATTTCAGGTCAATGAGTTTAATCCCCTTACAATAATGCAATCAATAGGACGTCACATAACCACAGAGCTCGCTATCTGAAAGTTTGACCACAAATTCGCTTGAAGAACAGGTCAGGATGCAGACGGCAGTGTTCACTTACCATTATGTATCCCTTATGCACCTTTGTACGAGTACAAAAAAAAGTTTTAACGAAGCTTACAACCCGATTTCAAAAAATAACACTGAACAGTCAAATATAACTATTTCTATAGGTCTCTTTGGAGTCAGTGCCAGTGCAGCTGCCGGTCAAATAAAATAGCGATTAAATTATTATTACAAGGTGATAGGTCCGTACGAGTATGAGACTTAATATCTTAAGTCTCAGGAAGACGAGCGCAGTCCAATGCGATGCAGTGGTTTGTAATTCAAAGTTCTCTGTGGTGTTGCTTCTGTTTATGGGCACGCGTGGCGCTTACCATCAGGCGAGCGACCAGCTCGTTTAGTCACTCAAGCCAATAAAAAAATATATATATTAAAAACTGTAAGTACTGCTATGGCATGTAAATTTCAATACAATAACACAATCGCGATGACTATGCTGTTATCTGTTGAGGAGTTTAAATTTTTTGCTCCATACTCATCAGATCTTAACCAAATATATTGTATTATGAGACCACATCGCAGTTAAACTCTTATCAAATGAAATTATTGGCGGATAAATCGTTGTACATATACATATAAACAAAAGTTTAAAAAACTCTCCAAATTGAAAGCCTCCTAAGTTTTTCAAGTCGGTTAAAAAGAAGAGCAAGGGGAGAGAAGGAATTTCCAGATGTCCAGATATCTAAAGATATTATAAGATCTGGCAGTCCTATCCTCATCTCCGAGACAAGTAAAATCAAAGTAAGACAGACATTTCAACTCGCAGTGCTATATTTTACGTGAGCTTGTTTTTATTTGTGTGAGTGATATGTCAACCGTCGTCAAAACTTATTGACACGTACTGTATTGTAGACGTGACTCTATACTCATTGTGTCTATATAAAGATGTTTGTATACCTCACACATACACATGGCGAAGGGCGCACATAATATTTGTACTTTGTGATTTCTTATGTTTACTCGAATATTACACATTGAAATAAAACTAGTTGTACTTACTTTGTTTTCGAACATAAATTGCCCACACCAAAATCCTAGATCCGTGTCTGGTGAACACGACGACTCGTTCGACCGAAACTGATACGGCGATCGTTAACCGAGCGGTCGAATACGACCGCACCGAGCGTCGAGCGATATCAGAAGCATATTATAAGTGGGTTCAGGGGTTATGATGTGAGCTGAAGCGCATCTCGACGTGTTTTGTGATTATTACTTTTTATCCTGCAAACCTAATGGGAAGTACAGTCCAGTAGGCCTAGTACAAGTTTTATTAGTTTTCTAAAACGATGAAAGTTTCGTTTTCTCTCCATACTTCAATTATCAGTAACCACTAGTGGGATCTATGATGAATTAAAATTAATCATATGGTTAATTTTATTCCACAATAGTCGAATATGAAATTAGTTTTCAAGCGATTCTTTCCTTTATTTCTAGCTGTTGCCCGCAGCTCCACCCGCGTGAAAATAAAACGTAGCCTTTAACCGTCTCCAGGGTCCCATCTATCTCTACATCAAAATTCATCAAAATAGGCGTTAAAGTGTAGCAAACAAATAGATATATTTTTTTTCATAAAAAGTATCCTATATTCTTCTTATACCTCCAAGAATATGTATACAAAGTTTCATGATGATCGGTTAAGTAGTTTTCGCGTGAAAGCGTAACAAACAAACTTACATTTACATTTATAATATTAGTATGATTACCGTATGAATTACTAGTTTGACACTTCGACGGTCTAATTTCATCTAAGGCAGAGTTCGGCAAACGAGGAAGTGTCGACAGAGTTACTCTAATCCGATAACACTCAGTACATAAATTACAGACGAAAAGAGCGATAAATATTTTTTTATAAAATGTAAATTCATTAATATTTTTTAATTTTCAACGTAATTTTGTTAAATCCACCGGATTCTTTTGTTTAAGCGGACCTTTATCTCAACACGCGAAGATTTGAATAAAAGTTTTAACATAAAATGTAGTCTGCCATGTAATTTTATTTTTATAAAAGGAGTTCCAGTGAATTTGATGAAAGAGTTGAAACGTACAAGTGTGGCGCTCGGTAAACATAAAGGGGAAAGTAATAAACTACGCGCTGTAGCAGACTGCGCGGGTATGCCGTTGTGTACAGGAATGTACAGATGTATACAGCAATGTATGGGAGTATACCTTATACTGTGGTACCATCCGCACGACTAGATCTTATTTAGACTATGCTGTTAAGCATAGGAAGAGACAGTGATCTGTAAATTCTGTTGTGTTGACAGCCTCCGCAGTGGGCGAGTAGCCGGCTGCGAAGCGAGAGGCCGTGGGTTCGATTCCCACACCGATATAAATGTTTGTCTAATCCACAAATATTTGTTTCGGGTCTGGGTGTTGTGGGTTGGCAAGTCCCTCGTAGTTCCCGATACCCACGATACAGGTTAACCTAGTGTGGGGTCATGACTATGGGTGTGACTGTTGTTGGGTGTATTAAATACCACTATAGAAAGTATTTTTTTATGCACTTGCAAGACGAGTAGGTTCGTAGCCTGGTGGTAATCGCCACACTAACCTGCTCTTTGATTTTCAAACTGCACTGCGTTCGCCACTCCGAGATATGAGATGCAGTCACATTTTTTTCTGTTAGCAAAATTAAACTCGGATGCAAGCTACGGACCGACTCGCATTTATATGAACCTCGCATCATACGGTTTTACGGTTCACTCACCCCTGTAATCCCCGAAGGGGTAGGCAGAGGTGTAACCAGTACACCCACATTTCGCCGAGCGTATCTCCGTCTCACAATGTGATAGAGGGCGAGCCTATCGCCATACTGGGCACAAATTCAAGACTCCGGGCTGATACTGAGCATTTCGTAATAGTAAAACCCAATACCACTTTTACCCAACCCGTGGATCGAACCCGAGACCTCAGCGTCAGCCTCAATCGTAACGCATACGCATTACAACTGCGCCACCGAGGCAGTAACTTATTGGTACTTTTAAAAACCGAAATCAGTAATGCAGAGGTACCAAATTGCCAATTTAACGGTGTTATGTATATGAAAATTAAATAAATAAAAGTTTGAACGCGCCTCAACTCGAACGCTAACTTGCACTGTGTAGTCAAGCTATTACACTATCTGTCTGTACCTAGTACGTACTCCCGGCCGGCGAGAACACTTTAGTATAGTGAAAATGTGTTAGAATGAGAACTCTTTTTAAAACTGCTCCATAGAAACTACATTTGATGAGAAACTGAAACAAAAATCAAACGGGGCGACAACGTTTAATGTAATTATGTGGTAGGTCCCTCGTATGTAGGAACCACCGCTTTGTCTATAGGTACATATTTTTATTTAATGTGTATTATAAGAATAAATGAGAAGTTCTTCATAAGAATTTCAAAGGTATGTGAAGTCTACCAACTCGCATTAGCGTGGTGGACTAAGGCCTAACCCCTCTCATTCAGTAGAGGAGGCCCGTGCCCAGCAGTGGGACGTATATAATACGGGGCTAGTGTTAGTATTAGTATTATAAGTGCTGTAATCATTTAGAATAAAGATAATTTTTATAGAGGTCGGCAAACAAGCAAGTGTGTCATCTGATTTTGAGTGATCTCTACCCCATATGAAAATCTACGACACCACAAGAATCATCGATACATTGGCGACAACAAAGGAAAGAAATGGATATTAGGATGGGGAGTGATATTTGGGCCTACGGAAATCTACTCACTATTTGAAATTCAATAGCTAGCTGTCTTCTATGAGACAGTGGCAGTAACCCGGTCGAGCCGGCCCATTCAATGATTGTGGTGGGGGGATTTGTTGGGTCTTCGGTCTCATTGGCCAGTTGTAGAACTGCTATTCCATCATGTAAGGTAATGGTGACACTCCAGTCAAACTGGTCAGTTGTAGACAATAAAATAACGTTTAAAAAAACTTAGAAACCGAGTTCAAACTAAAAACACTGAAAAGTCAAAAATAACAAATTCTATCTATTCTATTCTCTTTAGAGTCGGTTAAATTTTATCTGACATTAGTAAGGGGCCCGTATCCAGCAATGAGATATTAATACAGGGCTGATATAATTAGGTATAAATAAGCAGGCAGTAAGCAGTAAGCGATTATCCCTATTCACACGTGAACGCGTTACTTTCAGAGTTCATTGTCTGAAACCCTTTTAACTTGATTAGTGTGTAAAACGCTTTAAGGATATCGCGAAACAATACCCGTATTGTCTGTCGTACTTTATTAGTAATGTTCGAATGATTACACACACCGAGATCGATATTTGTGTGATCCATTTAAAATGTGATAGGATCTAAGTGTGAAGTCAGGTATATGTATATATTACTAGCTTTTGCTCGCGGCTCCGCCCGCGTGAATAGACTTTTCCGAAACAAAACGTAGCCTATAACCGTATACAGGGTCCCATCAATCTCTACATCAAAATTCATCAAAATCGGTTCAGTGATTTAGGCGTGAAAGCGTAACAAACAAATAGATAATTTTTTCATATAAAGTATCCTATGTTACTTCTTATACCTCCAGGAATATGTGTACAAAGTTTCATGATGATCGGTTAAGTAGTTTTCGCGTGAAAGCGTAACAAACAAACTTACATTCATATTTATAATATTAGTATGATTGTTGATTATGTAATGCACTTCACACTATCCATCGTTCAGTAATAAAAATGTTATAAAATATTATTTTTATTTATTTAACAGCCTCCGTGGCGCAGCGGGCGAGTAGCCGGCTGCGAAGCGAGAGGCTGTGGGTTCGAGCACCGAGACAATGTTTCTGTGATCCACAAATATTTATATCGGGTCTGGGTGTTGTGGGTCCACAAGTCCCTCGTAGTTCTTGATACCCACGACACAAGTTATGTGGGGTCGAGACTATTGGGTGTTGGGTGTATTTATTTATTTATTCATATAAATTCATCACCTAAGTCAATTGAATTATACAATTATAAAAGTATTACTTTGGGTACAGACTAGTCTACTTATTAATTATTAGAGGTGTGAAACAGCTTTGACATATTGTAAATAAGGCAACATTTTCCAGGAGGCTAGTAAAACCAGTCGTAGCTCGACTAGCAACTATCTAAACTACGAACTTAGAAAACAATACCAACAGAGGGCGTTTCAACAGTAGTTTACGAATAAAGTGTGTCACCACACATATAGTAGTTTAAATGCTTTTCGAGGCGCAGGGCAGGCGCGGCAGAGTCGAGGCAGAGGCGGGCACCGAGCCAACACGTCGTATCAAAACTACACTTACAATCAAATGCAACAACCTGCTTTTGTTTCGCTACAAATAGTTTATAGTATAGTTTTTAGTGGTAGAGCCATGCTGTATACACTTTTGTCTACAGCATGAATGGGCCGGCTCGTCCGGGTCATTACTACTGTCTCACAGAAAACCGGCGTAAAGTAGCAACTTGCTGCTGCGTTTCGTACGGTGAGTGAGATATCCGGAGGCCCAAACCCCCTCCCCTTCCCAATTCCTTAATTATCCCTTTCCTTTAAGGTCGGCAACGCACCCATGACTCTTTTGGTATTGTGGGCGTACATGGGCGGTGGAGGTCACTTACCATCAGGTGACCCACTTGCTCGTTTGCCAGCCTATGTAATAAAAAAAAACATTACGAAATAAGCATGGATAAATACGCTTTGGCGGAATCCATGCATCGAGATCAACGATAGTAGGGAGATATATAATAACGTGTATATTATTTATAATTGAATAATTAAATAAGTCAGAGTATCTTATGGATTTAACAGACAATTTAACGTCATACAATAATAGTGTGACGTCATAACCGTTGTGTTATTATTTAGTACTGCCAGCACTTATAACAATATATTTTTTTTTTTATTTATAGTATAGGCTGGCAAACGAGCAAGTGGGTCACCTGATGGTAAGCGATCTCCACCGCCCATGTACGCCCACAATACAAAATAATTATGGGCGCGGTGCCGACCTTAAAGGAAAGGGATAATTAATTTTAATTAATTATTTTGATAATTGTGTAGTATTTGTAAGTTTTTTATGTATTTTTGTTTGTGTTTATTTTTTAAATACTCTGTAATTATTGCTATAATAATAAACTTCCTTCTTTCTTTCTTTCTTCTTTCTTTCTAAGGAATTGGGAAGGGGACGGGAATTTGGGCCTCCGGATATCTCACTCACCATACGAAACGCAGCAGAAAGCTACATACGTCGGTTTTCTGTGAGACAGTGGCACTACCCCAGCCGATAGACAAAACTGTTTATCAAAACACGCTGTAGTTTCAAATAATTAAAAAAATTGAATGTTTGTTTATAAAAAAACAAAGCTTAGTATGATATAGTGTAATGAAGAAGCCTAATATATCTCGGAATTAGCCAGTCCGGCAGGTGGGGGGCACCGCGGGACGCCGCGAGTGCGTTCGACTGGAGAAATTAATATCCGGCCGGGAGCCGCATCGTTTCCGGGTCAGCGCGCCCGACCGCACCCCCCCCCCCCCCCCCTTCCTCGACACCCCCCATACCCTCGGGCATCCTGGCAAATGAACAGCCAGCTATGTCCACGGTTACAACGTAGAAAGATAATGATCTTAATTGTAATTAGCTTAAATGTGTCACGCCTGAAAAGATGTTGTTCTAGCCTAAATTATATTATTACAAATGCTAGATGATAAAACTGAATAGGAAATTATGTTATAGATGATTACATATGTTTAAATAATAAATAGTACTCAAGGCCTTCGTGGCGCAGTGGGTGACTGTGAAGCGAGAAACCGCGGGTTCGATTCCCGCACCGAGACAAAAATGTTTCTGTGATCCACATTATTTTTTTCAGTCTGGGAGTTTTCTCCCCAAAGTGGTTGACGCCAGACAGGCGGCTGGTGGTAAAAACTACAAGGGAAATCGTTCCGTAACATGTGTTATAAAGCATGATGATTGAACTAAGTTTCAAATAAGGAAACTTAAGCAAATCGGTCTATTTGTTTAGGGGCTACGATGCCACAGCCAGACACATACACACACACACACACACTGATATGTATAAGGCACATCAGTGTGTAATCCCCGAAGGGGTAAGCAGCCTACTGGTTATAACCAGTACACCCACATTTCGCCGAGCGTATCTCCGTCCCATGATGTGATAGGGGGCGAGCCTATCGCCATATCGGGCACAATTCCAGACTCAAGGTGGTACTAAGCATTTCATGATAGAAAAACCCAATATCACAGAACCCGACACGGGGATCGAACCCGAGACCTTAGCGTCAGCCTTAGTCGTAACACGTACGCATTACAACTGCGCCACCGAGTCGGTCTGTCGAATAAAAATACAGCGTAAAATTCGATTCCGTTCAGTGGCTTATAACTCACACACCATCTTACGAACTGATATAAGTTTCCAGCAATAGGTATCCGGAAGCTGAGTTGTCAAATAAAACACGTATCTTCGATGCGGGCTGCTCTCGAGCGGTAGAAAAAGAAATACATGATGTGCAGCGAATTGATCGAATGGATATTATGGTATTCTTTGTACCTAGTTTTTGTTGAAATAAGTCCGGAGTCGCATGAAATAATAAGATTTCTTATATTTACGTGAATATTACACATTGAAATAAAACTAATTTTAAATACGGATTTTATCGCGGTTTAATTTTATTTTAATACCAGACGTTTCGAAAGCTTTTCAGCCCTAGTGATCACGGGAGAGGCAGTGGTAGAAAAGTGGTATAAAATTCGTATAAACTAGTTTTATTTCAATAATAAGATTGTTTTATAATGTGGTAGAGCCTCGATGCTACAGCATAAATGTTACTATTGTCTGATCGAAAACTATTATAAAGTGGCAGGCTCACTGTTTTGCGACATTTTCCTACAAGGTGGTAGCCCCCTCGTATGCGAGAGGCCGTCTGGATTGGTACCACCGCTTTGTCTATTTCTGCCGCCAATATTTTTTTTTTAAGCCGTGTTGTGTTTCGGTTTGAAGGAGATTGAGCCCGGTGAAATTACTGGGCATTATGAGATTTAACATTTTATGTATCTGAGTGATAAGCGCAGCCTAATGCCATGCAGTGCTTTTTAATTGAAAGTTATTTTGGTGTTGTGTCGGTTTATGAGCAGGCGTTGCGCTTACCATCAGGCGAGCGACCTGCTCGTTTCGTCACTCAAGCTAATAAAAATAAAAAACATTTCCGCATTCAAGTCTCTTGTGGGTCGGGTAAAGTGATATTGAGTTTTTCTGTCATAAAATGTTTAGTATCAGGCCAGAGTTTAAAATTGTGCTCGATATGGCGTTAGGCTCGTCCCCATCACATCATGGGACGGAATCAAGCTTGGCGAAATGTGGGTGCACTGGATACACCTGTGTCTACCCCTACGGGCAGTACAGGCTACGCGTGAGTGCGTATATATATTCTACAAACTAGCAAAAATCATTAACCATAAACTGGTATCATTCAAAAGTACATATTTTAATAAAGTAACAAATGAAAACTACGTTGTTTCGAATATACAATTACACCCAACTCTTGACCACACCAAACGTTTTAAACTTTGAAGCAAAGGTCTCGTTCCGGACGGACACATAAATCGCCGCGATACCTTTATCGGCAATATTTACTGCTCCGCGACTATGGACCCCCACCCCACGGAAGGGGGTGAGCCGTTGGACCCCCGGGGGGGACGGACGGGGTAATTAAACTGTTTCATTATGTCGGTATAACGCCGAGAGAAAAGAGACTTAGAGGGAAAAATGCGAATAGATTGCAAAAGTGCACTTTGTGTCATTACCCTTGCAAACTACGGGAATATTAAATGGCGCCTTTACTTAGACCATGCTTTATCATGTAGTGGGTTCGACGCTTCAGCTCGTAATGAATATTTACTAGTCTTAACCGTGTCTTTGTTTTGTTTCTTAGCTTTCGAAAGCAGTCGAGCAGATGGACGACCTGATGGTAAGTGGTTACCGTCGCCCATGGGCATTAGTAGAAACACAGCCACACCGCTACCCATCGTGAAATATTATTTTAAGAAACCGAAGTGCACGTACAGTCGTGAAGAAACACCGTAGATGGAAGTACAGCAAGTACGTAGGAGAAGTTACCTCTGGTAAGCACTTTATTAAAGGCAATATATAGATATTTAAGTGAAGTATTTTACCGTTTTCTAATTTAGATTTACAGAAGTATACTCCATCATTTACATAGTATACCTCCGACCTAATAATAATTTCTAGCGATAATTTATTTAAATAGATTAAATACAAATACGCTGTCACGCCTGTAATCCCTGAAGAGGTAGGCAGAGGTGTAACCAGTACACCCACATTTCGCCGAGCGTATCTGCGTCCCACGATGTGATAGGGGGCGAGCCTATCGCCATACCGGGCACAAATTCCAGACTCCGGGCTGATACGGAGCATTTCGTAATAGAAAAACCCAATACCACTTTACCCGACCCGGGGATCGAACCCGAGACCTCAGCGTTAGCCTCAATCGTAACGCGTACGCATTACAACTGCGCCACCGAGGCAGTCAAATACAAATATATTTTATTATTTATTTATTTATTTATTTATTAAGAAACCAACGGCGTTACAAATGTAAGATTCCTTAAAGTACATAATACATAATAAGGCTAATAATAGGTTTCTATCTATAACAACTAGTATGTTGATAAGCGCAATAAAAAGAACATTAACAATTTAATAAAGTAGTAAGTGTGGAAGGGTTCAATAGAATATATTTACTGTAGGTAGTAAGAGGTGGTCTTTGACCCCTTTGACTGTATGTGCATGTATATGTGTGTATCTTTGAGTGTATGTGTATATGCATGAGCATGTGTATGTGTATTTGCAAGTGTAAGTGCATGTGCAAGCACATGCGTATGTGCATATGTGTGTGGGTGTGCGTATATGTGTAAATTTGTAATTAGTTTAAGTTACTATAAGGTACAAAAGTTATTATTCATTTCGGATTAGTTTTATGATATGTTTTTTAAATGTAGATTTAGAGTTACAGAAAAATAAATCAGCGTCAGCAAATTCAGAGTTATATATACGAGGCATTCTAGTTAGCGGGGAATTGGCAGCGTACTTTGTCGTACGACCGGGCACATTTAGTAAAGGCGTGTGGCGAGTGCGCCGCGACGGTGCTCGAAGCGCCACACGCGCCACCAGCTCTTCACAATCAATTTTGCTGTTTACAATATCGTAAAGAAAACACATGTCCATTAATTTACGCCTTTCCTCTAAGGTCAGAAGACCGTGCCGACGACAATCCTCTATGTAGGATGCTGTAGGTATATGTAGACGGTAATTGAGATGGTTAATAAACTTTTTTTGTATGCGCTCAATACGATCTATGTAAACGGCGTATTGCGGTGACCACACCTGACTAGCGTATTCCAAAATACTGCGTACGTACGCATAGTATACCGATTTAACAGCTGCAACGTCTTTAAATGGTTTGCAACATCGAATCACAAAACCTAGACTTTTAAATGCTTTAACTCCTATATTATCTACATGATCTCTAAGCAGCATTTTTTTATCAAAGTAGACACCTAGATCTCTTACAATAGTGGTCCTATCAATTATAATTTCATTGAAATTATAATTATAAAGTACAGGGTTTCTTTTACGCGTGAAACTAATACATTGGCATTTTTGAACGTTAACTGTTATTTGGTTGTCGGCATAGTAATTACCCAAATTATTAAGATCTGATTGTAAATTAACGCAATCTAATTCGGAATTTATTCTACAATAAACTTTTTTATCATCTGCATACATGAGATATTGAGAAAATTTAATGCTATTTGATATGTCATAAAGGTACGCATTATATAATAATGGACCTAAATGAGATCCTTGTGGAACTCCGGTAGGAATCTCAACAAAATCAGATCGATATCCCCCAATTACAACAGCTTGCGATCGATTTGTGAGATAGGATTTTATCCATCTTAACAAATCGCCATGAATCCCTAACTCATAAAGTTTCTTTAGCAGAATGCTGTGGTCCACCCGATCGAAAGCTTTTTCGAAATCCGTGTAGACCACATCAACCTGTCCTCCATTACACATATGTGTCAACACAAAGTCAGAAAAGTTAATTAAATTAGTTGTAGTTGACCGGTTTCTCAGAAACCCATGCTGGTGAGTAGTGATACCTTTAGTAATTGTAGGATAAATGGAATTATAAACTATTTTCTCGAAGACCTTGCCAATTGTGTTTAAAATTGAAATACCTCTATAGTTTTCAATTTTCATTCTGGATCCTTTTTTGTGGATAGGCATTATATGTGCTTCTTTCCAGATGGATGGAAATAAACCATAATTTAAGGATTTATTAAAAATATAAGCGATTGGAAATGCTAAAGAAGAAGCACACGAAGACCAGAATAAAGATGGAATACCATCACTACCGGGGCCTTTAGATGTATCAAGTGCCTTTAAAAATCTTGCCACCGTGGCTTCCGTGACGAATAACTTTGAAATACACTCATTACTATATGTTAAATTCTGGGGGGTATGTGCTATGGTGGAGGGTGTTACAAATACACTTTGGAAAAATACGTTAAAAGTTTCACAGATTTGTTTGCCATCCGTGTATTTAGAGCCTCCATGAGTAAACACTTTTGGGTAATTAGAGCCACCGCGCATTTTTTTTACAAACGACCAAAAACAATTGGGGTTACTTTTTATATTTTTTTGGACGTTTGTAGTATATTTATGAAAACAGCTAGCTTGAATGGTTCGTTGTCTGTTACGCAATAATGAAAATTCGTCATAGTCGCGTTTGTTACCACTTTTTTTCCATTTACTGTGTACTTTTAACTTTTCTTTGATTATTTTAATGAGAGCTCGGCTATACCAAAATGGATATGAATAATGACTACATTTTTTCAATGGAATATATTTTTTGATCGCATCATAAATAACTTCATACATAGCAGTGACAACATCCTCAATGTCTCTGTTGGAAAATACCGATCGCCAATCAAAATTACAAAAATACTCATTTAACGAGAAATAATCTCCTTTTCTATAGTTACGTTTTGGGGATGTGACCTCCTTAAGTGACGACACCGAAAGATCGCTTATATCTATAGTAAATGTAGGGTGAGCTAGATCTAGTTGAACCAAGGGAAAGAAACATTGGGTTATGCTGAGTGGCAAATTACAAAAAGCTAGATCCAAAGTATTACCAGCGTAATTTTGTAGGGTATTATATTGAGTCATACCCAATAGACTTAGTTCTTCTACTAATTTCGCTCCGGCGTTCTGAGAATTAATAGACCCATTTTTATTATGTCTAGGGCCATCCGTAGTCCAAGAAATGCACGGTAAATTAAAATCGCCAACCAATAAATAATTTTGTTGTGGGTTACGGTGACTAATCATAGTATCGAGCTCATCAACTATAGAATTGATCTCTAAAGGCAGATTATCCGAATTAACATAAACAACGCTAATATGTAGGTCGGTGCAAGAAACGCCAGGTGTGGTAGCAAGCGCACGCGCCGGTACTGTCACGGTTAACATCTCGGATGGTGGCGGATTATTATTCATTTATAACAACGGTTTAATTAAGTCTGTCAATTACAGATATAAAAACGTAAAATTACAGATATACAAACGTAAAATTACAGATATACAAACGTAAAATTAAGGTTGTGGCGACCAACGACAATAATATTATGACAAATGTTTATATCATTTGAGATGGAGACTATGTGATACGCTAGATCTTAAACCAATAAAATATGTTTATATAAATGTCAAAATTTAGACTGACTCATCATCGGCCAGACCAAACCGTTAAGGCAAACTTAATGAGATTTTTTTCCAAACAAGTTATTACTACGACCTACTTAGGATTTTTCGAATTTCAAACCATAAGAGAGTTGCAAAATTTGTGTAAAAATATTAATACTATTCAATACTATCAGCACAATATGTATATCGGCATTTTTCAAAATTCAGCCACTAAGGGGAGAAAGAAGCTAGAAAATTTTGTTTTTAAAGCGGGTAGAGCCATGAGCGGAAAGGAATTAAGACGTGTTACTAAACCACTGGACCAGAAAGTAGACATATCTTTAAATTACTTGTTTGCCATTGTTATCTGTTACTGAAGATGTTTATTTAACTTTTAATTAAAATAATAATTTGTATTGTTGAACGAATGGCTTCATAATTATGAACGACAGCCTACGGCGCCTGAACTTCGGAATCTTTTTATTTACGGAAGGCCATAATTACTTTGTTTTTTATCCGGATTATAAAAGTGTTTTGAAGATTCATCAAAGCGAGAATATTTAATTTAAAATAAATTATTATTTTTACTTTTGAATAAAATTATAATTAAATTTTGTACATGCCTATAGATTAGATCACGACTATATCACCAATGGAGTCTGCGGAGATATAACTAGTGCACCGATGGTTCGCGACAAATTTTCTCAACCCTGGCTCGCGTTTGGCCACTATCACGGCTTATGGTAAGCGATGACGTGGCCTACGATGAAGCACGCTTGCCTAGCAAAAAACGATTCACTCGCGACTTGAAGACTCCCATAATATATTTATCGGGGAACAAACACTCTGGCAACTTGTTCCACAATTTGGCAGTCCGTATGACGAAGGTGGAGGCAAAGCGTTTGGTTCGCGTTTTGGAAACGTCTACCAAGAAAGAATGGGGTTTTGCCGTGTCTCTGGTCGTCCGAGACAACCGTTAAAACTTTTCAACCTCGGGAGTAGAGAGTAGGTTATATCAGACTCACCAGCCTTCCAGCCGAGGTGAAGTAGCAGTTCGCTGTTATGTTCGTCCGTACGGTGATACTGAAAGAAAGAAAGAAATGATTTATTGGCAGGCGTTAGGTGTTACATGTACATTTGACGTAGAAAAAATATTTATGAGTGGGGGGTACCTAAATACCCACCCACTATAGACGGTATATGTCCAACCACGACCACGCCAAAAGGATCCAAATCAGCATATGTCAAACACTAAGTGCTTGGCGCTGGTTTTCATTTGGACCCTTGATGTTGTTCGACGGATACTGGACGCCTACATAAAGAATTAATATATAGTCACAGGTAACAATGTCTATATAATAAATATAATTTCTCGAAACTCTTCTGGGGATAGGAATAAGAATAAGCAACAGTAAATTTCTGTTAGTTTGTACTTCATTATTACGCGGGAAGAAATATTATTATTAAATATTATGGTAGAATTTTAGGGTCCCGTATCCAAAACGTGCTAACGGAACCCTTACGCCGTCGGTCTGTCTGTCTGTATGGCTCTATCTTTTAAATCATTATAGGCAGCTTTTCAATTCTTTTTTCAATTTTTATTGCCTAAGGGCCTATTTCCAGCCAATATAGGAAGTGCTAATTTGACATGTACGTTATTCCTTGTGTATTGTGAGCGTGATGATTATGTTATGTGGAGGTGCCAACTTTGCCGAGCTTATTTCCGTCCCATTGTGTGATCGAGGGCGAGTTTATTGCCAAATGTGGATCCATTTGGATGATTCTTTTGTATTCGATAGGGTTTTCTGTGGTGGTAATCCCATTTAAATGAGAAGAAAATATTCCAACCTTAAGGGGGATGCAATCAGGGATAATGAAACATCTATATCCACTGATTTATGAACCGATGACTCACAAAAAAATATTAATTTAAACTTTAAAAAAGAAACCGATCCAATCAATCTAAAATGCAATAATAAAACTAAACAATTTTGAGTGGGCGCTGTGGTTTCATAAGTACACTCCTATGATATTTCTTGAATATTTAACAAAATGCTTAATTCAATTTTGTTCTTTCATATTCCAATAAATAAATACCAATTTCGCATTTCAGTTGATGTTTAAATAAATTGTTAAAGAAATGTACCACTCGGAGCGTCCGTCCGGCGCGCGGCAATTATCGCAATGTACAGAGACACAATAACCGTGGAGTATTCTATTGAAAACCAATAGCGCTCAATGGATATATGAAATAGAAAATATAATTGGAGGAGACGTCGTTTGGAGAGCGCAGACGATTGTACTAAAACCGTACATTTAATATAGTTCCAAACTATGTAGAGACTAGAGATGAAGAGAGTGTATATTAGTCACGATAGAAACATCATGATGCATCGATATTTGTTGTTTCATATTGGTAGATTTATTACATACACATACATACGCACTCACGCCTGTAATCCCCGAAGGGGTAGGCAGAGGTGTAATCAGTACACCCACATTTCGCCGAGCGCATCTCCGTCCCATAATGTGATAGGGGGCGAGCCTATCGCCATACCGGGCTGATACTGGGGTATTTCGTAATAGAAAACCCCAACACCACTACTCGACCCGGGGATCGAACCCGAGACCTCAGCGTTGGCCTCAATCGTAACGCGTACACATTACAACTGCGCCACCAAGGCAGTCTGGTAGATTTATTAAAACTTAATATTGCACAAGGAGAAAAGCGTGTAGATCGTGGCACTGAAATGACCAATGCTAATGTAGATGTAATACCTGGAGGCCAATTCTCGTAATTTTAAATGTTCAAAATATCATTCCGATCTAGTCTCAGCGTCAAGAAAGTTGCAAATGGCATTCTCTTAAACCAATAATCAACGTCAAATGTGAACATAGATCGTAATGAGATTGAATGTAGAATAAAAGTTGACTAAAGCCAAAACAGTATAAAGAAAGAAAGAAAGAAGAAATGCCATTTGCAACTTTCTTGACGCTGAGACTAGATCGTAATGATATTTTGAACATTTAAAATTACGAGAATTGGCCTTCTGTTTACAGGCTTTTTCATTTTCATCAGTTTCCTGATCAAATTAAAAGGCAAAAGGTTACTCAAAATTACGACTATGATATTTTACAAAAATAATCCTGTCCCAATATTAGGAAGGAGGTTCACCTTGTTATGGGTTACAAGGTTACATAGAAATAACCGTACCCAAACGGTTCGTCCTAATATCAGTCAAACAAATATAGTCATAAAAGCACGGCAATACCATTAGGTCGGCGTCGAAACGTCACCGTCGTGACGTAGAGGCTGCCGGCCGAAGTGGACCCGCGTCTGAATAATGAATCCCGGCTCACGAGATCGTGACATGTCCCCATGTCATGCTCAGCCTCCCTTCTGCACCGACGTTTTATGACGTTACGTGAATGAATTTTCTATGAACCAAAGAGATTTACAGGGAAAAGCAATTAAAGTAAACTTAATGTTCTTTTTTTTCAAGGAAAACAATTATTAATAGTTCTTATTGAGATATTCTTAGTTCTTATAGCAGTGACAGCTCAGTGAGGAGTGGTATGGATTGTCGAGACGAAAGTCGCAGGTTCGAAACCAGCCCTTAGAGCATACACCGCTGATATTCTATGTTACGTGTGTATTAATTGTTAATTATCACTTGCTTTAACGGTGCAGGAAACATCGTGAGGAAACCTGAGGAAATCGTGAGGAAATATTTGTGAATCAGACAAACATTTGTCTACGTGCAGGAATCGAATCCACTCCAGCCGGCCGGCTACTCCCCCGCTGCGCCACGGAGGCTGTCTCGCAGAAAACAGACGTGAAGTATCAGTTTGCTGTTACATTTCGAAAATACTCATTTCGGAGGCCAAAATCCCTATTCCTTTGTTTTAAGGTCGATAACGCATTTGTGACTCTACTGGTATTTTACGTGTGTGTGGGCGGCTAATCACTTACCAGAGGGCCAATTCTGCTATTTTAACTGACACTGCGAATGAATTTTAACCGAACTGAGTTTAGATTTTGAATTAATAAAAAATATGGCATTCTGCTCCTTTAGAAATTCGATATCATCTCAGTTAAATTGCATTTATACTGTCAATTCGATCAACTTTCAATGTCTTTCTTTTGTTGAAATTATGGCTTCGCATTATTATGCATTTCGCCAGTGACAAGTATTTTACCGAATTTTTCGTATCAGCTGCCAAAGACGAAATTCTAGAAATTAAAATAAAATGTCCTAAGCGACAAAATCAATGTTACCAACTCACAATAAAATACCCACAAAATTACTAATTTCAGTGATTAAAATATTACGCAATTGGAGGTTATGATTTTTTAATTAATTGAGATGACAAATTCCATGTATTTTATTTATTTAATTAATTTATCTATTCCATGGCATAACTGAAGGAAAACGGCACAACAGCACCACTGAGGCAGTCCTTTCCGGAAATAACCACAATCGCGATTATTTTATTGAAATTTGAAATTCTACCGAATTACGGTTTTTTTATTTTGCAACACTGCCGAGGACATATTTATAATAATTATGAATTGTGCGAGAGTTTTGGCGGGAATTTTGACAGTGCGATTTATCTCATAATTTAATCTACACTATATTCAAGAGAGGAAAGATTTTTTTGTATTTTTGTATGTAACAAATAAACTTAAAAACTACTGGGCCGATTTCAAAAATAATTTGGCTGTTAGAAAGCTACATTATCTCTGAGTAACATAGGCTGTAAACTCATTTCTAATTCTTTACTGAAATAACGAGCACACAAAGTCGAACAATTTTGACTACTTTTAGTTGCTTGCAGTAAAAGAGAATAAAGTGAACACCTCAGTGTTGCCAAGTCAGATTTTTGAAAATACCGTGTTGTCCAAATTAAAATACGCCAAAAATACAGTGCTTGATGGGAAAAAATACAGTGTATTTTACAGTGCAATAAAATGTCGTACAAAAAAGGAAATAATTAAATTATTAAGTAAAATATAAATTTATTTTAAACTTTATATACTAAACTAACTTAACATTTGATTTGTATATATCGATCGCTGCAGAAATGGATGGCTGCGATGATGATGATATCGGTTTAGTTTTTTTAATATGTTTAATCAAAGTCTTTTATGTATACTACTAGACAAGCTGCGTGGTACATATAATTATAGTATGATAAATTAATTAAATTGTAGTATAGTAAATTAGTTGTATTACTAAGTTGCAGTCAATTGACCGTAACTCAATATTACCATCTCGCTTACTCTCAACTAGAACCCCTATTGCTCTCCCTGTTTGTGAACTGTCAAACTCCCGCGTTATGTGACGCAGTTTTACTTCTAAATAACTTGTCTAGTAGTAGTATACAATAATAATACGAAATTTTGACTGTAAAAAAATACTGTGTCTCCATATACAATATTTATAAAAATACGGTGTCCAGTAGATGGCGTGAAAATACGGCAGATCTGCTGTAATTACAGTGCACTTGGCAACACTGCTTCACCTTCAGTCACATTTCGTTCTCAATTAATATTTTGACGTTTGTCTATGAACGAAATGCATTTTATATAGTTAAGTGTCAAAATTGTTACCAGAATGCCGTTTTGGTTCAGTCAACTTGTATTCTACTTTCGATATCATTGCGATCGAAGTTCTTGAATATTGGTTTAACAGAATACCATTTGCAACTTTCTTGTCGCTGAGATTAGATCGGAATGATATTTTGAACATTTAAAATTACGAGAATTGGGCCTCAGAAGGTCACCTGCTCCTCCCCGGTCTCTACTTTAAAAAGTAGCTTATATAAATATCAATTTGTTCACAGTATCTGCAATTTGTATTGAAAATAACTCCATGTATGTGTCAGGTATTTCATTTGGTAATTATAGCTCGCGGGGTGAGTGGGACACGCGGGGACAGGGGTGTGCACCGTGCAGTCAAACGGCCCGCTTTGATTTGCGGTCAGCGATTGGCATGCAGCATTACATTTCTGTGTGTCTGCTCATTCCGAACCACTCACCTATACTCGAGTCTAACAACTGGGTAGTTATTGGCATGCAGCGAGTTTATCGCATGACACAGACGATTATATAACAGAAAACTCTCGTTTACGAGGTCGCATCATATATATACTGTAGGAATGACACAATCTTGAAATAAATAAATGCATTGCTTGTTACAAGAACTTTCACTTTAATTGATGGATGGTATAATCCACTCTTATAAAATATTTATGTGGATATTTTAAAAATGCATTAACTTTTGACCGTAGCTCCGCCCGCATGAACGGCCTTTTCCGGGATAAAAAGTAGCTTATGTTTTAGTCCAGGTCATGGTCTACCTGAGTGCCACATTTAATCCAAACCGTTCAGCATTTAAACACTGATTAACATACATTCAAACGTTCACATTTATAATAACTATTAGTAGGATAAATAAATATACCAAACAAGCACACACACACACTATTATTTATAACACTACAGTAAGATACGTGGGTTACAGAAACTACGAGGAACTTCTATTTCATATCTTTCTCTCTATGAAAATGATACGTATATAAAACAAAAATTCAATTCAGTAGTAGTTCCTAAGTGATACATATCATACATAACAAAGCTTTCGCGGCGCTGTGCTTCGTCGTTTAGGCATTCATGAGCTTTATCATAATATATAATATCATAATCATACTTCGTACTAATATTATAAATGTGAATGTAAGTTTTTTTGTTACGCTTTCACGTGAAAACTACTTAACCGATCATAATTAAACTTTGTACACATATTCTTGGAGGTATAAGAAGTAACATAGGATACTTTTTATGTTTTTTTATCTATTTGTTTGTTACGCTTTTACGCCTAAATCACTGAACCGATTTTGATGTAGAGTTAGATGGGACCCTGGAGACGGTTATAGGCTACGTTTTATTTCGGAAAAGTCTATTCACGCGGGCGGAGCCGCGAGCAAAAGCTAGTATATAATATTTCCTGTTAGTGGTGTACAAGCCCAATTCTCGCCACAGTGTTAGTCCCAGATGGCTTTTATGTCGACACCCACTAAGAACATAAGCGGTGTTTCGTAAAGGCTATGGCATTTTTATGGATGTAATGAATTTTTACAGCTTGTGGGTAAGTTCCTACATCAAAATATATCTAAAATATTCATAGTCTTATATATATATCTTATAAAGTTTTTTCGACACTTATAGGTTTCACACGGTTCGATTTTAGTTGCTCAACTACTAAATCGTTTGTGATTTGAGTTATCTGAACAAAATTTCAGTCAAAATGATCTACAAGTTATAGCTTTTGTTGATTGAAATCAAATGATCAATTTAAATCGACCCATATGTACCTACTAATATGAACAAATGGTAATTGAAATCGGAGCTAACAAGACGACTCATAGAACCGCGACGCGTGGATCATCATCGGCCTGAATTCATCCACTGCTAGACATAGGCCTTTCCAAGTTGGCGCCACCCTTGACGGTCCTTGGTTATTTTGTATAAAATATAAATGCAAAAATTTATTACTGAAATTCAGTACTATATTCCATGTTTTATATGTCGGCAAACAAGCAAGTGTCCTAGTGGTTACGATAATACGACGAAATAAGGATGCGTTGCCGATCTTAAAGGAGAAAAATAAGGAGATAAGACGAAGTAGTGGGTCTACGGAAATATTACTCACTGTACGAAAGGTCATAATCAGCTACCACTTACAGTACTCTTTCACCTAGCCCATTCATGTTTTTTTTATTGCAAAAGCCGGCAAACGAGCCAGCGGGTCACCTGATGGTAAGTGATCTCCACCGCCCATGTACGCCCACAATACTAGAAGAATCATGGGCGCGGTGCTGACCATATAGGAAAGGGGTTAAGGAATTGGGAAGGGGAGGGGGATTTGGGCCTCTGGATATCTCACTGACCGAACGAAACGCAGCAGCAAGCTGCTACTTTACGCCATTTTTCTGTGAGACAGTGGTAACGACCAGGATAAGCCGGCCATTCATGCTGTAGACAAAACTGTCTACAGCTTAGCTCTACCACTCATAATACACACAGTACATTTAATAAGGACGTTCTAGAATTAAATATGAATCATTACAAATAATATCATTACAAATATATCCGCCTAACGGATATGAAGCGGATTGCACAAACTCTAATGTTAAGACATTAAGATGATTTCATCGCGGATGGTATACAGGGGCGCTCACAGTAGTTCAGTGGCGGCGCAATATCCGCGCGTATCCGCCGCCGCGGATATTAATATCCGGCCGGTTCACATCAATTTCAGAGCAACGGGCCTCTCTGCCGCGGGTGGGGAAGTCCATTTAAATGATAAACTGCAGTTTCTAATAATCAGTTACAAAATTATGAACGTTAATTTCAGAGTATCTAAATTCTTAATAGAAATATATAGTAGCTATTTACAAGTTTGTAAAGGTAACCCGCTAGAAACTTTATCAGGACGATCTATAGCCGGGATTTATTGATTTGATGACCGAGACTGGTGGACGGTATTATTTTTGTTTATTTAATGAAACAAAGTTGGTGGTTGCAAAAGTTTTTAAAACATATTCCTAGATAGGAATTACTTCTTATTTAATTATTTGAAAAATCCCTATTAAAAAACTATAAAAAAAACTCTAAATTCTTCATTGCTTATTAAAAGCATTCATAACACGACCACTTGCTATAGTTTAGTAAAGCTTTCATGGTCAATCCCAATGTTTCCATACGTAGCGCTCTACGTAGCATTTTGCGTAGTGCTTCGTAGCACTCTACGTAACGTAGTAAAGCGGCACTAATCATTCGGACAAGCGCACAGAACGTATTGTCACGTTAATAAATTGGCAGATTAGCGTGCGATTAAACGCTCTACTTGCTCCAAATTATAATTGTCCTTCCATCCAGGTCCGATGGAGCTTTAACTAGGGCGTTCATAAGGCATCATGATGAAATAATTTTATTGTTCTCGTATTGCAGTTCGAACCAAATATAAGGGGCTCAAAACACTCCTTGGTTGAAATAGTAAAATAAACTTTAATGTGACAATGGAAATGGGACCATTGATTTTAAATAATTATTATATGTGCTACTAATTAATTATTATATGTGACTGCCTCTGACGCTGAGGTCTCGGGTTCGATCCCCGGGTCGGGTAAAAGTGATATAGGGTTTTTCTATTCCGAATTGCTCAGTATCAGCCGGGAGTCTAGAATCGTGCCCGATATGGTGATAGGCTCGCCACATCACATCGAGGGACGGAGATTTAAATAGTTATTCTCCTGAGTACCTTCACTAACACCAATAACCGGTGCTATTACTAATATGAGGGTAACACAAGTATGTCGGTTACACCAACGTGACCAGCTTATCAGAGGGCTAGCTGGCCGGTGAATAGCTAGGCTTACACCGACGTCACGTAGCGCGATATCCATCGGCGAGCTCACCCCGCCAGGATATAATAATGCCATTAAACTTTCTGGAGCCGATCCAAACGCGCCCAATCGCGTCCACCGTACGCCGTCGGCCTGGTGGCATTATTACGTATATTTCGATGACAAATGGCTTTGTTACCAATTATACATAAATATCTAAGTCCCTACTTAGATCATTGACTGACACCGTGGCAGCTATTTTAATACGCTTTTATTAGCTTCATACGTATGTATGTAACGGAAACTTTGAACATGATTTTGACCCCCTTCAATTCGTCTGATTACCTTGAAATTTGGCAAACTTATAAAGGACTGATAACAAATCATAAAATTAAATTAATTTCATGAATGATTTATTATGTTTACGCGAGTATTACTTATTGAAATAAAACTAGTTTATAGGAATTTTGTTGCGGTTTAATTTCTATTTTAGTCCCGACGTTTCGAAAGCTTTTCGGTCTTCGTGGATTTTTGAGTTAACACGTGTAATAAAAGACTGAAAACCACGCAAATGGGTATCAGATGATATGTGATCACCACCGCCCATGAACCGTATTTCTGTATGAAGAATCATGCATGCGTTGCATTTTCCGCTAACATTTAATGGATCTAATAAATTTTGTTATATGTGTTAGAAGTTACGTGAGACGAGTATTCTTTTATTAATACGAAACGACAGTAATCACTTTAACTAACATTTACAATATCACTGCTTTACAGACCACAACCCAATGTCAGGATTCCCTAGAGGCCGCTCTCTAATTACAACTAAAACAACTAGGAACGAATAGTAAACCAGCATAGCTACCGCGTAATGAACACTTTGACTATCGACTGACCACTGATCTTAATGAACTGGAGACTGTCTGACCGATTACGGGCTAAAGGCCTCCAGTTCTGACGACAACCTCTTTTATACCATTTAACTACCCTTCCACAACTATATCGCATCATTATTATTTCAGTGTACCCAACGTTGCTTTCTCAGACACCTTCAATATACCAATAAAAAGAGAATACGCTAACATATGATTAAAAGATACGTAATAAGTCTTCAGATGGACCGCGTTCCCAGAGTCCAGTTGGCCCGCGACCCCGCTATCCCGCACCCCGCGCCTCTACACTTTATACCTTTTGGAATTGCGCTCCGCATTCACAAAAATGAAGCGGTTAATCCATTTGGACGGATCGTGATATTACTATTTTTAAACCCCGAGCTTAGTGTTGTTTGGATCGATGGATTCGGTTTGTGTGATTGGATTTTTTATTTACTAATATTGGAATGAAGTTACTTACGTATCCTAGAGTATGTGTACGATCTGATGGCGTCGCATCACAGGATGTACCCCAGACGCCAGCTAAGCACATTTTGTAAAACAGTAAACACTTCTTAGAACAAGTACATGTTGTTTTTATGTAATTTGAGACATCACAGGTGTGCTCCAGACGCTACCTCAGCACTTTTATCGTAAACACGTCGAAGCTTCTAGAATAAGTAATGCGTATTGTTTACATCGCTCCACATTATAAATAGGGAAATTGTACATGAAAATTAAGTCTAATAAAGATCTTCATCCTGAACAGTCTTTTAAAAAGCTCCTCGAGCCGTCGCTCGATTTGACTAGTTTTTATGTGTAACGTCTGTGTTGGGAGAAAAATATGATGTTTATTTTGTATCAGAGTTGAGAAACTTTTTTTATTTTTATTATTAGCTCGGATGACGAGACGAGTAGGCGCGACGGACGGTAAGCGCCACGTCTGCTCATAAACAGAAGCAACACCACACGGAACTTTAAATACCAAGCACTGCATGACACTGGACTGCGCTCGTCGCCCCGAGACATAAGGTGTTAAGTCTCATAACGCCCAGTAATTTCACTGGCTTCAATGTCCTTCAAACCGGAACACTACAGTGCTTATACACTGGTGCTTGGCGACAGAAATAAACAAAGCGGTGGTACCAACCCAGCCGGCCTCTCACTTACGAGGGAACTACCACCTTGTAAGACTAACGTGATATAAGCTTACTCTTATAACTTCGAACGTGTATTGCAGGTTGCTTATCTAGGCGTCTCACCTGCCTGTAACCAATAATAACTACAGTCACAACCCATGGTGTATAGGCTGAGATGCAACTATTGTACATGTTACATTTTCTTCTAGTATTATCCACGGTGCGCCTAGTTTATTACCACTTCATGATGTGATAGGTGGCGAGACATGTTCAATCTCTGATAAATCCAATACAATCGCGCCGCGTAAAATCCAGTTGTAAAGTAAGCCCACTGAGTTTGACTAGCTGGATTTTCTCAGGACTGGGTCGCGCCGCGTAAAATCCAGTGGTAAAGTAAGCCCACTGAGTTTGTTTCGCTGGGTCGTTTTGAATCCAGTGGTGGTTTTGAAATACGTGCCGTTTCGGTAATGCCTATGGTCCATATCGACCCATAAAATAGAAGAAAAAATAAATAACAATAAAAATACTTAATAATTCTGGACTACTCCTCAATAAAAATATTGTAAAATTTATAGATGTCAAGTGTATTTTGACGATGATATGTATGTTATGTATATATTAGTTATGATTTCTATACATAAGTTTCTTTATTTTGTACTGACTTGTCATAAGCGCTATTTTAATTGCCTACATGATTAATAAAACTATTTCATTTCATTTCACAATACGAACCATCAATTAAAACTATTTTATAATATTTGTATTGATTTATCCACATTGCCACACCAATATCATGCAGCGCAGTGACGTGTGCGCTACGTGCGACATCTGCGGTCACAAGCGGTACGTGCGGTCTGTAATGATCGCTTAATTTACTCCGCAACGATATGAATATGAATGGAAATATCGTACCCGTTACACGTTACATACCTCGTTACCAAACAAGAATATGTTAACAATTTCACCGCAATTTTAGGTTATTATCAAACACAATGTAATGTGTGATGTGATTGATTATTTTACAGCTCAGGCTGCCAAATGAGCAAGTGTGTCACCTGATATTAAATGATCTCCATGAACCACGATATTAGAAGCATCATGGATTCATCATCGTGGATTTGACAGCGGGCGAGTAGCCGGTTGCTAAGCGTGAGGCCGTGGATTCGATTCCCGCACCTAGACAAATGTTTGTCTGATTCACAAATATTTGTCTCGGGTCTGGGTGTTGTAAGACCGCAAGTCCCTCGTAGTTTTTGATACCCACGATACAGGTTTACCTAGTGTGGGGTCAGGACTATGTGTGTGACTGTTGGGTGTATTTATTTTATTTATTATTTTTTACATACATACGCACGCCTCATGCCTGTAATCCCCGAACCCAATATCACATTTAACCGATGCCTCAGCGTCAGCCTCAGTCGTAACGCGTACGCATTACAACTGCGCCACCGAGGTAGCATGGATTCAAAAACGACCATAAACTAGCAACGGAGCTAGGTAAGGGGAGGGGGAATTCAGGCCTTTACTAATCACACTCACCGTACGAAATATAATAGCCACTTCACGCCGGTTTTCTGTGAGACAGTGGTACGGCTCCGGTTGAACCGGACAATCCATGCTATACATAAAACTGTCTACAGCGTGTCTCTACCACTTACTAAAATGCACTTAATTAATCATAATAATTCATGATCATCAATAGCGCTTTATTAATCATAGTTCTCTACTGCAGTGGGATTAAGCCTTGCATTTGCTTATGAAGACAAATTCACTAAGTTAGTGACATAACGCTCCCCAGATCCAGATTAAATGTCCGTAACTAAGTTAAATCTTGTATGAATAAAGTTTGTCAGAGGGTGTGCCCATTGGAAGTCTCCGATTGATTATAGATATTGAGTTGTCGACACTTTGAATATCGATTTCTGAAGATATCGATGTCCTTTTAAATTGCAATTTTTTCCTTCTTTCATACTAAGTACTCGATATTCGGATACACAGCATTCAGAAATATCGATAAATTCCTTCGATACTCCGTCATATGCATTGCGGTACTTTATTCTATACGCTTTGAGTAAAAGAAAGAAAAGTGTTGGTGACCGAAGAAAAAAAAATCAAAACAGTTTGATCTAAGTTATATCAAAATTGGTTTGGTCTAGTGGCAGCGTACTTAGGTTGAGAGACCAGTGAGGTTCTAGGATCAAAATATCTCTAGTTGAGAAATCACCTTTTATAAAAATTTTGGATTCGAAAAAATCACATACGACTTGCGCAGGATAAAAATTTGTGCCCAACATGGTGACAAACTCGCCCCTTAAAACATCACAGAAATAATGATGTGTGCAATAAGATTCAACATCGAGTTACCCTTTCAGAACAGTCGATGATTACTCAGGGTCGATACCCAATGCCGACTCTATCCATAAAACAACATACGCTCGTCGCATGTCAAACGATCAAAACCACATTTGGACGAGTCGGACGTAGGAGAGAGTCGCGAAAATTAGCACCAGGGTGAGGACGGAATTGGGAATGATCACGTTTATTGTTGAATTGTTAGTATTCATTTCTATTATTACAATTCTAGTACTACGATTTCAGTTATGCGTTTATTACACACGGCGGTAGAAGTAGATAAAGCAGACCTACTTTAGACTTTGTTACATTACCTTTTTATTTGAATGGATACTTTATCCTAAATAATAAATATATTTATTAATAATATATTAGAAAAAGGCAGAAGTATATTTTAATTTCCAATTCATATTAACATTTATACCATTTACTACAGTATCAAGCACACTTGAATTGTGCAAGACAGGAAAAGAATATTACCATAGCTCAGACTAGCAAACAAATAGAAGTCTCATGTGTAAGACGTCTTCTAAATGGTAGAGCCACGATATGGTACTTTTGTCTACAGGAACGAATCCAGCACATTCATTTCGACCGAGGTAGCCACTGTCTCACAGATCTGACGTGAAGTGGCAACTTGCTGTTGTGTTTTGTCCGGTGAGTGAAATTCCGAAGGCTCAACACTCGCCCTCCCCCAATTCCCATTCCTTAAGAGTTAGTTTACTCATAATTCTTCTAGTTTTGTAGGTGTTTATCGACAATGAAGACTATTACTATGACTATGCCTATATTTACTATTACTTATTTACTTTTTTTGGTGACGCACTTGTTTCGTTTTCTATTCGTTTTCCGGTGTCCGCATAATACAAAAGAGGAGGATGGGCTTTACAATGCCATTTCCTTTCTTTAAAGACTGGCAATACACCTATAATTCTTTTGGTATGGTGAGTATTCATGGGCGGTATATATATCTCAGCCTGTTGCCGTCCACTGTTGGACGTAAGGCTCTCCAAGTGAGCGCCAACCATCTCGGTGTTGAGCAGCCCGCATCCACCCGCTATCCGCATTCTTTTTCAAGTCGTCGGTCCACCGTGCAGCAGGGCGCCCTACACTACGTTTACCTAACCGTGGTCTCCACTCCAGCACATGTCTGCTCCACCGACCATCTGTCCGTCTGCAGAAGAGACCGACCCACTTCCACTTATGGGCGGTAGAGATCACTTAAAACACCAGACTACCACCTGTTTCTTTCTGGTCTGGTATAAAAAAACCAGCAAGGGATGTTCCATCTTTAACATTTTTTTCAAACTGTCTATATTTAGTTTGAATGAAGAATAGTGGAGTAACATTCATTTCCGTGTAGCATTACAGTGGGTATAAGATTAATGATAGTAGCGACGCACGCGTGACGTATAAAACGATCCTGTCTTTGGGATGCCAGCATACTCAGCTATGATTCATGCACTTTTGTGGGATTTTTGTTGCTTATGATAGTTTATTGAGTACAAACAGAGGATGGTAAACGGAGGAAAAGAGAAAATAGAGAAGTTGAAGAATGAAATATTCGTCTCGTCATTATAGCTAATAATTTTATATTAGCTATAATGACGAGACGAACAAGTCGCTCGCTTGATGGTAAGCGTCATACCTGGGGGGCGAGCACGAACAACTTACAAATAAGTATTCGAATCGAGAACGCTAGCATTTGTATGAAGGTTCAAACAATTTTTTGACATTTCGATACGAATACGTTCTCGCAAGTTATTCGTGGTAGCCCCCTGGGCATAAACAGAAGCTAAACCAATCAGACCTTCTAATTATGAAGTATTACATGGCACTGAACTGCACTCGTCACCCGAGACATGAAATGTTAAATATTATAATGCTCCAGTAATTGCACTGGCTTCAATGTCCTTCAGACCGTAACACAACAGTGCCTACACACTGCTGTTTGGCGGCAGAAATAGACAGAGTGGTTGTACCTACCAACATGGTCTTTTGCACACGAGAAACTTGTGACCTATCATCGCCAAAGTAATCAGAAGAGGTAAAATCAGGCTGTAGTCAATCTTGTATAAATCATGAATGGGCCGGCTTAACATCTGTCTTACAGAAAACTGAGGTCAAGTAGCAGCTTGCTGTTACGTTTCATACAGTATGTGACATATCTGAAGGACTTAATCCCTTTAAGATCGGTAACGCATGAATATTCTGATATTGTGAATGTTAGTGAACGGTAGAGATCACTTACCATCAAGTGACGCACTTGCACTTTGCTGGCCTTTGCATGACATTAAAAAAATGTCATAAACTTCACTGGCATGGCTATATCGAAAGGAATACGTGATCATGCGATAAAACGATCGTATATGGGACAACCGAGTTGATAAAACATACACTATGATCATCAGAAGAAATAATCATCATCAAATGTGAACATAGATCGTAATGAGATTGAATGTAGAATAAAAGTTGACTGAAGCCAAAACGGTATAATACTACTGCTAATGTTAGGTGCATTTGACGTTGATCATTGGTTTAAGAGAATGCCATTTACAACTTTCTTGACGCTGAGACTAGATCGGAATGATATTTTGAACATTTAAAATTACGAGAATTGGCCTTCAGTTCTGCCTTTGAAGTACTCATTTAAAGTATCAAACACGTAATTCACAGGTATCTGCATCGCGAAGTTCCCTCATTGGTGTTGGCGTGCGGAGTAGTTCCGTGGCGCAAAGGGTTGGGGAGGAAGTCCGGCCGGTAACTAGCGGTTCATTAGGCCAACTGCGGCCGGTGCGGTCCACGCAATCAGCGTTGATAGGGTTCTAACACTAGAACATGATCTGTATTTATATGCGAAATATCGTTCACTCAATAATAATGAAATCGCAGGTACCTTTATTTTTATTTTTTTATTAGCTTGAATGACGAGACGAGCAGGTCGTTCGCCTGATGGTAAGCCTGTTCATAAACAGAAGCAACGCCACACAGAACTTTAAATAACAAAGCACTGTATGACACTGGACTGCGCTCGTCACCCCGAGACATAAGGTGTTAAGACTCATAATGCCCAGTTATTACACTGGTTTCAATGTCCTTCACACCGAAACACAACAGTGCTTATAAACTGTTGCTTGGCGGCAGAAATAGACAGCGCGGTGGAACCAACCCAGCCGGCCTCTCGCATACGAGGGACCTTCGAACTGGACCTTGTGAATCTATGGTACGGATATGGTGGCAGAATTTACTAATGTGAAAGTAACCGATATACTCTTTTAACCGACTTAAAAAAATGATGAGGATCTCAATTCGGCGCATATTTTTATTTATTTTTCTTATCCGACTGCATAGCGACTCCGAATATATCTCGTTAAACCAGATTTCAAACAAAAAAATACGCATTCAATTTGGTCTATTAGTTCATTCTTCCATTGGCGCTAATTCGCCATAGACAGATACACAAACACAGAGAGAGATAAAGAGAGAGAAGTGTATAATACTAAAATAGGGATTTTGTCGGAGGTTGAAAATAAAAAGGCACATTCCAATGAGTTGCGTCGCGGTGTTGTATCCTCACGTCTGTCGTACCGCGTACAATCTACTCTTCCTAAGTGGGTTTATTAAATAATACAATTATCTACATCTTACTCTGATAATACTATAAATCAGTAATCTCTATAAATCCATAGCAATCTGCATAATGTACTTGATCATGACTTATCGATCAGTCTATTTGCATTCATTGTTAAAGCGAGATTGGCAATTACGTTGTATAATAGATTATGTATGATACTATGTAGATTATGTATCATCATCATCATCAGCCTGAATTCGTCCACTGCTGGACATGTATTATCTAGATTATGTATATATTTGTTAAAATATATATTTCTCCAGCGTAAATATCTATTTCTGGGATAAAACGTATCCTATATCCTAAGCCATGTCATGGACTATCTATGTGCCAAATTTCATCCAAACTCTTTCAGCCGCTAAGACCAAACGTTCGCATTACAACTGCGCCACCGAGGCAGTCTATTTAATATCTTCTATTGTGGCACAACTACGGTTCGACAAAGCTGCGCCCGCGCGTCCTTATTTAAGTTACTCTTCATTCTAAAGTGAAAATATTTTACCCACTTCTGCGCCCACGAGCCGGCTCTACATATTATATTCAAATAGAGGCAAATGAACTAAGTTTAATATAAAAATATTATACCCACTTCTGCGCCCACGAGCCGGCTCTACATATTATATTCAAATAGAGGCAAACGAACTAAGTTTAATATAAAAATATTATACCCACTTCTGCGCCCACGAGCCGGCTCTACATATCATATTCAAATAGAGGCAAATGAACTAAGTTTAATATAAAAATATTATACCCACTTCTGCGCCCACGAGCCGGCTCTACATATTATATTCAAATAGAGGCAAATGAACTAAGTTTAATATAAAAATATTATACCCACTTCTGCGCCCACGAGCCGGCTCTACATATCATATTCAAATAGAGGCAAATGAACTAAGTTTAATATAAAAATATTATACCCACTTCTGCGCCCACGAGCCGGCTCTACATATTATATTCAAATAGAGGCAAACGAACTAAGTTTAATGTAAAAATATTATACCCACTTCTGCGCCCACGAGCCGGCTCTACATATCATATTCAAATAGAGGCAAATGAACTAAGTTTAATATAAAAATATTATACCCACTTCTGCGCCCACGAGCCGGCTCTACATATTATATTCAAATAGAGGCAAATGAACTAAGTTTAATATAAAAATATTATACCCACTTCTGCGCCCACGAGCCGGCTCTACATATTATATTCAAATAGAGGCAAATGAACTAAGTTTAATATAAAAATATTATACCCACTTCTGCGCCCACGAGCCGGCTCTACATATCATATTCAAATAGAGGCAAATGAACTAAGTTTAATATAAAAATATTATACCCACTTCTGCGCCCACGAGCCGGCTCTACATATCATATTCAAATAGAGGCAAATGAACTAAGTTTAATATAAAAATATTATACCCACTTCTGCGCCCACGAGCCGGCTCTACATATTATATTCAAATAGAGGCAAATGAACTAAGTTTAATATAAAAATATTATACCCACTTCTGCGCCCACGAGCCGGCTCTACATATCATATTCAAATAGAGGCAAATGAACTAAGTTTAATATAAAAATATTATACCCACTTCTGCGCCCACGAGCCGGCTCTACATATTATATTCAAATAGAGGCAAACGAACTAAGTTTAATGTAAAAATATTATACCCACTTCTGCGCACACGAGCCGGCTCTACATATTATATTCAAATAGAGGCAAATGAACTAAGTTTAATATAAAAATATTATACCCACTTCTGCGCCCACGAGCCGGCTCTACATATCATATTCAAATAGAGGCAAATGAACTAAGTTTAATATAAAAATATTATACCCACTTCTGCGCCCACGAGCCGGCTCTACATATTATATTCAAATAGAGGCAAACGAACTAAGTTTAATATAAAAATATTATACCCACTTCTGCGCCCACGAGCCGGCTCTACATATTATATTCAAATAGAGGCAAACGAACTAAGTTTAATGTAAAAATATTATACCCACTTCTGCGCACACGAGCCGGCTCTACATATTATATTCAAATAGAGGCAAACGAACTAAGTTTAATGTAAAAATATTATACCCACTTCTGCGCACACGAGCCGGCTCTACATATCATATTCAAATAGAGGCAAACGAACTAAGTTTAATATAAAAAGACTACTCTGATTATATACTGCTTATCAGATTGGCAATTGCGAAACGATTTCGAATGGAGATAATCTTATATATAAAATTCTCGTGTCACAATATTAGTTACCATAGTCCTCCGAAACGGCTTGTTCGATTTTTATGAAATTTTATATGCTTAATCAGTAGCTCTGAGAATCGGCTACTATCTATTTTTCATACCCCTAAGTGATAAGGATTGGCCCTAAATATATATTTTTATTTTTTGACAATTTGATTTTTTATATTTTTATAATTAGAGTTTTATGTAGGTATTTTTACCTACATACAACCCTAAATTTTCACCCTTTTACCATCAACCTCTATTTTTTAATAGCGATATTAGTATTTTTGTCAAGCGCGTTTCTCACACCGATCGCGATGAATGGACTCGCTTGATGCGATCACCCCCCACGCCGCTTCCACCGCTGTCGCCCACTAGGCTACTTTAATCCTGGAAATAGGCATTCACGCGGACGGAGCCACTTATTCAATAATTCTATGAAATTAATTATTATATATATGAAGTTATTATTTGACTGCCTCGGTGGTGCAGTTGTAATGCGTTACGACTGCTGTGCTGAGGTCTCGGGTTTGATTCCCGGGTCGGGTAAGAGTAATATTGGGTTTTGCTATCACGAAATGCTTAGTATCAGCCCGGAGTCTGGAATTTGTGCCCGGTATGACTATTGTCTCGCCACCTATCACATCAAGGGTAGATACGCTCGGCGAAATGTAGGTGTACTGGTTACACCTCTGTCTACCCCTTCGGGGATTACAGGCGTGAGTGCGTATGTATGTATGTACTAATATTCGTAGCTCCACGCCCATTGTTCTTATTTTTTAGGAATAAAATATACCCTGCGTACTTCTTTAGTGTTTCAACTAACTTTATACTTTGCATCAATTTTGTTTTAACAATTTAGCCGCGAAAGCAGACATGCCCTTACTCTCTTTTGTATTAATAATGTATAGTGACGTATAGTGACGTAAATGCTAACGAAAATTAATCTTGTCGAACCTACATTTATTGTTACTAGCCCTGTATTATACATACATATCCCACTTCTGACTTTACATACCTTCGAAACACTTATGAAGAACTTCTCTGGTATGCAGGATTTCTCACGATGTTTTCTTCACCGTTAAAGCAAGCGATAATTAACAATAACTTAGAAAAGTCAAAGTTATGTGCACTTGGGACTGGTTTCGAACCTGCGACTTTCGTCTCGATAGTCCGTACCACTCCCCACTAAGCTTTCGCTGCTATCGAACTTACACACATACAATATATTGTGATTTCTTAGGTTTACGCGAATATTACACATTGAAATAAAACTAAAAAATAAAAATTAAACCGCGATAAAATCCGTATAAACTAGTTTTATTTCAATATACAATATATTGTCAATGAGGTAATTAGAATCTAGATTATAGACTATTCTATTATCTGCAATCTATCTACATGTGTCATTTAAATATCTTGGCCTAATTCTCGTCAGTTAATAGCCTAGAGCTACATTCGGCTACAATCGATCAAGCTACATCGCGCGACAGTATCTGCAGTGCCCCGGATGACTGTATTAATGAGCCCGCTCCCTCACCGGGATCCCGGGATACCGGGACGCCGGGATAGCATGACAAACGTGACCGGATGAGTGCTGAGCACTGCGGAGGTACAGTAGCCTATCGGATTGAGATAATCAATGCTATTATATTGGAGTATACATACGCACTTACGCCTGTAATCCCAGAAGGGGAGGGAAGGCAGAGGTGTAACCAGTACACCCACATTTCACCGAGCGTATCTCCGTCCCATGATGTGATAGGAGGCGAGCCTATCGCCATACCGGCCACAAATTCCAGACTTCGGGCCGATACTGATCGTTTCTTAATCCTAATATCACTTTTACCCGACCCGGGGTTCGAACCCGAGACCTCAGCGTTAGCTTAATCGTAACCCGTACGCATTGCAACTGCGCCATAGAGGCAGTCGCTGAATTATATTTCCCATTTATATTTTTAAAGAACAATTTCACCACTCAGGTATAATAAGTGATGAAAGATTATTAGGCACGTATGTTCTGATTTTGATAATTCTTTCACTAAATGTTTGGAAAAATAACTTTCAAAATAAAAATTAGGGCTTGATCCAACCAATATGGACTTTTACAATCCGAACTCTAGGAACCTAACCCATAGGATACACCTAAACTTAGTGAGCAGGGATAATGTGGTGTCTTTTAAGTTTATTTGTCTATGTACTGTACACAAATAAATATAGTCTGTTTAAGAGCCGCTTAAAGGCAAAGTTAAATTACCACATATGTTTACCATGTTAAGCCATATACACACTAGGCAAGAATGACGCCGAGTGAAACTCAATATAATCGAACGTATTGTCATGCAACTTGAATTTATAAGTGGTAGAACCACGCTGTAGACATTTTTAATACAGTGTGAATGGGCCATGACACGTGTTGCGGATGGCGGTCTCCTATCTCAGTTGCATACCTCAAAGTCCATCTTTACAGTTTTTCAATGTGAATAACAACGTCGCCTGCCCATACATAAATGAGTATAGTATATATAATAGTAATCTTACATTATGTTAATAATCGACCATGACGCTTCATGAAACCATTGCACAGAAGGCCATGAAGCGCTCCATGCTCGGCATAAAACTTCAGGATCGTTTTTGCAATATGGAAATCCGACAAAGAAATAAGATTCGAGGTATCAGGACCACAGTTACGAACCTGAAATGGAGTTGCGCAGGTCACATGGCCGGACGTGATGACGGTAAGTGGAGTAGGGCTATAGTAGGGCAATAACAGCAGGGTAAGCGATACGTTGCACCGATTATATTGTTAGGATAGCGTGTTGGACTTGGATTCGATTAGCTCAGGGCTGAGACGAATGGAAGGTAAAAAGAGAGGCCTATGCCCAGCAGTGGGATGAAAAGGGATGACGTTTCATGTCAACCATTTTAATCGTCACGTATTGTGCCATAACGCTTATTGTGTACAAGGCTTAATGTTCTTGGAAAACAAGAAAATGTACATTTGATAATATTATGTAAATTACTCTGCAGTGGAGACACAAAGAGCTTGCGTCCTTTAATTGCTTTTTGTTTGTATTTAGCTTCAGGGTGTAGTGGAAACTAAACTCTTATGAATATTGTAAAGCTATTTAGTTTAAGGGAGACTTCCGATGGTAGTGTAATAAGGTGTCACCATAAAACAAAAAGCAGGTCATCAGTGTTGTTATCTGAGTATTTATTATAAGTGTCCGACCGATTTTCAGCCAAAATCTACAGCATAACGGAACCTTTGGCTCAAGGAGTCAAGGTATAACAGAAATTAAACCGACATAAATAATTTTAAACACGCCACGCTCAGAGGTACCCGTTTCGATAGGCAATGCCTTTTATTTTTCACGCGGAGAAATCTATTTACTTTTTGAGTGGTAAAATCACATGTGTCTACAGCACGAATAGGCCGGCTCGTCCGGGTCGTTACCACTGTTTAACAGAAAACCGGCGTAACATAGCAGCTCGCTGCTGCGTTTCGTACGGCGAGTGAGATATCCGGAGGCCTAAATCTCCTCCCCTTCCCAATCCCTTAATTATCCCTTTCCTTTAAGGTCGGCAACGCGCCCATAACTCATTTGGTATTGTGGGCGTACATGGGCGGTGGTGATCACTTACGATAAGGTTACCCACTTATTCATTTATCGGTCTAAGAAATAAAAAATAAAAAAAATCTCCAAGCCAAGACGTGTTTTACAATTATGTCGGACTCATAGACCTAGATGGTCTTATGAACTAAAACCCCTCAGTGCTCTACTCTCTACTTTATGCCACAGGTCACGAGGTATGTGTATGCATGCAGCTGAAGCGATACAAGAGTCTGTTATTATACAGAACCCTTCGCGGTCAGAAGATTAACTTCTGATGTACCACAATAGCGAAATGCATGATACACGCCACCCTAAGCCATTTAATGTGCATACTGACGGACTGCCGAAAGCACCGCCGCTTGCAGGCCAAAGATGATCTTTCAGGTATTGATTATAAATAAATAAAATAAATACCTATGTAGCACAATTGATCTCGCTCTCTATTCTAAAAAAAGTAACTGGCGCCGCCGCCGCCGCTGCCAAAAGTTTGTCACGCTTTCTCCTCCTAAACCGCTGGGGGTATGGGGTCGAGACCGATACCAATCGATGCAGAATAATGTGGGGAAGAAAGTAAGATATGTCTCATATTCGTCGGAAGTTTCGTCGCTCGCCAGATGGTAAGCGCCACGCCTGCCCATAAACAGAAGCAACACAACACAGAATTTTGAATAGTGATTTCTTAGGTTTACGCGAATATTACACATTGAAATAAAACTAGTTTATACGGATTTTATAAAAAATAATAATAATAAAATATAATAAAAATTAAACCGCGATAAAATCCGTATAAACTAGTTTTATTTCAACAGAATTTTGAATTTAAAAGCACTGTACGGCATTATACTATCACCCCGTGACATAAGATGTTAAGTCTCATAATGCTCAGTAATTTCACTGGCTACAATATCCTTTAAACCGAAACACAACCGTGCTTACACACTGATGTTAGAAATAGACAAAGCGGTGGTACCAACTCAGGCGACCTCGCATATGATGGACCTTCCACCTTGTAAATTTACAATATATCTCTATAGTAAAACAGCATATACAAAAATTCGCGTCATTGTGCGGTAGTACGCGACGCCGCGCTGTCATGAAATAATTGCCTGCATTTTAAATTCAGACCATAAATTCATAATCTATGGGTGTAATAACAACAGGAGGCAAATTCTCGTAATTTTAAATGTTCATAATATCATTCCGATCTAGTCGCAAACCCCCTCCCCTTCCTAATTCCTTAATTATCCCTTTCCTTTAAGGTCGGCAACGCACCCATGATTATTTTAGTATTGTGGGCGTACATGGGCGGTGGAGATCACTTACCATCAGGTGACCCACTTGCTCGTTTGCCGGCCTATACTATAAAAAAAAAAAGTCTCAAAGCCTAAACGTTGATTATTGGTTTAAGAGAATGCCATTTGCAACTTTCTTGACGCTGAGACTAGATCGGAATGATATTTTGAACATTTAAAATTACGAGAATTGGCCTTCTGAATTCATCCACTACTCATGTCACAGTCCATATAAAATATTTTTTTCATTAAGCGCGTACGGCGCGGCGTGATACCGTATTTGTTCCGCTCACAGCGCCACTCAATTTCCGCTTATGACGTATTCATACGGACAATATGGCCGCCGCTGTCATTGCAAAAATCAACGCACGATGTTTCTCATTACAGTAATTGCGTCGGGGAATCGAATGACAGCCTCCGTGGCGCAGCGGGCGAGTAGCCGTTTGCGAAGCGTGAGGCCGTGGGTTCGATTCCCGCACCTGACAAATGTTTGTCTGATCCACAAATATTTGTCTCGGGTCTGGGTGTTGTGGGACCGCAAGTCCCTCGTAGTTCTTGATACCCACGATACAGGTTTAACCTAGTGTGGGGTCAGGACTATGTGTGTGACTGTTGTGTGTATTTATTTATTATTATTAAAAAAAATGAGTATTTTAATATTAATTTATGAATTAGGTCGTAATGTAGTCTGTTGACTACGTAACATTTTCGAGTCGTCGATCCCTCAGTGTTTAAAAACGAGAGTTTTTAACCAGTGCGTTCTACCCGGACTGGTCCACAAGTTCAAAGTAGCTCAGCATGCTACAGAGCAAGCAATGCTTGGAATTTCTCTGGTGGATAGAATTCGGAATGAAGTCATCCGCCAGAGAACCTAAATCATTGATATTGCTCGCAAATATAGCACGTTGAAGTGGAAATGGGCTGGTCATGTCTGCAGACGGACAGATGGTCGGTGGAGTAGACATGTGCTGGAGTGGAGACCACGGTTAGGTAAACGTAGTGTAGGGCGCCCTGCTGCACGGTGGACCGACGACTTGAAAAAGATGGCGGGTAGCGGGTGGATGCGGGATGGTTGGCGCTCACTTGGAGAGGCTTACGTCCAACAGTGGACGGCAACAGGCTGAGATAGTAGTCTGTTTGAGTTATCTATAATGGGTGTTGTAAATATACTTTTAAACTGTAACCGGCACTTATTGTAGGTATATTCTCGGCTTAATTAACTGAGTGGCTTACATTTATAAACTCGTGACCTAGACAGTCTCTGTGGTGTGTGGAAAAAATATATTTCCAACTCCTCTCTCTTTCCCTTTTATTAATTTCGTTGTGGGATAAAGACAGCTTCGCATTTCCAGAGACTGGCTGAGCTTCATTGCTCGAAATATATGGGTCGTTGTCGATCCTGGCTTCCGGAGTTACAATGGTGGGTGTGAGCAGAATATCCTCTATGACGCAGTGGGCGAGCCGGCTATGAAACAAGAGGCTACGGGTTCGATCCCCACGCCATGACAAATGTTTGTATGACCCGAAAACTTGTGTCCGATCTGGGTGTTGTTAGGACCGAAAATTGCTCGTTGACACCCACTATATAAAAGACATCCATTTTAATGTGATTTAAGAGTCAAAACTATACCTGTGCCTGCTGAGGCTTGTGTCTATATTATTACTGGAGACTATTTAAAAAAAAAACTCTTTTTAAGGCGAACACCAGCACACACCGAGATTGATATAAAATGTATAGATTCTAGGTACTGAATATTCTCTTTGATACAAATTAAACTAAATAAACAAAATAGAATCAACATGCAATTGTCCATTTGAAAATTAAATTGATTAAATTTTCACAACATATTGACGTGGCGAGGTATTATAGGAGTAATTCCACCTGTAGGATTCAGTAGGTAATAATCATATTCTCTCGTGATAAATGAAATGCTATACAAAACTTTGAAACATTCGACAACTGGACACTAACGTAAACACTTATGTATTTCAATATAGAACGTCGAGATTAGATAATAATATATATAGGTAACTGCTAACTATAATAACTGCTAAATAGAATACTTAACAATTCTGGACTAATATAAAAATATTGTAAACTTCATAGTTGCCCAGTGTATTTTGACGATGCTATGTATGTTATGTATATATTAGTTGATATGATTTCTGTACTTACATAAGTTTCTTTATTTTGTACTGACTTGTCATAAGCGCTATTTTAATTGCCTACATGATGAATAAAACTATTTCATTTCATTTCATTTCATTTCATTTCATTTCATTTCATTTCATTTCATTTCATTTCATTTCATTTCATTTCATTTCATTTCATTTCATTTCATTTCGTCTCGTCTCGTCTCGTCTCGTCTCGTCTCGTCTCGTCTCGTCTCGTCTCGTCTCGTCTCGTCTCGTCTCGTCTCGTCTCGTCTCGTCTCGTCTCGTCTCGTCTCGTCTCGTCTCGTCTCGTCTCGTCTCGTCTCGTCTCGTCTCGTCTCGTCTCATCTCATCTCATCTCGTCTCGTCTCGTCTCGTCTCGTCTCGTCTCGTCTCGTCTCGTCTCGTCTCATCTCGTCTCGTCTCGTCTCATCTCATCTCATCTCATCTCATCTCATCTCATTTCATTTCATTTCATTTCATCTCATCTCATCTCATCTCATCTCATCTCATCTCATCTCATCTCATCTCATCTCATCTCATCTCATCTCATCTCATCTCATCTCATCTCATCTCATCTCATCTCATCTCATCTCATCTCATCTCATCTCATCTCATCTCATCTCATCTCATCTCATCTCATCTCATCTCATCTCATCTCATCTCATCTCATCTCATCTCATCTCATCTCATCTCATCTCATTTCATTTCATTTCACTGCCTCGGTGGCGCAGTTGTAATGCGTACGCGTTACGACTGACGCTGTCGCTGAGGTCTCGGGTTCGATCCCCTCGGGTTCGATCCCCGGTCGGGTAAAAGTGATATTGGGGTTTTCTATTACGAAATGCTCAGTATCAGCTCGGAGTCTGGAATTGTGCCGTGTATGGCGATAGGCTCGCCCCCTATCACATCATGGGACGGAGATACACTCAGTGAAATGTGGGTGTACTGGTTACACCTCTGCCGTAGCCCTTCGGGGATTACAGGCGTGAGTGCGTATGTATATATGACAGAACCAACCTTTACCCAGTTGTGTCTACAACATGAATGAGCCAGCTTGACCGGTGTGGTCCATTGTCTCATAGAAAAGTCACAACTTTGCAATTGAGTTTTTTTTATATTTAGTACACACTTAAGAAAGAAAGAAAGAAAAATGGTTTATTGTCTCCAGTGATACGCATGCAACAAAACAAAACATAAATTAATTAATTAAAAGTAAATAAAATAAAAAAATGCAGTTGTGTGTTTTCTGGTGAACGAGCAAGTGGATCACCAGTTGATGGTAATGTTGATGGTAAGTAATCTCCTCCGCCAATGAACATCCAGAATACCAGAAGAATCATTGCCAACCTTAAAGGTAAGGAATGGGGTTTAGGAAGGGGAGGGGGGAGGGGGGTAAACATAACAAGAAGCTGCCGCTTGATGTCAGTTTTCGTACGGTCAGTGAATTTTCCGAAACTTAATAACTCCCATCTCCAGCCAAATTCCATTATTTTAGAAGATCATAGATATACAATCCACGCAAACTTTGGCAGGCCGAAGCTAGTTTCTTGGTGCGTTGCGGCTATTATCAGAGACTAAAGAGGAAAGCAAAGAATGGGAGAAGTGCAGCCCAGCCAAGTTATTTTGCGCGCATTGGGCCTTACTTAAAAACGTTATTCAAGCATGATTACTAAACACTGTTTTATCTCTTTCTAGCAAATGTTCAAATTGCGTTATCAGAGAAAGACAAAAGAGTATTTAACTAATCAGATCTGAACAACATTTATAAGTAAGGCCCATTGTATCCACGGCCATCTTATCATCAGGTTATATAGATCGTTTAATATAGAACTTGTTACAACCTCCGATGGAACAACCAAAATAGATTAGGAGTTCTTAAACCGACCGAACAATGGACTAAGTTTGTTTAATTATCTCTGATCTTTAATTTATCGTCTATAGAGAAGCGGGGGAGAAACTTTTTCCATTTTTCTTTCATTCTTTTATTCATCACGTTTTGTTACCTGAGAATCTTCTCGGCTCCATTGACGTGAAGGATTATACGGCAGGATGAATGGGAAGTTTTAATTGCAATATAACTGCAAATGGGCGTGGAAATGTACTTGAGACTTCATTAAATCTTAGGTCATTATGTGGAATCAAGCTATGTAGATATAACCTTTTCATAATGTCAGTTCACCGCAGTACATTTGCAGCAATTATCATGGTATCCTATAAGCAGAATGCGGTGACCGACCCTATGAATTGAAATGGGAACTTCATGATCTAAAACTATAATAATACCTGCAATCATACTAATATTATAAATGGGAATGTAAGTTTGTTTGTTACGCTTTCACGCGAAAATTACTTAACTGATCATCATGAAACTTTGTACACATATTCTTGGAGGTATAAGAAGTAACATAGGATACTTTTTATGAAAAAAAATCTATTTGTCTGTTACGCTTTCACGCCTAAATCACTGAACCGATTTTGATGAATTTTGATGTAGAGATAGATGGGACTCTGGAGACGGTTATAGACTACGTTTTATTTCGGAAAAGTCTGTTCACGCGAGCGGAGCCACGAACAAAAGCTAGTAGACTATAATTATAAACCTGTACTACATATTACTATTTGACATTGCTTTTTAGAAATAGATATTATTTTTTATTTTTTTGTTTAGCTTGGATGACGAGGCGTTCAGGTCGTTCGCCTGATGGTAAGCGCCACGCCTGCTCATAAACAGAACCTACCTCTTCAGAGTATACATATATGAGGTTATGTTATGTTTTTTATTAATAATATTTTTACCCATATGAACTACTTTATCTGTATCACCTCCTCTCATTCGAAAATATACAACAAACTTTATCAGATTTTCGTCCAAGATAGTGTCTATAATGATAACACTTTACGCCAATGTCTTAGAAGACAATGGAAGATAAAATCAGGTCTTAATTACATCAGTATATCACGGAGACTAATGGTTTTGTCACACTGTACGTGCTACTTAACTGATAGGATAGCTACTGTCATATAACTCACACGTCAGAAGCTCGCCGCCTTGGCATGTCAATCGATTATAAGTATCGGTTATTAAATGGTAAGCAATATTTAAGGAGGAAAGTGGCGAGATTGGGAAGGTAAAGGGGGATTTAGGTCTCCGAATCTCACTTATCCTACTAAAAACAACAGTAGCTGCCACTACACGTTTTCTGAATAGTCACATGCTAAAACTAAGCAGCATTTTCTACATGAGCCATAGTGCATATGGTGCAAGTAAGCTATACTCGCACGCCAACTTGTATTGTGTAAAAAAACCGTTAGTGTGAATGAGACGTATATTCTCATGTTAGTTAGTGTGTCTTTAATTTTGTTCGTACTCCCCTAATTAATTGGGTAACGTGCTTTTATTATGTACACCACCATTATGTTTATCTTTGTTGTGATTATGTAACAACGTTTTTCATTTTTGCCTAGTAACAGCTGCATGAAAATTATATATAATTAATTAATAATTAGAGCCACGCTGTAGACACTTTTGTCTACAGCATGTATGGGCCGGCTCGTACGGGTCGTTACCACTGTCTCACAGAAAACCGGCGTAAAGTAGCAGCTTGCTGCTGCGTTTCGTACGGTGAGTGAGATATCCGGAACCCAAACCCCCTTCCGTTCCCAATTCCTTAATTATCACTTTCCTTTAAGTTCGGCAACGCACCCATTACTCTTTTGGTATTGGGGGCGTACATGGGTGGTGGAGATCACTTACCATCAGGTGACCCACTTACCAGTTTGCCGGCCTATGCTATAAAAAAAAAAGACGCAAACGAGCAGATTATTCCAACAGGGTATCCTAATGGTAAGTGATTAATAAAATATACATACTCACGCCTGCAATCCCCAAAGGGGTAGGCAGAGGTGTAACCAGTACACCCACATTTCGCTGAGCGTATCTCCTTCCCTTGTGTGATAGGGGGCGAGCCTATCGCCATATCGGGCACAAATTTCCAGACTCCGGGCTGATACTGAGTATTTCGTAATAGAAAAACCCAATACCACTTTACCCGACCTGGGGATCGAACCCTAGACCTCAGCGTTGGCCTCAATCGTAACGCATACGCATTACAACTGCGCCACCGAGGCAGTCATAAAATAAATAAAATAAAATAGCCCAGAAAAATATTGAATCCAGTAGGTAAGTATGCTCAATTATTATTATTATTATTATTTTTTAATTAATTGTATAGTATAAATATATTGAATTAAAATTTTACATTATTAAAAACTTATATAAATTAGTCGATTTTACTCAATTCAATTTGCATGCATTACTTAATATTATTTTATTTTATTGGGCTGTCCATTTCTGGACAAAGGCCTACTCTATCTTAAGCCAGCCGTCTCTCTGTAGTGCCAGTCGTGTCCAGAGCGCCCCAACGATGGTCGTTATATCATCTCTCCAGCGAAGTGGTAAGTGGTAAGTGGTAAGTGATTACCGCCCATAAACCCCTACAAATCCGGAGGAAGCACGGATGTAAGGAATAAGGATTAAAGAATTTCTTTGCAAATAATAATAATAAATCCAACAGCCACACACATAGTCCTGATCCCACAGTAATATACGATTATCTTGGGTCGTGGGTATCAGGAACTACGAGATACTTTTGGTCTCACAACACCTAATGATCAAATACAATTCAACAGTAAACTAAGAAGTATTATAATGATTTTAGTTTCTATTGTTACTATGAAGTAACTTTCATAACCTTTATGGATTGTTTTGATAGACGCGGCCGAGATAGCAGAGCGCGTCGCGTGACGGACTAAATGCAATAACACATAAAAACAACGTGTCGCAGTCTATCTCGGTCGCGTAGGTCAAATGATAGGGAAGAACAGGGCCTCCGGAAATTTCACTCACCGTACTGTTATATCTTTGGATTGTACCCTTTTCTACTTACCTTTGACATACAGATTGCTGACTTAGCATTTGATCATCCTTCCTCCGCTCTTACATCGCTCCCTCAGTCAGTCGTTTTCCATCCTTCGTCTCGTAAACCAGTCACACTTTAATACTGTGTTAAATGTTATTTTTAATTAAAAGTGTATTTAATTGAATAAATCTATTCTAGCTATTCCGAACTTTATTTTTTAAAAAGCGGATTCAAATCTCAGTTCTAACATTGGTGGCAGCGTAAAGGGATTGCAAAATCCTCGGTTCCCTCCGCCGTCCGCGAGTACATTATCCAATATAGTGCAAAGTGTGCTTCAAAAGGTTACCGCGACTCATAACTTCGGTGTGTCCACATACATACACCAGAAAATTGTCGCACCCAGTCCACTGTGCAGTAAGTGGCGAGGAGCATCTACACAGTGTGCGTCTCCAAACCCAGCACCGACCAGGTCAACGGCGTTTCATAATTCCTGACTCCAGATCCAGTCTCAACATGAACGTGTGTATGCTGATGCTGATACTGTGAGTCTTGTGATTCTATCCAGTGCTAAAAAGTGAATCTAAATATAGTCATTTCTTTATAACTTGTACATCACGTCCCAGCGCAACATAGTTGTTATCGCAAAAACATTTCACACGACGTCGACGGATCATCTAGCCGAGCTTCGCAGCGATACTATCATATTATGCTTAGTTAGTAGAAAAGCTATACTAGTATAAGACCAGGTTTTGCTTGTTATATTTCATTTTAATTATTTTTCCTTGTGTGTGTTAAAAGTTTATTTTGAATTCTTTTTCTTTTAAAATAAATAATAATAATAATGTCTACAAAAGAGGAACCCAAAGATATTGTTGACAAGGTTGCTCTAAATGTTATACTAAAATTTATTAAACCCTTTGATGGGAGTCGCGAAAAGCTTAATGCATTTCTACATAATTGCGATAACGCAGTTAGTTTGGCCTCCTCTCAACAAACAGACACTGTTTTTAAATATATAATTAGCCAACTTGATGGTAAGGCGGAAATAGCATGTGCAATTAAAGATTTCGATACGTGGGCTTCATTAAAACAGTTTCTTCAAAATCAATTTGGAGAGCGTAAACATTACGCTCACCTATTAACAGAACTCCAAGACTGCAAACAGAATCCTCAGGAAAATGTTAACCAATTTTCACTCCGAATAGAGACGTGTCTTTCCAAATTGTTGACAGAGATTTCTATATCCAATCATAAGAAAGGCGAAATATCTGGTAGAGTTGCTGCAATGGAGGATCTCGCACTCCATACATTAACTATAGGCCTTAATCCGCGTATAGGTAACATAGTCCGATGCCGAGACCCGAAAAATCTAAATAACGCAATTAATTATGCGATATCCGAAGAAAAAATACAACAGCATACATATAAACAAAACATGATTGCGAAACCGTACCGTAATGATTCCAAGCCCATTTCTAAGCCCGGTTATCTAAATAATCAAAACCAAAAGTTCACTCCCCCTTCTTTCCCTTTTAAAAACTTGGTCTGCAGGTATTGCAAAAAACCAGGACATAGTTTAGAAAACTGTAGACTTCGAGAGTATAACAATAAGAAGTACGATAATAAAAATAAGTTTTCTTATCCCGATGCTCAACCGAGTACATCTAACTTTAAACCACAAATTAATTATTTTGAGCAAGATGAAAGTCACGATACTGTCGATAACAGTGACAATTTAAACTAAACAATGTCCCGCACAGGTGTCGCACGGGACAGATTCATTTTGTTACAGACGACACAAATACATCACTAAAGGCCCATGGACATGGTAACCAGCCCAAAACCCGCGGTCTACTTTCTTCCCAAATGACCCATGGACATGGTAACCAGCCCAAAACACGCGGTCTATCCTCTTCTCAAGTGACCCACGGACATGGTAACCAGCCCAAAACACGCGGTCTATCTTCTTCTCAAATGACCCATGGACATGGTAACCAGCCCAAAACACGCGGTCTATCCTCTTCTCAAGTGACCCACGGACATGGTAACCAGCCCAAAACACGCGGTCTATCTTCTTCTCAAATGACCCATGGACATGGTAACCAGCCCAAAACACGCGGTCTATCCTCCTCTCAAGTGACCCATGGACATGGTAGTCAACCCAAAACACGCGGTCTATCCCCTTCTCAAATGACCCACGGACATGGTAGTCAGCCCAAAACTCAAGGTCATCCAAATAGAGTCAAGCAACAGGGTAGCCAGCCCCAAACCGTAGACTCAATAACGAAAGTTCATAAACCTGAAAAAGAAAAAGAAACAATTAGTCATCACATATATGAATTTACATCTAATATATCAAATAAATACTTACCTTATGTAAAAGTGAGATCTCCTGTGTCCTCCAAAGATCTATTCCTTCTTGTTGATACTGGTGCAGCTATTAGTATAATAAAAAAATCATCTATCGACAATATGCCCAAGATTAATAAATCAGTCAAATTTAATATAAAGGGTATCGACTCAGTGGACGAAAATCCCACACTTACCTTAGGGCAAATCCCTGTATCTATGACGACACATATTGAACCCCAGACTAATGGCAAACACTTTACCCATTTATTTAATTTAATAGATAAAATTAATCTACCTTATGACGGTATCATTGGAAATGACTTATTCAAATTAGTGAATAGTCAAATTAGTTACATTGAAAGCACATTAAATATTGGAGACATGAAATTAAAAATGCTGTTCAATGAACCAATTTACATTATTGCACCACGTAGTGAGAGTATAATAGAATGCACTGTTTCAAATCCGGACATCAAAGAGGGCTTAATAATTAACCAACATTTATCCGATAACCTGTTAGTAGCAAATTGTATTGTTCAAGTTAAGAGAAATAATCGCGTAAACATTTCTGTAGTTAATGTCTCAGAGAATCCCGTGACTGTAAACTCTGACCTTAAACAAAATTTAGAACCTTTCGAATTAAATTCTTCAACTCAAATAAACTCTATATCCGAATCTTATACTCTAGATCGCACAGAAGAAGTTTTAAATCTTCTCCGTGTTTCTCACCTCAACTCAGAAGAAACTGAAGCATTATATTCCGTATGTTCTCAATATTCAGACATCTTTCACTTACCCAATGATCAGCTGACTTCTACTGATGTAATCCAACATGAAATAAGAACAACCTTAGACAACCCCATTCATGTTAAAACATATAGATTTCCTGAGTGTCACAAACAAGAAGTCCAATCCAAAGTTGACAAAATGTTGCAACAAGGTATCATAAAACCCTCTATGTCCCCTTGGTCCTCACCAATTTGGGTAGTACCAAAAAAACTTGATGCCTCTGGTCAAAGGAAGTGGCGTGTAGTAATCGATACCGTAAGCTCAATGACATCACCATAGGAGATTCCTACCCTATTCCTAATATATCCGAGATCTTAGATCAGCTGGGAAAGTGCAAATACTTCAGCACATTAGATTTGGCTTCCGGTTTCCACCAAATTAACATGGCTCCGGGTGACTCTCCTAAAACCGCATTTTCAGTTCCTACAGGACATTATGAATTCACACGCATGCCTTTTGGACTCATAAATGCACCCTCTACATTCCAAAGACTCATGAACTCAGCTTTATCCGGACTACAAGGTATTCAATGTTTCGTCTACCTCGACGACATTGTGATTTACTCTTTTGATATCAATTCTCATATAAACAACCTTTCAAATGTATTCCACAGGCTCCGTCAATTCAAATTAAAACTACAACCAGACAAGTGCGAGTTTCTGAGAAAAGAAGTCTCATACCTCGGACATGTTATTACAGACAAAGGTGTTAAACCTAATCCTGAAAAACTAAAGGCAGTCCATGGATTCCCTGTCCCTAAAGGTCCCAAAGATGTCAAATCGTTTCTTGGCTTTGTTTCTTACTACCGCAGATTCATTCCTGATTTTTCAAATATTGCCAAACCTTTAACAAATCTATTAAAAAAGAACGTAGAATTTCTTTGGTTGAATGAGCACCAACTATCTTTTGAAACCTTAAAAAATAAATTAACTTCAGCCCCGCTGTTGATATACCCTGATTTTTCCAAGCCCTTCCTTCTTACCAGTGATGCCTCTAACTACGCTATTAGCGCCATCTTATCTCAAGGTGATATAGGCAAAGATAAGCCTATCGCCTACGCTTCCCGAACACTCAACAAAAGTGAGTGTAATTACAGCACCACTGAAAAGGAATTATTGGCAATCCTTTTCGGCTGTAAAACTTTTCGCCCGTACCTATATGGAAGGAAATTCCAAATAATCACTGACCACCGTCCTCTTCGTTGGCTTTTTAATCACTCTGACCCTAGCAGCAAACTCCAAAGATGGAGATTAAAACTAGAGGAATATGAGTATGAAATAATATATCGAAAAGGGAAACTAAATAATGCAGCTGATGCATTATCACGATATCCACCTGAAAGACTAATTAACCCCATAGAGATAGGCTCTCCTGTCCTTTCGGACCAATATTTGAACTCACCTGATCTTAATGGCTTGCTTAATCCAGATACTGCTCCAATTATTCCTCCTGATGACTTGATCCAAATCGAAGATCTTATAGACCCCCTTTCTCCACCTGAAAACATACCAGAACTTATTAATCTTGATGATTTAGAAAATATAATAAATCGTAATGAAGACTTACTTTCTCCTCCTAGTGATCGCCCAAGTCTTCCAATACCTCAAGATGTTCCAAGTCCTAATGGTTCTAACACACAAGATGGTAGTTATACAGATTTCCTTAAAACCACTTCTAGAAACTTTAACTCTAATGTAACCATAATAGAGCACAATGAAAGCCTATCCAAAACAAATAAAAAACACATTATCATCCCCACATCCATAGATATGGATGAGTCTATTCCTCACCTTCAAGAAATCATATCTAACATCCCTAACCAGAATGAATTTGCCCTACTAGAAAGAACTCTGCATTCTTTCCTCAAATATGAATCTGAAACTAAAACTTATTATTTCCTTTTTACTAAGGTTAACCATTTTGACACTTGCACATACGAAGATATTTATAAATGTCTCAAAGCTGTAAAAAATGAACTTGTAGTTACCCTTTTAAGTCAAGAAAATTCTGAAATCGCTATATCTGACTTTAATAATCCTTTTGATTCTCATCAGTACATAAAACTATACAACATGATATTATACCTCTTCCATAACTCAGAAATAACTGTACATACAAAAATACTATCATATATCCTTCGTTGAGCGAAGTACAGAAAATTCTAAGAGAACATCACGATATCCCTATAGCCGGTCACCTAGGTTCTTCTAGAATGTTAAAACGTATTCAAGAGAAATACTACTGGAGAAACATGCGGTCAGACATTGAAAACTATGTAAAGAAATGCTCACAATGTCAGACAAACAAAGCCCTTAGAAGAATTAATCGTGCCCCCATGCAGATTACATCCCTTTCTACTCGTCCATTTGAACGTGTAGCTTTTGATATAGTCGGACCATTACCCGAAGCTGGTAATGATAAATATAAATATATACTTACACTTCAGGATGATTTGACTAAGTTTTCTGCTGCTTATCCTGTATGCAATACCACTGCTGAAGAAACGTGTGAATGCTTGGTCCATTTTATCACGTTGTTCGGAATCCCTAAAACAATCTTAACTGACCAAGGCACTAACTTCACGGCCGAGCTCTTCAAACAAACCTGCAATCTCTTAAAAATTAAACAACTATGGTCTACCCCATATCATCCTCAGACTCAAGGTGCTCTTGAAAGAAGCCATTCCACTCTGAAAGAGTATCTTAAGTCATACGTAAACAATGAGCAGAACAATTGGCATCGCTTTGTATACACAGCCATGCTTGCATATAATTCCGCTATTCATTCTACTACTCAATACTCTCCCTATGAACTTTTATTTGGTCACAAACCATACATACCAGATTCCATTTATGAAGAAACATCAGGCGCTACTTACCCTGATTATGTCCGCGCACTCCAAAATAGACTCCAGCATTGTCGAGCAAAAGCCATAGAACATATACAAAAATCCAAAGAGAATTCCAAGAATCACTATGATAAGCATACACGATCTATAAAATATAAAATCGGTGATTTAGTTTACCTCAAAAATCACTTACGGCTTAGAAAAGCTCTCTCGCCAATTTGGAAAGGCCCCTACAAAATTGTAAAAATACATGGCAACAACACTGCATCGTTATTGATAAATAGACGCCACGTCAAACATCACTTTGACGAAATGAAAATAGCTATTAATAATGATAACTAAATTAAATTAATATACTCACCTTTTATTCCAGAATTGGTTACATTTATCCTACCTTGGCATCAGATAGTCAAGATTATATCCAGCCAGCATCAGACGACGCAGGCATATATTTCGATCCCATTGGTTCTCTAAAAATAACTGATGATACTTTAGATATTATCATCCCCATAGATGTCTCTTTTATTCAACCTCACTTAGAAAATATTAAAGCTATTTTAGGAACTTCAAAATTTCTATGTAGACAAAGTAATGCATACTATGAGGGTGAATGTCATTACATGTTTCAAACATTGTCATCACGTCATTCTGACATAGTCAGAGATTTTGATTCCATTTCTCACCTTATGGCAAAAAACTATAAAAGATCTGCTTGGTTTGGTGGAATCGGCACTGTTATTAAACACCTATTCGGTAACATGGATGAAAATGATGCTAGAAAATATAGTAACGCCATTGAAACTATCGAAAGTGATCAGACTCAATTGGCATCCTTAATTAAAGACAATATGATGGTCACGACATCTACATTAGCATCTTTGAAAGATATCATTAATAAAATAAATGCAAACGAACAACAATTAAATCATGCTATTGAAACTTTAAATCAAAATATAAAAAACCTAACTCTAGTTTCCGATAAACTACTGATAAAGTCGAAAATATCGGAATTGTATAATATATTAGAAAGTAGCTTGTTAACCTTATCATTTAAGTTAGAAGATATCGTCAATGCTATAATGTTTAGCAAGTCTAACATTTTATACCCATCCATTATTACTCCTAAGCAACTCTTTACAGAACTTGTAAATAATTATAGATTTCTTCCTAGTTCTAAACATTTACCTATACCGTTAACTTTAGAAAATATACACATTATAGAAAAAGTGTCTGATGTATCTAGCTATTATGCAAATAATAATATTATATTTGTACTACATATACCCTTAGTTAACACTAAGGAATTCGATCTGTATCATACTATACCTTATCCTATAACTCTTGCAAATGTAAATGGTACATTATATACTACCATTATACCATCCACTAAATATTTAGGTATAACTAAGGATAAATCATCCTATTGTAAAATGGATACGTTAATTAATTGTAAGGTCATGAATTCACAATACTATATTTGTGAAACATCTAATGTTTATTCCACAGCGGCTGTACCGATATGTGAAACCGAGGTCATTTCGAAAGCTTTAACTTCTGTTCCTCTCCTTTGTGAAACTAAATTTGTTAATGGTAATTTCGAAACTTTTCATAAATTACTTAACAACCAATGGATTTACATCATAAGTCAAAAATCTAAACTTACTATAGAATGTCGTAACCAAGATACATTCGAATCATCTATATCTGGAACAGGCATATTGACCCTACCAGATCAATGCATTGCATATTGCAAGAATAATAAACTGAAACCTAAAAATAAAATTAGAATAAATGTGAAGCCCGTAATATTACATTTTGGAATAATTAATGATAGATGTTGCAGTTCTACTACATATTTAAAAGACAATGTCAAAGTTCCATTTGTAGACTTAAAACATATGGATAATCTAAATTCCCTTTTCTCAGACTATAATAAAGTAACAGAACGAGTGAAAGCTGACCTTAATCATTTAATCGAAAGACCTCACATTCTTTTGTATGGCAATTATTATTCTTCCATAACAATTGTAATAGTTATTATTATTATTATGATTATTTCTTATAAATTGTATCATTATTGTAAATTAATAAAGGCTGGTAAACCTGTCCCTAATCCAGAAGATCCCATAGAAATGACATCCGCAGATCCCGATGATGTTCCTGCTCCTCCTCGGTTGCGGCTAACCTAAATACCTGTAATACTTACCTTCCTTTCTTTATCGTCAACTTACCTTTTCACCCGTAAGTTTCCTCTTGATCGGGGGGCTGTTATATCTTTGGATTGTACCCTTTTCTACTTACCTTTGACATACAGATTGCTGACTTAGCATTTGATCATCCTTCCTCCGCTCTTACATCGCTCCCTCAGTCAGTCGTTTTCCATCCTTCGTCTCGTAAACCAGTCACACTTTAATACTGTGTTAAATGTTATTTTTAATTAAAAGTGTATTTAATTGAATAAATCTATTCTAGCTATTCCGAACTTTATTTTTTAAAAAGCGGATTCAAATCTCAGTTCTAACAGTACGAAATGCAACAACAAGCTGTTACTTTACATCAGTTTTCCGTGAGATAGTGGTAATCAATCTGTCGAGCCCATTCATGCTGTGGAAAAAAAATCGAGAGCGTAAAGTAAAATGTTATCTGGTTTCTCTTTAGAATTTGTTGAAAAACTGGAAATTCCTTTTAAATATCCTCCACCAGCTTTACAAATGCAAAGTTTTCGTACCTTTGTAAATGTTGCTCGTTATTTCCTTCAAATATGTAAAATATAGTTTTGAAAGTAAAAGAATTTTTGACCGCTTTATAACGACAGAGTGCTGAAGAGTCCAGACGAGGTCGGCAGTTGCTTGTAGATTACTTTAATTTTCCGTGCTTTATGTGCAAGATTTTGAGATTTATTCGATAGCTGGCACGTCATCCGTATATATGAAAATACTAGCTTTTGCTCGCGTCTCCGCCCGCGTGAATAGATTTTTCCGAAAAAAAACGTAGCCTATAACCGTCTCCAGGGTCCCATCTATCTCTACATCAAAATTCATCAAAATCAGTTCAGTGATTTAGGTGTGAAAGCGTAACAAATAGTTTTTTTTTTCATAAAACGTATCCTATGTTACTTCTTATACTTACCTCCAAGAATATGTGTACAAAGTTTCATGATTATCGGTTAAGTAGTTTTCGCTTGAAAGCGTAACAAAAAAACTGACATTCACATTTATAATATTAGTATGATGTATGCAGGTCCATACAGCGCCCCTAGTGGGTCTTATTGGAAACATATTAGCCTTATACATATGTCTCGTATATCTATAGCTATCGAAAATACTCGGACTAGGGCTACTGTATCTATTCAAAATAAAACACTAGGTAATGGCTTAAAGTAAAACATTACTTAACTGTCGGACTATGTTATTACTTAGAAGACCTAATTTACCTCCGTTGTTAATCGGGACACAGTCTCATTACTTTAGCGAATAACATAGTTTTCCACTGTTTGTGTATTGTATTGTGTTACTGTTCCAAATAAATAAATAAACTTAGCTTTGCTATTTTACGCGTTACAGAAAGACAGATTTAGAAGAGCGAGGAAAGGTGTTTTAAAATTTAACACGGTCTTAAATGTTTGAATTGTGTTTCAGTATCCCGAGTCCGTATTCAAATGATGCCAACGAAACGAAATAGTGCTAATCAAACTTTAGGACCGCTCTGAAGTTAATCAGACAGTTAAGTTACCCGCTTTCTACATTTCCTGTCACTCTTTAATGTCTCACAAACCCAAACTGCTGCCCCACTCGTAACTAACTTCAGAGCAACCATAAAATTTGACAAGAACTATAGTAAGCCTACACCCTGGAGTTAATAAGTACTACGCACAACTGGAGTGCTTACTACGTTTTTCATAAAAACTAAAAATATACTTTATCCGTATGTCATAAAGTTTATTTCGTATTACCAATAGATGTGAGGAAAAACGGTCTAGAAAGAGAACGACTTTTTGGTAGCGGTGTCCCTCTCGCAAACATTGCCAATGTTCGTTGGTTTCTAAATTAGTAACACTTACAACAGTTCTTGTACATAAACGAATACATCTAATAAGACTAGAGTAATAAAAAATAAATAAAAAATATTGCCTGTTCCATACCTACGATTCTATATTTTATAATGTTATTAATTAGAGTTACGATTTATTGAAATATTCATAGCACAGAAATTACTGAATCTACGTTTTAGCAACACTAAGATCTGAAAAATGGCAATTGGACATCAATGAAAAAATGGCGTTTGTTTACGTTTGTCGTTCGGAGATAAAAGAGGATTGTCAACGTTTGTAGCTTGTCTTTTCGAAAATCGTGGAAGTTTCAGTCTAATCATGGTGAATACTTGTGTTGTAAGTGGGCGTAAGCGAGAATCCTATCCAGTTTGTGGAATATCCTTCCATAGTATAGATTATATTGATCAATTGTTAATAGTGTGAGCATATTTTTTTATTGTGGGTTAAAATGTTCTTATAATCTTATATTTCATATCGTTTGTCTGGTAATTGTAATTAGTCTATGCCGTATGCTAAATATGAGAAATCAAGCGTAAGAAACTACAACTTGGCAATGTTAATGTAAGAGCCGTCACGTGTTTTATTTGAACTGGATTATGTTAGATCAATTAAATTTGATTTGGTTTTTACAGCAAACTGTCGCTTTACGTTGTTTTTTTGCTTCTTCACAAAGTGTATACTTACCACTTAAACTAACTGGTTGTTATAGCATTGTCAAAATTTCTCGTCCTGTTTTCAGGATTCCAGCTAATGCAGAGCGAATAGACTTGTGGATTACTTCCATGAATGTTGACAGTAATGTTTCAAAATGTGCATGCGTTTGTAGCTTGCATTTTAATAATGATGACTATTTAGCATAAATACTTGAAATAAAGATTTTTGACTTTGAGTTTGATTTCTCGCACTTGTTATTGTATGTTTTAGAGCTGATATTTTTCCATTTGGTATTAAATTAATTTACTCAATAAAAGATATACGGGTTTCTCAAAAAAATAGCTATTTTACGTAAAATTAAACAACACAATGTTTCGGACTTAATTTCCCTAAGTTCAGTGTCGCAAGTAGGTATATTGTATTTACTTAGGGCTCCCCGGAAATACTAGAAAAATTCTATAACATTTACAATCTATATGGCAGTCAAGAACCTGTATAAAAATATCTGTAGAATTTTGTCCTATATTTAACTTTTTAATGGTCACCATATTAGACAAGGACACCGCTACCAAAAAGTTTTCTCTTTCGAGACCGTTTTCGAGCATCAGTCAGCACTCCAGTTGTACATAGTACATATTAACTCTACAGCCTACACCAAAGCGCCATTCTATTGTGTTCTACGTTTAAAGAACTTTATAATTGGAACCGTAATATGTTGGCTGTAAGCAGTGATAGCTCAGCGGGGAGTGGTATGGACTGTCGAGACGAAAGTACCAGGTTGGAAACCAGCCCCAAGTGCATACACCTCTGACTTTTCTAAGTTTGTGTGTATTAATGGTTAAGGAAACATCGTGAGGAAACCTGCATACCTGAGAAGTACTTCATAAGAATTTCGAAGGTATGTGATGTCTGCCAGCCGCTATTAGGTCAGCGTGGTGGACTAAGGCCTAACCCCTCTCATTCAGTAGAGGAGGCCCGTGCCCAGCAGTGGGACGTATATAAAAACAGGGCTAGTATTATTATTATAAGTAGTTGGCTGAAATTTTATTGTTATAGTATTTATAAGGGGTGGCGGTGGTGGCTAAACCTATAATGCGCGAGTCTGACTCGCACTTGACCGGGTTTTTTATCTTGAGTCTAGATAGAATTTTGAACTTAGTTACGTAACTTTGCGTTTTGTTTCGTAGATAGTGAGTTAATAGAGAATAAATTGCTATGAACTAGTTATCTTCTCTTTTATCCATTACTCTGTTGAACTAAAATTGAGTTTTATTAAGGTTGTTAGTTGAATGAGTAAAAATTGGTTCAGGTATATCGTCACCTCTTCTGTGCAGTGGGTTAGTTATTTGTAAAGTGACAACTCTGTGGCGCAGTGGGCGAGTAGCCGGCTGCAAAGCGAGAGGCCGTGGGTTCGATTCCCACACCGAGACAAATGTTTGTGTGATCTACAAATATTGGTCTCGGGTCTGGGTGTTATGGGACCGCAAGTCCCTCGTAGTTCCTGATACCCACGATATAGTTTAACCTAGTGTGGGGTGTGGGACTATATGTGTGACTATGGGGTGTATTTATTTATTTTAAAGTAGCTCCTATTTTATGACTTAAAGTGTTTATTTATAAGTCGAAGTAAACGTTACTTTCCAGTAAATTTTAAGTTTAGTTGTACCATCCAACGGATAGAGTTGAAGTTTCTAACAAGTAATGTTTGACGACATCTACAGATTTTAACATTTTGATAATGAACATAAACGATATAACCTTTAAGGTCGACTTGCACGACGATCCTGGATCAAAATTAACCCACAAAACCCAGTTTAAGAAACGTCAAATCGCGTGAAAATGTGATATAAGTAAATAAGTTAAGTTGTAAATCTCGATTTAGGTGCGTCGTGTAAGTCGACTTTAAACAGGTTTACTGGTAAAACTTGATTTAGATTCGTCCTGCAAGTCGGCCTAAATAACGTAACCATTGCTAGTTTATAATAACTTCAAATGTTTCCACTTATATTGTACATGTACCACCTAATGCCTGCCAATAAATGCTTTCTTTTTTAATGTTTTTACTTACACACTAACTCGTACACTCAGAACCGTAATTTCTTAGGATTCGATTATTTCCACACTCAGAGCCAGTTAACGTTACAAAGTACAGATAATGGTTTAGGCTCGGTTACTGAGTACAGATATAATTTTAATTGACGTCTTTGAGATATAATCAAATTCTAAGAATTCGGCAGATAAAACTTAAACTGACATTATGTATATCGGTTTCTGTAACATGAGAGATATCAAAAGCGGGTGATGTACGTTTTACAGAATGGTAGAACTCACACAATCATATCAGTATTCGTATATCTTCGAGTTTAGAGGCGATATTTTTCTACTTTTTTTATTAGCTTGAATGAAGAGACGAGCAGGGCGCTCGCCTGATGGTAAGCGCCACGCCTGCTCATAAACAGAAGCAACGCCACACAGAACTTTAAATAACAAAGCACTGCATGACACTGGACTGCGCTCGGCACCCCAAGACATAAGGTGTTTAGTCTCATAATGCCCAGAAATCACACTGGCTTCAATGTCCTTCACACCGGAACACAACAGTGCTTACACACTGTTGCTTGGCGGCAGAAATAGACAAAGCGGTGGTACCAACCCAGCCGGCCTCTCGCATACGAGGGACCTACCACCTTGTGAACCTATATATCTTGATTCAATATAAGAAATAAATGTATACAATAAATACATAACTCAAATAATATCTACGTTTCCATTAATAAAATTTGTCTTGAAATAATACATTGAAATAATATTCATTAAATTACAGAGTCTTGACATCCCGTTTGATGATTTGGCGCGGCGTTATGAATACAACATCGCCTTCTTAAAACTTGTTTCAGCTGGGTTTGGTAACGGTAATATATTCATATATGTTTTATTATTCTGAATGGCAATACGAGCGAGTCGCTCGCCTGGTGGAAAGTGCCACGCCTGCCCATCAAACAAAAGCAACAACAATCAGAAGGCCAATTCTCGTAATTTTAAATGTTCAAAATATCATTCCGATCTAGTCTCAGCGTCAAGAAAGTTGAAAATGGCATTCTCTTAAACCAATAATCAACGTCAAATGCACCTAGCATTAGCAGTAGCATTATACCGTTTTGGTTTGAGTCAACTTTTATTCTACATTGAATCTCATTACGATCTATGTTCACATTTGACGTTGATTATTGGTTTAAGAGAATGCCATTTGCAACTTTCTTGGCGCTGAGACTAAATCGGAATGATATTTTGAACATTTAAAATTACGAGAATTGGCCTGCAGAAATTCGAATTACGAAGTACTGCATGGCACTGAACAGCATTCGTCGCCCTGAGACGTAAATCTCATAATGCCGAGTAATTTCATTAGAGAGTTGAGAGGTGTTATACATAATACCTATACTCAAATTTGTTGTATTTACTTATTTCTACTTTATTATATTACGTAAAACACTATCAGTGCGAAGTGTTCGCGCGGGTCACCTAGTAGGTACTTATATATTTTCTGTGGTACAGGCTGGTTTGTCTTCCGGATGTCAGTTTAGGTGGCTGCTGAAAACCAGCGTTGTGTTGTAGTTCGCGCCACAACACAGCATTATGCTGAGCATGACACCTATTGTCATTACGTGAGGACATGCAACTTGGTAATTTAATTTAGTTTTTTTATTATTAAAATTGTACTGAATTGACTGCCTCGGTGGCGCAGTTGTAATGCGTACGCGTTACGATTGAGTCCAACGCTGAGGTCCCGGGTTCGATCCTCGGGTCGGGTAAAGTGGTATTGGGTTTTTCTATTATGAAATGCTCAGTATGAGCCCGGAGTCTGGAATCCCGGTATGGCGATAGGCTCGCCCCCTATCACATAAGGGACGGAGATACGCTCGGCGAAATGTGGGTGTACTGGTTACACCTCTGCCTACCCCTTCGGGGATCACAGGCGTGAGTGCGTATGCGTATAAGTGCAACGTAGTAATTTAATTTAGTTTTTTTTTATTATTAAAATTGTACACCCTGTATTATATTGCATGTTTTCGTGCTGACAATAAACGTGTCTTTCTTTCTTGTTTCTTTCCTTTTTGTCGCGGGTTAGTAATAGTCCTGAAATATAAGGTTGTACATAATAATGCGCGTTAACGTCGTAATTGTGCGGTTTGTAATCACAAGGCGTGTCCCGCGTCGTAACTGAGGTAACGAAGCTGTTGGGTTGTTGGATGTTTATTTGAACACCTTTAGATGTCTAGAGACCGCGTTATCGTATGTCTGTGTCTTTCTTCTTATACCTACTGAGAAGGAAGTCGTCGGATCGAAATCAGGTACCAGGACATATACTTCTGACTATTCGAAGTTACGTGTGTATTGTTAATTATCGCTCTTAATTTATGGATTATTGACCTGATGATTCTCCATAAGAATTTGGAAAGTATATGATATATCTATATGAATGTATGTGATGACTGAAAATCAACGCTGTTAATGTTGAGACCGTACTGCAGCATGTAGCTGAATGAGGGATCCCGTTGTTAGAGCTAGTTATCTAATTACTAATTACTAAAAGTTTTCTGTCTGTACTAAAAGTTTTGTGTTACAGACGTTACACAAAACGTTACAAAAAATCTTTATTTTGCTCCCATAATAGACATGGTCTTTTTTTTGTTGACTATACCAGCATAATGTCAACACGGTGGACCTAACTCCTCTCAGTAATAGACCCGTCACCAGTTTTTTATTGCCTTGAATGACTAGGCCAGCAAATCACTCGCCTAACGGTCAATGTCACGCTTGCATATAAAAATATAGGTATAATTATGACTAACTGCCACACTAAGAAACGTTCATTAACTTTAACTATAATTAAGTTTTTCCCTCGAATTCGATTATTTCTACACAGAGCACAACCCCTCATAAAAATAATACTACTATAAAACTAGCCATAGTGACTTCACTCTGAGATTTCTCGAATTGAGATCTGATGCAGTGTGTAAAAATGCGTCTGCTTGCTTTTGAGGTAAAGATTTTTGTTCACCTTTTCATCTACGACTGTCGATCTAAACATGTATAATAAAGCTACGTAGTGCGTACATATCAATGAACATGACCGTGGTAATTCTCTTCACCAGCCCATTATTATACAAACGGGATAGCTTTTGTAACACAATGTGTTTGCGTGGAATATAATAATTATCTAGCAACTTCTCGGGAATGCCGGCACAATGGCATAATAATTATAATTATATTTCATATTACGTCTTGAACGAGTGGTAGAGCCACGCTGTAGACAATTTTGTCTACATCATGAATGGGCCGGCTCGTCCGGGTCGTTACCACTGTCTCACAGAAAACCGGCGTAAAGTAGCAGCTTGCTGCTGCGTTTCGTACGGTGAGTGAGATATCCGGAGGCCCAAATCCCCCTCCCCTTCCCAATCCCTTATTATCCCTTTCCTTTAAGGTCGGCAACGCGCCCATAATTCTTTTGTATTGTGGGCGTACATGGGCGGTGGAGATCGCTTACCATCAGGTGACCCACTTGCTCGTTTGCCGGCCTATACTATAAAAAAAAAACTTAAAATGACTACCTCGGTGGCGCAGTTGTAATGCGTACGCGTTACGATTGAGGCCAACGCTGAGGTCTCGGGTTCAATCCCCGGGTTGGATAAAGTGGTATTGCGTTTTTCTATTACGAAATGCTCAGTAAAAGCTCGGAGTCTGAAATTTGTGCCCGGTATGGCGATAGGCTCGCCCCCTATCACATCGTGGGACAGAAATACGATCGGCGAAATGTGGGTGTTGCGGAAATCGAATGAACGAAGGACCAGGAACATTTGTTCCAGTAATGGATGTAATCGCACTCACCTTGGACTCGCAGTACCGTCGTCTTCAGGGGTACCCCGTGCGTGGTGGTGGCATAGGAGCTGGTTGCCGTCAAGAGATCTTCAGGCTCGTACCAGACACGATTACTAATTTCTTAGATTTAGGATAAAGTCAATTTTCACGGCGCGCACACGCAATACGTTGCGTACGGTTAAACGGTTAGAATTCAAGTGTTCAACTGTGTAGGTGGCAGCACTTGTCACTATATTCACTGCGTTCGGTTTCGTGACGAATACATCCATATGAATATAGTTATTAGAAATTATGAGAAATGATTAGGCTTTGTGCTAACATATAAAAAGGGTAAAAGTACGGAACATGCCGCCGACCTTAAAATAATCTATTTTAATAGAAAACAATAGAAACTAAACTAACATAGGGCTTTTGAAAATTACATATGAAACTAATCAATCGGAAGAGGACAGACCTTCACTACAGGTCGCTTTGTGAGCGTATCACCAATGCGTACTGTTACGACACGAGTAATACCGTCAGCGCCCGGGTGGAGCTGATGCACGCGAGCCAAGCGCCACTGTAGCGGAGGTAATGTGTTGTCGACTAACACAACTACGGAACCCTCTTTGAGGGGTGTCTGCGTAGTGTCGTGAAACCATTTACTTCTTTGCTGAAGATGATGAAGATATTCAACGCTCCAGCGTTTCCAAAAATGTTGTACAGCTTGTTGGATGATTTGCCATCGAAAGAGACGATTAGTAGAGTCGATGGTTAAATCGATTTCAGGTAAAGAAGTCAATGGCTGTCCGACTAAGAAATGTCCTGGTGTGAGAGGTAATGGATCCGTGGGATCATTACTCTGTGTACAAAGTGGTCGTGAATTGAGTATCGCTTCTATTTGACATAGAAGTGTGTTGAACTCGTCGTAAGTTAATGTAAGTTGCCCTATGACCCGATAAAGATGGGTTTTCATGCTTTTGACAGCAGCTTCGAAAATTCCACCGAAGTGGCTCGCGTAAGGTGGATTGAAATGCCACGTTATTGAAAGATCTGTTAATTGACTATTAATATGACTTTGATTAGCAGTATTTTGTAAGAACACTTGCAAATCTTTCAGATAACTATGACACCCTACAAAATTACGACCGCAGTCGGAATATATATCGCTACAAAGTCCGCGTCGGGATATAAAGCGGCGTAAAGTGTTAAGGAATGAATCCGTTGATAAATCTGGAACTAATTCGAGATGAACGGCCTTTGTTGACATGCATACAAAGACACATACATAGGATTTGTAAATCTTCGCGTTACGAAATTTACTTGACTTAAGATGAAAATGCCCGGCAAAGTCTACGCCTACGTGTAAGAACGGCCTAAAAGCGCTTACTCTTGCAGCAGGCAAAGGAGCCATTGATGGCTGCGGAGCGGACGGTCGCGTACGGAAGCATCGAACGCAACGACGCGTGCGCATACGGACTGCATCGCGGGCGGAAATTATCCAATAGGTTTGAGATAAGAGAAATTGTAACGTCTGCGGACCAACGTGTAAATATAATTTATGAAAATAATCTATAAGCAAAGTTGTAAGAAAGTGCTTCTTAGGTAAAATAATTTGATGCTTGGCATCGTACGATATTTGGGCACGTTGTATCCTGCCGCCGACCCTGAGAAGTCCGGCGTCGTCCAGAAACGGTTTAAGCTTCTGAAGCTTATTTGAACAGTTATCATTATCTTTTAATCGCGAAATATCTTCAGCGAATTGATTTAACTGTACGAGACTGATAATACGATTTAAAGCAAATTTAGTTTCAGAAACTGTAATGTGCCGATACGAATAAGATTTTGTCTTACGGCATTTATGATAAAAGCGAAACATTAGGGAAACAACGCGTAATAATTTTGGTAGCGACGAAAATCGCTCGAGAAATTGTAGGTCCGGAGTTACTTGTTTCGAGATAAGAACGTGCTGACGGCGTTCTTCATCTGTATGTAAATCGACGTTTGAAATAGGCCAATCTAATTGAGATTGCTTGAGCCAGATGGGCCCATTAAACCAGAGTGCCTGGTCTAACTTCGATGGGAGCACACCTCGAGATGCTGGATCCGCGGGGTTGTCCTCGGAACGCACGTGACGCCAGTGAGAGGCTGGCACACGACTTGTCGTCTCCGTCACACGATTGGACACGAAGGTGCGCCATTCATGTGAGGATGAGCGTAACCATGCAAGTGTGACTGCAGAGTCACTCCATGCATAAACATTGTCGATAGACAAAATGTTTGTGTATGTTACAAGTATTTTTTCAATAAGCTTTGATAAAAGCAAGGCTCCACACAGCTCTAAGCGTGGGAGTGATACGCGTTTCAAAGGTGCAACCTTTGTCTTTGCAAGAAGAAGATAAATGTGTACAGTGCCTTGAGTATCAATGACACGTAAGTATACGCAACCAGCATATGCTTTCTCGGATGCGTCCGAGAAACCATGTACTTGAATTTCGCTGTTGTGATTAGGAATCACGTGACGTGGCAACGAAATTAATTCAAGAAGTGGAAGTTCTGCTATGAAAGTTAACCAGAGATCACAAATACCTTTTGGGGGCGCTTCATCCCAATCCGTCCCGGAGATCCATAATAATTGAATTAAATGTTTAGCAAACAATATGATCGGGCTGAGAAAACCAAGTGGATCATAAATTTTGGAAATTTCTGAAAGCATTATGCGTTTTGTACATTTTGCAGGTGGAGTTGTAACCTGATAAGAAAAGGTATCTGATTTGGGATTCCATTTGAGACCCAAAACTTTGACTACTGTATCAGTGTCGAGAGCGGAAAGAATCAGAGCTTCACCATCTGGATTTGAAACACTACTGCTAACGGAAGATAAAAATTCAGGACAATTGCTTGTCCATTTGCGGAGTTCAAAGGATCCCGCCTTGCAAATAGCAGTGAGCTCACGCTGCATAGCGAGAGCGTCATCCAAATTGTTAGCGCCTGAAACAACGTCGTCGACAAAGACTTCATTCAGCAACACTTGCGAAGCAAGTGGGAAAGAGTCGGCTTCGTCAGTCGCTAACTGACGCAGTGTCCGAAGTGCTAAAAATGGTGCTGAAGCAACACCAAAAGTTACCGTACAAAGTCTGTATTCCTGTACAGGATCGTGGGGAGAATATCTCCAGAGAATTCTCTGAAAATCCCGGTCTTCAGGACGTATTTGGATAAATCGATACATCATTTTGATGTCAGCTGTAAATACGATTTTGTGTATTCGAAATTTTAAAAGAATTTCGTTAATATCTTGGTGCAATTTTTGACCAATAAGTAAATTATCATTAAGTGATCGACCATTAGTAGTTTTGCACGAAGCGTCAAAGACTACTCGGACTTTAGTCGTCGCAGAACATCTTTTCACCACGCAATGGTGAGGAATATAATAAGGAATTTTGTCGGAAACCATGTGCTCGTTGACAAGTTCCATGTGACCTAAAGTCTCATATTCACGAAGACATTCGGAATATTCTTCCTGCAAAGAAGAATCGCGAGAAAACTTTTGTTCAAGTTTGTACAAACGATTAAGAGCGATTTGGCGAGAATCGCCCAGTGGAAGTACATGTTCCTTAAAAGGAAGGGAGACAATATACTTTCCGCTGTTATCTCGTTTGTGAGTATCAACGAAGATCGACTCACAAAGAGCTTCTTCATTAGTGAGAGGCTTGATATCAGGCACTGATTCAAGCTCCCAAAATTTTTGTAATTGTATATCAAGCTGATATGTACTAACATTCATGCAGACTTGTGCTGGCAATGAATGGGAAATTTTACCGTTAAGTAGGTAACCAAAAATACTATTAATGGCCACAGGTGTACCTTGTGGGCCTTTAATATTATCGTGTAACAGTATCAGATCTGTATAATCTGATCCTAACAGAAGTTCGACGGGACGCGCGGAACGTAATTCCGGGTCCGCTAGAGGAAGCTTCTGAATATGAGGAATGTGCTCGAAAAAGCTTGGAATGTGAGGTAAATAACTCGTTATCTTTGGTAAGATAAGAGCTTCGATAAATAATTTAGGTTCCGCTTTATTGTGAGGCGTAACTTCACATAAAACGTATCCACGCGGCTGCTCATTTTTATCCCCTATGCCAGTTATGGTCATGCTGGTTTTCGCATGATAACGCCTTAAGCCTAGTCGCTGGACGCATGACTCCGCGATAAGAGTTGCTTGGGAGCCTTGGTCAACTAAAGCGCGCACAGGGCGTGGAATGTTCGAACTAGCATCCGTCGGACGAATGTTAACGAGCGCGGTAGTAAGTAAAACCGTACAATTATTTTTATGCCCAGCAATACCACCCAGTGGTGCGGGGAAAGAAGAAAGTTCCGCTACTGAGACTGGCTCAGGGGAAGGAAAGTTACATTCAGTTGTCAGTATTACGTTGGAAAGTTTATCTTCGTGTATTGAAGTATGATGACGTTGCGAGCATACACGGCAGTTATGTCGCGATTTACAATTCGTAAGTTCGTGACCAGTAGATAAACAGTTGTTACAAACTTTATTTTGTTCTATAAAATATTTCTTTTCAGATAAAGTTAAGTTATTGAAGTTTATGCATTTATTTAAAGAATGTGAATTTTGTTTACAATAAATACATTGCTTAATATAATTAATACCAGAGTGCGTTGAAGTCGCAGCATGAATGCTCAACGAGCGCGAGTCGCGTGAACGTGCAAACGTCGCGTTATCGGTACGTAAAGGTGTAGTGGTGCGATGTGCGTCTGAGTGCGAGCGCGCCATGGCTCGACCGCCCGGTCCGCCCGGATGGCGCGGCGATGCAGTGCGGTGAGACTGGCGATCCACAGGTTCGGTGCCCGAGTTAACGGAACGCGATACGGGTGCGATACACATAGCCTCAGTTGCGACTAACTCTTTGTTTAGAAACTCGATCAGACTGTTCACACACGGGATATCATTAGACGACTTTAGCGAAAATTCAAACCTTTTTCTAAGAGCAGGTGTAATTTTGCGTAGCAAAATATTTAATAAAATGAAACTCCACTCTGTGACCGGCAAGTCGAAATTTTTCAAAGCGGTCAAATTTTCTTTGTAAACCAATAAAATGTGACGTAAGCTATGTTCATAATGTTTTTCAATAACTGGGTCAACGTCTAGGATTTTATCTAAATGTTTAGATGCAATGATTCTGTCTTTTTGATAACAATCTAACAACGTTTGCAAAGCATTATTATAATTATCCCCTGTAATGGGAAGCGATTTAATTAAGTTATAAGGTTCGCCCCGTAAGGACAAACGCAAATAACGGAAACGTTCTGCATTTGATAATTGTTCGTTATTATGAACTAATGACAGGTACAAATCGTAAAATGCATTCCAATCAGTTATATCACCGTGGAAAGTAGGTAATGAAAGTATAGGTAACTGATCTTTGGAATGACCTTGACCATGACAACATGTGGTAGGCTGTACGCTAGCCACACTCTGCCTACGTTGAATAGTTTTCAACTGATCAGCTGTGATCTGTACTTTATAGTATAAATTGTCAAACTGGTTACGTATTTCTAATTGTTCTTCAGACTTAAATTCTCCACATTTCGCTAATAATTTTTCGATTTTACCTTGAACGAGGAAGAATTGTTTTTTAACATTATTAAGTTCTTTAACACGGACACGAAATTCCGCTTCATCAGTAGAAGAACAATCAGCCATGCGTTGAATATTGTTCATAAAAACATCACGTTCAAATTTTAATTGTTCTAACTCCATAATGAATATTATGTGTCAGGTAGGTAGTTAGATATAAGAAAAAATTCCAACAGTTAGGTACGGAGTACACTGAGACTGTTAAAATAATATAATTTAATACGTAATATTGAAATATATTTATTCGTAAGATAATACGACAAATAGATATATTATTGCTAGGTACGAAATACACTAACAGGTTTGGAATAATTTAATTTAACACGTAATGTTGAAATTAAATTAATCGTACGAAAACCGGAAATGAATAAAGTGTGTAATACTGACGTGTGTCTTGTATGTAATATATAGACCACTTTGTGAATGTAAAATACTATATGTGTATGTATAACATTTTGACTTGTAATATGTAATAACTCGTAGCTTGGTGTGGCACGTGCTTTATATTTCGCTAACTTGGTGATGATAATGTTCCGACTCGAGCGCTATAGTGGCGTAGGCCGAACGATGTACCCACAAGTTGGGAAAAAAAGTTGAAAATTGTTAAATTCGCTATTTTACCTAGTAATTCATTCGTAAAATGAATTAGTATGTTTGGAAAAAACAGTACGCAGTGGTATTGTCGAAAAACAAATACGCTAAGCCTAGGAAAATGGAATTTTAATTTATTAACCGAGAGTAGGTCCCGTCGATTACGCAAGATTAAAGTGTCGAAAAACAACTTTAATGGATATAAATCAGTAGTATGCTAGCACAAACCCTTACATCCCTTGAACATACGGTTCGAAGGGCCAAAATATGTTGCGGAAATCGAATGAACGAAGGACCAGGAACATTTGTTCCAGTAATGGATGTAATCGCACTCACCTTGGACTCGCAGTACCGTCGTCTTCAGGGGTACCCCGTGCGTGGTGGTGGCATAGGAGCTGGTTGCCGTCAAGAGATCTTCAGGCTCGTACCAGACACGATTACTAATTTCTTAGATTTAGGATAAAGTCAATTTTCACGGCGCGCACACGCAATACGTTGCGTACGGTTAAACGGTTAGAATTCAAGTGTTCAACTGTGTAGGTGGCAGCACTTGTCACTATATTCACTGCGTTCGGTTTCGTGACGAATACATCCATATGAATATAGTTATTAGAAATTATGAGAAATGATTAGGCTTTGTGCTAACATATAAAAAGGGTAAAAGTACGGAACAGTGGGTGTACTAGTTAGAGGTGTAACCTCTGCCTACCCCTTTGGGGATTACAGGCGTGAGTGTGTATGTATGTGCGTACTTAAAATGACTTTCTTATTTGGTATGACATAACATTTTCCCTATGTAGGGGATGTCTGTCGGCTGATGAAACAGCTTCACACGTCATCCTGGAATGTGAAGGTGTAGCTACACAACGGGCGGAAATCCTCAACACACCGAGTGTGGACCGAAGCCTGTGGAGACACCAGGAGGATCCTGCGCTTCTGGTCGGAGTTAGGCTGGCCAGATCTCTAGCCGGCACAAACTTCACGCACAATGGCTCGACATTCAACGGGCTAAGTGCGGAGAAAAGGAGCCCACAATCAAATAAAAATAACATAACATAGCATATAAGCTCACGCATATATCCCCGAAAAAAATATAGATTAGCATACCTACCCACGGTTCGCCGAGTTTGTTTTTTTTTAGCTTGAGTGACGAAACGAGCAGGTCGCTCGCCTGATGGTAAGCGTCACGTCTGCACATAAACAGAAGCAACATCACACAGAACTTTGAATTACAAAGCAGTGCATGGCATTGGACTGCAGTGGCTTCAATGTCCTTCAAACCGGAACACAACAGTGCTTACATACTGCTACTTGGCGGCAGAAATAGACAAAGTGATCGTACCAACCCAGATGGCCTCTCGCATACGAGGGACCTACCACCTTGTAAAGTGTTTCCGCCCCATGATTCAATTGGAGGCGAGCCTATCACCATACCAGCCACATGTTTAAATGCCGGGTAGCTTGTGATTTTTGTAAATGAAAATTCAGCAGTGGTACCATTACTGTCTTAATATAGTATCCGTTGAAATGAAATGAAATGAAATGAAATAGTTTTATTCATCATGTAGGCAATTAAAATAGCGCTTATGACAAGTCAGTACAAAATAAAGAAACTTATGTATAAAAATCATATCAACTAATGTATACATAACATACATAGCATTGTCAAAATACACTGGGCAACTATAAAATTTACAATATTTTTATATTAGTCCAGAATTGTTAAGTATTATTATTATTGTTATTTTTTTTCTGTATTAAAGGTCGATATGGACCATAGGCATTACCGAAACGGCACGTGGTTTAAAACTACCACCGGATCCAAAACTACCCAACCTGAGAAGACCCGGCGAAACAAACTCAGTGGGCTTACTTTACCACTGGATTTTACGCGGCGCGAGGTTATAAAAATAACCTCGCCTCCAATATGAGGTGTAACCTTTTTTTTTTTTTTTTTGTCGCGGGGAAAGCGACTTATTGCTACCGCCCCGCCCCGGGGGAAGGCGGAACGGTTATGTTGGGTTCACCGGTCTTACGACCCAGCACTAAGCCACCCGGAAAAGATGTTAAATCCGGGCGACCGCTGGGCCGAGTCCCTAACACATATGTACACCCTACACCGGCATACCAACTAAAACCCCGCGGTGGCCTTCTTCGGCGCATGTGGAGCGGCCCCGGGGTATCCTTAGCTATATCTAAGGATTGCTGCCGGAACCGCCCCTGCGCGGTGCCGCCTAGCGGCCCGTCTCCTTATGGGGGGCTCAGAAGCCCCCGCACACCGAAGGACGCCCTCGGCGTCAACGGCAGACACGAGGCCGACTACCCGTGCTGCCGTCCATCCCGGGGTCGCATGTACAAAAGTACCATAATGGCGCTACGACAGCCCCCGGCTGCGCGCCTACGACCCCCGATGGCCCCAATTAGTCGCCTCTTACGACAGGCAGGGGATACCATGGTAGAATTCTCCAAACGCCCCCATTCCACAGGGCGGGAGACGCCGGTCAGTCGTCTACCCGACGCCTCCTACGTCTCCAATATGAGGTGTAACCTAACCTAACATAATGGGATCGATATAAGTTTGGCGTCACATCGCAGCAGCACTAGTTGCATCTCTAGGCATAGATAGGGGTAGGCACCCCTTCAAGGGTACATACGTGAGTATATTATATAGGTATGCATGTAACTTATAAGATTACTAGCTTTTTCTCGCGGCTCCGCCCGTGTGATTGTCGTTTTTCCGGGACGGAAGAACCCTATGTCCTTCCCCAGGATATAACCTATCTCTTAATTTCATTAAAATCCGTACAGCCATTTAGCCGTGAAAATGTAGCAGACAGATAGAGTTAGTTTCGCCTTAATAATATATTTTTTTACACCTTGGATTGGTTTTAATAGCGATTTCTATGAATTTCTAATTTTTTCTAGTAATAAATATAACTTATGTTACTCAGTGATAATGTAGCTTCCTAACAGCGAAATATTTTTTGAAATCGGGCCAGTAGTTTTTAAGTTTATTCGTTACAAACAAAAATACTAATCTTTCCACTTTATAATATTAGTGTAGATAACACATGTCTAGCCGTACGTCGCGTAGGTACCTATGCTCGGTGTTTTGAGCAAGTGCTCTTTACTAAAAGGCTCTTTGTGAAATACTCCGCTTTGTCCGCGTATGGGGGGTCTGGGGGTCGAGGGGTCACCGCCCCCGGCTCGGGCGTGTAATGCGGCACGCCGGCCCTTTGTCTTTAGCCTGTTTTACTCGATTTAATTACTGTGAGACTTTAACAAAGCGTCCGTGTTTATATAGGTACCGAGCACTGAGCATTGAGAGCTATTCATTTGTTTTTTGTAACAGACATGGAGATGCCAAGTTAAGGGCAAACCAAAATGAAGTAGAATATTTGAAATACACAGAAATCCACGTGGACATAACCTAACCGTGAATAAAAAATTATAAGGTGTAAGGTCCCTCGTATGCAAGAAGCCTTCTGGGTTGGTATCACCGCTTTGTCTATTCCTGCCGCCCAGCAGCAGTGTGTAAGCACTGTTGTGTTCCGGGTTGAAGGACATTGAAGCCAGTGAAATTACTGGGCATTATGACACTTAACATTTTATGTCTCGCGGTGACGAGCGCAGTCCAATGGCATGCAGTGATTTATAGTTCAAAGTTGTATGTGGTGTTGATTCTGTTTATGGGCAGGCGTGGCGCTTACCATCAGGCGGCGATCTCGCGATTAGTCACTCAAACTAATAAAAATAACTTATTAGCTAAGCAGATATATCTTTATTTATTATCTACTAGCTTTTCCCCGAAATAAAACGTAGCCTATAACCTGTATCTCTACATCAAAATTCATCAAAATCGGTTCAGTGATTTATGAGTGAAAGCGTAACGAACAAATAGATTTTATTTTTCATAAAAAGTATCCTATGTTAGTTCTTATACCTCCAAGAATATGTGTACAAAGTTTTATGATGATCGGTTTAGTAGTTTTCGCGTGCAAGCGTAACAAACAAACTTACTCACATTTATAATATTAGTATGATATGTAAGTAAGCCAGTTTTTATCCCAATAAGTTCAGCCGTGAATGCCGTGTGATTCGCCTTTGCTTACAAACATACAATTTTGATTTGATTTGCAAAGTATTATAAATATTGTGTAACCCTTAAATAAAAAAGAATGTTCCACAGCTGGCTACTCGCCCACTGCGCACAGGAACACTGTCATATGGCAATTTCAAAGATATAAGTGAAGACTGAGTACGCACTCACTCCTGTAATCCCCGAAGGGGTAGGCAGATGTGTAACCAGTACACCCACATTTCGCCGAGCGTATCTCCGTCCCATGATGTGATAGGGGGAGAGCCTATCGCCATACCGAGCACAAATTCCAGACTTCGGGCTGATACTGAGCATTTTCTGATACTGAATACTGACTAGTACTATTAAATTTAGCAGCCACGCCTACAGGCTGAGTTCTGTTAGTGGATGCTATTGTGTGTTGTCAGCAAATACAATGGATTTCAGTGTATCGCTATATTGAACATGTCTGTTATCCAAATTGGTGCACGTACTCGTAATGGCACCAGTTATATACTCGTATAATCGACTTCCTGACAATATAAAAGATGCACCGTCGGCACAATCCTTTAAACCCAAACTGAAGAGTTGGCTTGTCGAGCAGGCATTTTATAAGCTTGAGGATTGTATGAAATAATATCAATATTAATTAATGATTAGCCTTATAATGTGATTATGAATATTAATGTGAAAATTCAAATGTAATAGATGAATAAATATTAATAAGTTTAAACTAATTGGACTTATATCAGACTTGTAACCTTTGTTATCAATAAATATGATTATATCTGATTCGGCAAGATTGAGAGTTTCATGAGAACCTATATAAATCTGGAGATTTAAATGATTATGTTGAAACTAGCCTATGCCCGCAGCTCTGCCCATGTGAAGTTTTATACAAAATTCAGTAAGTGAGTGGTATTTCGTTATTATAGATGATATTCGTTGTTATATGATTCGTTATATAGCTTGTATGTAAAATTATAAATAAATAACTAAAAAAAAAATATTATACTACTTAAAAAAAACATTCACATCGATCCATCCGGTTAGGTGCTACGATGTCACAGATGTACAGACAGACACACAAACAGACATTTATATAGAAAACAGGCACAATAAAGGAGTTAACATTATTTTAGACTTTATATCAATACAGCTTGCAGAAAATATTACAACATGAGGTTTAATAGTATTTAAAAAAAAACCCAAATCCTAGATAATTCACATAGATATCTTAATATTAGTTTTTACACCGTCTGCAAGTTTTATAGAAAAATACTGTATTACGCAATTTTATTATTTTCACGACTACCTTTAATTGTAAATAAACGGGATGTTTAAGGCTAAAATTGTAATGTTACTTTTCCGTATGACGCTTAAAAACGTTCAGGAATTTCAATTGTTTCGCTAAATAATTTCACGGTTGGACGCGCTAATCGCTCACGGAGGCTACCGACGCTACATTACCACTTTTAAATGAAAAAACAAACGGTGCGCTACATTTTTCATGAATATATAATTACATTTAAGCTTTGGATTTTCCTCTAACATACATTATGAATTTTCAATTTCATACATTTATATAACTGCGTGTAATTGTTTTTGCGTCGTTTGTTGTCCTGTCAAGAATTAAATTAGGTTTTTTTTAATATAGCATAAGCCGGCAAACGAGCAAGTTGGTCACCTGATGGTAAGTGATCTCCACCGCCCATGTACGCACACAATATAAAAATTATGGGTGCGTTGCCGGCCTTAAAGGGAAGGGATAATTAGGGGATTGGGAAGAGGAGGGGGATTTGGGCTTCCGGATATCTCACTCACCGTACGAAACGCAGCAGCAAGCTGCTACTTTACGTCGGTTTTCTGTGAGACAGTGGAAACGACCCGGACGGGCCGGCCCATTCATGCTGTCGACGAAAGTGTCTACAGCGTGGTTCTACCACTCACTCATTCTTGACTGATATTCGCCTCGTCGACGACATATTGAGATTATTTTCAGGAAAACCTCCATACATGTATGTGGCATCTTTAGGCTGATTGGTCTGTGTCGCGGGATTAAAGAGCAAACAGCGTCATTTCAGTCATCGGTAACCTCAGTCGCGAGACTTTACCGGCATACATTCTGAAATACTATTTGTATATGTGTGGTCTCTTTGACCCAAAAGAGGATACGATAAAGTTAAGAAATAAATAACAAAGAGATTTAATTATAACTTTATTTATTTTGATCATTTATAAGTGGTAAAGCCGCGCTGTACCCAGAGAGAGTTGAGTTGGCTCGACAGGGGTGGTAGTTTATTAAAAAAAAATACGTGATTGCCAGCTTTGCTCTTGAGTATTGTACGGTCAGTGTGATTGCCACCGGGCCTAAGGTAACAACACAGCCTCTGTGATGCATTGGGCGAAGAGCCGACTAACGAGAGACTTTGTGTTCGATTTCTGCACAGAGAAACATGTTTGTGACTTTTTCTTTCTATCAGGGTCCACCTTCCTACTTATACACTTCCACTTAGTCCGGTCTTTAGCATGCTCTGTACTCATTTATCAATTCAGAAAAGCTAGACTGCCCACCCGCGATCTATGATAGTAATAATTTACCATTAAGTGATCCACATGCATGTTTGCTTGAGTTTTTTATTATTATTAGCTTGAGTGACTCGACGAGCAGGTCGCTCGCTTGATGGTAAGCGTCACGTCTGCACATAAACAGAAGCAACACCATAGAGAACTTTGAATTACAAAGCTCTGCATGGCATTGGACTGCGCTTATCAACCCGGCACGTAAGATGTTAAGTCTCATAATGCCCAGTAATTTCACTGGCTTCAATGTCCTGCAAACCGGAACACAACAGTGCTTACACACTATTGTTTGGCGGCAGAAATAGTCAAAGAATTGGTACCAACCCAGACGGCCTCTCGCATACGAGGGACCTACCATTTTTTGTCTATGTATTTCAATTATTCTACTTCATTTTGCTTTGCCCTTAACTTCACATCTTCATGACTGTTATAAAAAAACACATGAATACTATGTATGTACTAATAACTTTTACTAATAACTATTAGATATACTAACTAACTCTAATAGTAGCAGGTGTTCATTCAAAAGTTCAGCAATACTTATATCAGGCCATAAAAACTAATACTCGAGCACACTCGGTAATCTACTTACTCTGAATCTACAATACAGATCACTAAAGCTTACAATTTAATTAAACATAGTTAATTTAAGTTGCACTGGGATGAAATGTCTGTTAAATGTGCTGCAGTGAGCCTCGCGGCAGATAAAGAGTGTCGAACTGTGAGAGCTTTTAAATCCATTTTATCGATAAAATGCAAACTTGCAAGATAGAGTTGGATATCTCGATATCGAGTGATCGATACCGAGTACTCGATATTGAGTATCTATTAGTAAGAGGTTCTCAATTCTTTTAGTACTTATTTGATTTTGAGGGTTTACTTCGATAGTGGTTTCATATAAATTTGATTTGGTAATGGAGTACTAGATAAAATGAATAACTTCTCAACGGTTAACAACAATAAACCACGATTCGGAGTTTTAAGTCGGTTTGGGAAGTCTTTAATTTGTTATTTCAAAGTGATATCAAGTCTTCTTCTTCCACTCGTCCTTATCCCACTCACAGTGAAATCGGAGCAACATGCTTTTTAACACATGTTACAGAAAGATTTGGCTTGTAGTTTTTATGACCGGCCGCCTGCCTGACGTCAACCTCTCTGGATATCGAGTGATTGCTTCGCGTCGGAGCGAGACGAGGCGTTCTTCGTTGTATTGCATTACATATTAATATTTGGATTCAATTATTTTAATTTAAATTTGTGTATTATTTTATTGTAGCATAGAAATAGTAATATTAAGTTTTTTTTTCTTTATATAAGTACGTAATATTGGCTGGCTCGCGTCCGCATGTCATTTAGGGTGACCAATCAAAATCAGTACTGTGTTGCGGTTTGCGCCACAGCACAGAAATATGCTGAGTGGTCACCCACCTGTCATGGTCACCACATGCAACTGCGTAATATTTAGTTATTTAAGTTTTTGTTTTCTTTTTTATTTGTTTTCTACACGAGTATGTTAAGTGTGTCGTGTTGAGGCGCTCATAGCTAATTGCACTCACTAATCAGTAAACGATAAGCGAGTTAAGCACCCTTGGTTGCGGTCAGTCTATGGATGGGTGACCGCTTAGTGGTATTTCAACAGAGCATCTCTGTGCTTCGGAGGGCACGTAAAATGTCGGTCCCGCCTGTTATCAACTGATAGCAGTCGTTAAGCCAAGTCGGTGGCTTGAAAAACTCTGACACTAGGTTGGCCACTAACCATTCGATAAGACGAAGCAGTGTGTCGTTGTCTATGACAAATAAATTGGTTTTCTTTCTTTCTTTCTTCTAATATATAAAATTACTAATCCTCCAGAACTACGAAGAACTATCAAGAATTATTATTGATACCCTTGATACAAAACTTGTAGTGTGGAGTTCAGATGATATTATAAGTGATTTCCGTATTAAATATATAACGAGTCTTAAGTAAGTCAAAATTAGATACATTTTGTAATAGCTGATTGAAATATCGAGTACTGTTCACATCGATAACTCGACTGCATCGATACTATCTTTCAAACCAGTTCGAACAGATACAAGCTGTATAGTGCACGCTCGTCTCCCGGGTACAGTATCACCCGCAAGTTCTGCACAGATGTTCCATTAACTACGAGAATATAACTAGCTGACGTGAGCTGTTTATCGCGCTTATGATATTATAGAGTAATGAGTTCTCAACTTATTATTTTATGACGTGTTGAGAAAATGTATGATTTCATAAATATGCACTCACGCCTTTACAGGCAGAGGTATAACCAGTACACCCACATTTCGCCGAGCGTATCTCCGTCCTTATGTGATAGGGGGCGAGCCTATCGCCATACCGGGCACAAATTTCAGACTCCGGGCTGATACTGAGCATTTCGTAATAGAAAAACCCAATACCACTTTACCCGACCCGGCGATCGAACCAGAGACCTCAGCGTTGGCCTCAATCGTAACGCGTACGCATTACAACTGCGCCATGGACGCCTACACCACTAAAGAGATCGTCAGTATCTTGCCTATAGGCGTAGAATGACAGCTGAGTGTTGACGCGTCACTGTTACACTTTACACAGGTAAAGTTAAATATACATTACGTAGGGAATTTGTGCCCGGTATGGCGATAGGCTCGCCCCCTATCACATCGTGGGTCAGAGATACGCTCGGCGAAATGTGGGTGTACTAGTTACACCTTTGCCTACCCCTTCGGAGATTACAGGCGTGAGTGCGTATGTATATGTATATATTATATCAAAAATACATTATAACTAAATTCTGTTCATTTAGTAAAGTGGTTCATCTATCCAGAATAATAACAAACTAATCCATTACTTGGTGTTCGTTTAAAGTTTCAGACGGCTTCACTGCGAGCGGAGTGTTGGCTCGGTCGCTCCATCTGTTTATCAACTTCAGTTCTAGGGATTATGGGAAAATAGAGATGAGATGCAAGGAGTATTGAGGCCAAACTTAAGGATAAATAAAAGCTGTTTTTTTTTTAAATAAATAAAACGCCCAAAGGTCGCACACACATAATCCTGACCTAATAGTCGTACTTCTTACTATCCTACTATCTTTTCTACTAATATTATACATTTAAAAATTGGTTGCTTATCTACACTAATATTAAAGAGGAAAGATTTGTGTTTTTGTATGTAACGACTAAACTTAAAAACTACTGGACCTATTTCAAAAATTCTTTTGACGTTAGAAAGCTACATTATCACTGAGTAACATAGGCTACTTTTTATACCGGTAAAGACCGTTCACGCGGGCGGAGCCGCGAGCAAAGGCTAGTGAGTTATGAAGTTTGTGAGTTTGGATGTTTTTATACAACAACGCCTTGCCACGCCTTGGCGGCTGAACGGATTTGGATGAAATTTGGCACAAAGATAAGTAATGACCTGGATTGGGACATAGGATAATCTATATCCTGGTAAAATTGTTCGCCTCGGTGATTGACTGCCTCGGTGGCGCAGTTGTAATGCGTACGCGTTACGATTAAGCTAACGCTGAGGTCTCGGGTTGGATCCCCGGGTCGGGTAAAGTGGTATTGAGTTTTTCTATTACGAAATGCTCAGTATCAGCCCGGAGTCTGGAATTTGTGCCCGGTATGGTGATAGGCTGGCCCCCTATCACATCGTGGGACGGAGATACGCTCGGCGAAATGTAGGTGTACTAGTTACACCTGTGCCTACCCCTTTGGGGATTGCAGGCTCACGCCTGTATGTATGCGTATGTATGTATAAATTGTTAGCACGGGCGGAGCCGCGAGCACAGCTAGTGTATAAAAACTAAAGCTAAGATTTTGCCAGTACTGGACTACATTTAGATTATTATCCTCCACTAACAAAGTGAACAAAAGGTTTCTTTCACATCTTTAGAAGAATAACGTCTACTAGACCATTGTCTAGCCTCTACTTACATTGTAGTTTAATTTTTAAACTGTAGAGTGTTAAAATAACGTTATAAACTATGTTGTTGAGAGTAGTAAAAAAACTTTCAATATAATGTTAATAGAGAAAATATAAATTACTAGCTTTTGCTCGCGGCTCCGCCCGCGTGAATAGACTTTGCCGAAATAAAATATAGCCTATAACCGTCTCCAGGATCCCATCTATCTCTACATCAAAATTCATCAAAATCGGTTCAGTGATTTAGGCGTGAAAGCTTAACATACAAATATTTTTTTTTTTTCATAAAAAGTATCCTATGTTACTTCTTATACCTCCAAGAATATGTGTACAAAGTTTCATGATGATCGGTTAAGTAGTTTTCGCGTGAAAGCGTAACAGACAAACTTACATTCACATTTATAATATTAGTATGATAATATTATTGAATATATATTTATTTCTTCAATAGATAAACCAAGCATTATTGATAGCAGTGATAGCTCAGTGGGGAGTGGTATGGACTGTTGAGACGAAAGTCGCAGGTTCGAAACCAGCCCCAAGTGCATACACCACTGACTTTTCTAAGTTATGTGTGTATTAATTGTTAATTATCACTTGCTTTAACGGTGAAGGAAACATCGTGAGGAAACCTGCATACCTGAGAATTTCTTCATAAGAATTTCGAAGGTATGTGAAGTCTACCAAGCCGCATTAGGCCAGCGTAGTGGACTAAGGCCTAACCCCTCTCATTCAGTAGAGGAGGCCCTTGCCCAGCAGTGGGACGTATATAATACAAGGCTAGTATTATTATTATTATTATTTTTAGGGTTCCGTGGCCAAATGGCAAAAACGAATAACTTAAAATATACGTCTGTCCATCCGTATGCCACAACCATTTTACTCGAAGACTTTTAGTACTATATGGATGAAATTTAGATGATAGGTGTATGCTATAAACCGTATGAACACAAAGGTTTAGTAAAGTTAAGGAAAAATAATCATATTTGGGGATGCTCTCCATGCAAATATTTCTACCCGCCACCTCCAGGATGAACTAGGCCAGTGGTGCATTTAAGCAGCCTTTCCGGATGAGGTGATGCGGTTCTATTATATAATATTGGATCTGACATCCTTATCATCAGTGGCGCCCCTTCGTAAGTCAAATATGCTTACTTGAAATTAAAATATATTATAGTAAACTTTATGTGCAAATAACGATAGTAGAACATAAATCAGATCACAAGGTGGTAGGTCCCTCGTTTGCGAGAGACCGGCTGGGTTGGTACCACCGCTTTGTCTATTTCTGCCGCCAAGCAACAGTGTGTAAGCACTGTTGTGTTCCGGTGTGAAGGACATTGAAGTCAGTGTAATTACTGGGCATTATGAGACTTAACACCTTATGTCTCGGGGTGACGAGCGCAGTCCAGTGTCATGCAGTGCTTTATTTAAAGTTCTGTGTGGCGTTGCTTCTGTTTATGAGCAAGCGTGGCGCTTACCATCAGGCGACCGACCTGCTCGTCTCGTCATGCAATCTAATATATAAAAAAAAAAAAAAAAAACACGCTATTCCAGTAGACTCGCTGACCCTAGATCTCCGACTGTAAGGATACGCTAGTCCTATAAGGCATTATTGGTAAACCGTTAATAAATTGTTTTGGATCTAACTGTGTTTACCTATTCTCTGTATTAACAGCATACATAACCGTTAGGTAGGCAACAGTGAATAACTGAATGTGTGATATTATTGAATAGATCTTTATGATATAGAGGTTGTTATTTTTATATATGTCATTATTGTGTGAGGTATGTGTGTCCAAAGTCGTGAAGAATATGTCTCCGTCCACCGTTAACTTTTAAAATACATACGCACTCACGCCTGTAATCCCCGAAGGGGTAGGCAGAGGTGTAACTAGTACACCCACATTTCGCCGAGCGTATCTCCGTCCCACGATGTGATAGGGGGCGAGCCTATCGCCATATCGGGCACAAATTCCAGACTCCGGGCTGATACTGAGAATTTCGAAATAGAAAAACCCAATACCACTTTACCCGACCTGGGGATCGAACCCGAGACCTCAGAGTTAGCCTCAATTGTAACGCATACGCATTACAACTGCGCCACTGTTAAAATACGGCGTGGAAAATTCTGAAAAAATTCAAGATACATTTTCGTTGGAAGTACCCTTTATGTACTTTAAGTTTAAAATTGGTTTTAATAAGCTAGATTGTATAGTTTTTGAGATATGGGATATTCTCTGACTACGGAACCCTTCACTGTGCTTGGTCCGACACGTACTTCACCGGTCTTTTATTTTAATTAGTTTGAAAGTAGTATCAATATTGTAAATCAGTTTTGAAAAGAGCAACGCTAGAGTTTCTTGTCTGTTCTTCTCTAGCGAAACAGCATGCCGAACTGGCGGTAGAGTTACAATTTGACTGAATCTAAATGACGTATAACATTCTATGGATTCAATAATAAAAAAAAAAGAATCTGAATTTGAATTTGAATGACGTAATGAGCAGGTCGCTCGCATGATAGTAAGCGCCACGCTTGCCCATAAACAAAAGCAACACTACACAGAACTTTGTGTTACAAAGCATGGCACTGAGCTGCATTGATCATCCCGAGACAAGTTGTTAAATCTTATAATACCCAGGAATTTTAAATTATTTTTTAAATAATTAAAAATAAATGTATAATTTTAAAATGAAGGTAGCCATTGTAACATTAACTTTTCGAGACGACCTACACCTCAGTCTCTCCCGTGACCACGAAGGCTGAAAAGCTTTCGAAACGTCGGGACTAAAATAAAAATTAAACCGCGATAAAATCCGTATAAACTAGTTTTATTTCAATGTGTAATATTCGCGTAAACCTAAGAAATCACTATAAATAATATTATTCTATATTGTTACTTTTAATAATATGTTCTGACTTTCTGATCGCCTCATTGGTCGAACAGCGTACTTAGGCATAAAAACAGCTACGACAGTCGATTTTGGAATAGAAATTGACTAGGTAAGGTGGAGCAGTTGTATTTCTGCAAATCCTTCTAGAGAGACAGGCGTGCACTTATGTTATACTGATTTTTATAAACCCTTGCTTTTATACAGACTATAAGAAAATCCACCTCATATTCATTTCCAAATCAAAGCCCAAAAGCCGAAAAGGCATCCAATACAGTCAATAGCTCCAAACTTTTTAAACGATCCAAAGGCAGTATATTCAGTTAAACAAGTCTACCTCGGCCAGTGTGTAGTCCCCGCGTAGAGCGCTGCTTATGATCCCGCTCGCGTGCCTCGTCCGTTATTTAATTAAATCGAGCTGCCTTTGCCAGTGTATTGGCTTCTTTATGTTATTGTAGGTATACGGTCCTTGTTAATTTGTTTTGTTTGTGAAATTATGATCGGGTGGAGAAATATTAAAGGAAAACACAGCTTGGTTGGGAGGAAAATTAGTTAAGATATTTTATTGTAAGAAATATTTGCTCAAGATCGTATAAATGAAGGAGTCTTAGTGGGAAGGTGAACTGAGCTGAATGCAACTAAGCTGGGTTCATGCCAGGCAAAAAGAAAAAAAGTGTAAGAAATATTTATACATACATACATAGACTCACGCCTGTTTCCCATAGGGGTAGGCAGAGACAACGGAATTCCACTTGCTACGATACTTGCACACTTCTTTAGCCTCCTTCAATCTCATTAAATTTTTCATACATGCAGAAATATTTATCATTTAAAATAATAGGAACACGTTTAAAAAATATAATAATGTCAGGGCTTATAATAATCAAGAAGCGGCAGCAGTGAAAAGCTTTATTTATTTTATTTATTTATTTACCACTTAACAACTACTTTTACAGGTTTAGCCCTAATACAGTAGTGTTGACATTCTTATGCTATGCTATACCTATTGTTACTTAAACCTATTTTATAAATATTACCTACTTTTATAACATATTATAAACAGCGATATCTTTGCGAAATCACTCAGAGTACACGAAAACACATCAATCGTGTCGGCCATTTGGTTAAGCATGCGTAAGGCGCGTATGACAGGGGCTTTGCCAAGCAAGTTGGTTCTACCACACGGCACATCCAGCAGCTGTGGCTTTATGTTTATAGAATAGCTGGTGTTCCCAAATTTCCAGCAAAAGTACAATATTTATAAAATATGTTCTCAATATTAATTGCTTGATGTTTATAAAGAGCAAGTATATTTATATAGCAATAAATTATTTGTTGTTTTATAAATATTGACTAAATTGGCTTCCTTTCACTATCCGCCACACATTCACGCGTTGGTTTTACTATACATACATCCATACGCACTCACGCCTGTAATCCCTGAAGGGGTAGCCAGAAGTGTACCCAGTACATCCACATTTTGCCGTGTGTATCTCCGTCCCATGATGTCGGGCGAGCCTATCGCATACCGGGCACAATTCCAGACTCCGGGCTGAGACTGAGCATTTTATAATAGATAACCCAATATCACTTTTACCCGACCCGGGGATCGAACCCGAGACCTCAGCGTCAGCCTTAGTCGTAACGCATCCGCATTACAATTGCGCCACCGAGGCAGAGCATCGTGGTTTACTATGCTTGATATTAATTTCAGTATCACCAATTTTACTTACTACACTGAGTATAGTCATTTCAATAAGGCTGTGTACAGAGCGCTTGACCAGACCGGTTGTGTGCCAGAGTAATTGGATTCTAATTAGTGGAGCCTGCACCGATGTGCAGGCTACCCGCTCGGTCGATACCGAGGCACATCTCACTGTAACTACTGTAAGCGAATGGGAAAGTAACTTGTGAACAAGATCTTCTTGCGACACGGAATGGGGTGTCTTGAACTGTGTAGTTTAGAATGTTAGGCATTAGTTTAGAAGTCCGTTAACGCTAAAGTCACATTTAAAAAACTTTTTAAAGAGGTTAATTAGTTGCATGACAACTCCACTGTACCTTAAGCTAGTTTACATTACCATATAAACTATAATTGAAAGCGGACAATCACTGATGAAGGACCAGAACAATTCTAGGATTATTATACACTATTCTTGGATTGCGCTACACTTACCATCAGTATCGTAGTCACTTTGCCCAGCCATGATAAAAAAGAAAGAAAAAAAGATGTTAGGATTTTAGTAGCGTTTGATTTTGAATCAGACAAAAGAGTTTGAATAATACTGAAGTAAATATAAAACTAAAACCCTAAACAATACGAAACTAAAGCCTAACCGCTCTCATTCAGTAGAGGAGGCCAGTGCCCAGCAGTAGGACGTATATAATACAGGGCTAGTATTATTATTATTATATATAATTTATAGATGTTACATAAGACGAGTGTTATTTTAAAAATACAAAACGACGGTTATCCAATCTACAAATGGTTTATCGAGTCACTTTTACAATGTTACTGCTTTACAGACCACAACCCCATGTCAGGATTCTCTAGAGACCGTTCTCTAACTGACTATAACCAAGACAACTCCGATTGAATAGTAAACCGGCAGAGCTACCGCGTAATAAACTCTTGGACTATCGATTGAGTACTGATCACTAAGAACTAGACTACGACTGAGCCCTAGGCACTGACAACTGGTAAATTGCCTCCAGTTATGGCGGCAACCTCTTTTATACGATTTGTCCATCATTCTACCACAGTACCGCACAGTTATTATTACAATGTACCCAACATAGTTTTCTAAGACACCTCAATACACCAATAAAAAGGAAATACCCTAACATTATTATAAAACTAAAGCCATAATTAGATGAAGAGAGTTATCGCACCACCTAGACAAGAATTTGAGAGAAGACTATTATTCATGAGGCCACGTCATGTAATTTGAAAATAAGAATCATATGTGGCGTTCTCGTAACTAACAGTTATCTATGATATTCTTGCTTGTGTCGTACAAGAAATTTTCTACATCTAAATCGGGTTTAAAAGATAAAAACAACTCTTAAAGTAAGATTACGACCATTATTGAATTCATCATCATGACTGCCTCGGTGGCGCAGTTGTAATGCGTACGCATTACGATTAAGCTAACGCTGAGGTCTCGGTTTCGATCCCCGGGTCGGGTAAAGAGGTATTGGGTTTTTCTATTACGAAATGCTTAGTATCACCTCAGGGTCTGGAATTTGTGCCCGGCATGGCGATAGGCTCGCCCCCTATCACATAAGGGACGGCGATACGCTCGGCGAAATGTGGGTGTACTAGTGTCTGCCTACCCCTTCGGGGATTACAGGCGTGAGTGCGTATGTATGTATGTATTGAATTCATGATGGAATTTCAATAAATGAAATAAGATGTACAACATATTCTCGAACGAGTACGCATAGCTGTGGAACATCTCTCTGTGCTGCATCACATTTAATTCGAGCGGTTCCATTTCACAAGCTCACATGATTGAGCAATTACCATTCAACGGTACAATAATGCGTTCGCTTTGTGTTTCATACCATGTGTACAGAAATTCCAATAATATTAAACATATAGTATGAGCGCCGTCAATATAATATTCTTATTTTGTAATTGTTTAACGTTAGTAATTCGCTGAAAAGCAGTATATTTTAAAAAAAAGATAAATAATTCACGTGTTAATATTTTAATTTAACTTAATCACGCCTAGTGGTAGCATGCTTAGGCTAGAAATCAGTGCGGTTCTGAGCTCATATTTAAATGTGGTAGAGCTACGCTGTAGACAATTTTGTCTATAGCATGAATGGGCCGGCTCGTCCGGGTCGTTACCACTGTCTCATAGAAAACCGACGTAAAGTAGCTGCTTGCTGCTGCGTTTCGTACGGTGAGTGAGATATCCGGAGGCCCAAATCCCCTCCCCTTCCCAATCCCTTTCCTTTAAGGTCGGCAACGCGCCCATGACTCTTTTGGTATTGTGGGCGTACATGGGCGGTGGTGATCACTTACCATCGGGTGACCCACTTGCTCGTTTGCTGGCCAATACTATGAAAAAAACGAATTTAACTTAACCACGCCTAGTGGTAGCATGCTTAGGCTAGAAGGTAGGCTAGACTTCAGTGCGGTTCTGGGATCATATTCCAGGTAGAGGAATCACAATTTGTGTTTAAGTTTTCTATTTGAAAAATTACAGATGTAGGTATTGCCAGGGTCTGCAAATTATGTCGGATATGGCTATAGGTTCGCTCCCTATCACATCATGGAACGGAATTAAGCTCGGCGAACAGTGTGTACTTGCACCTCTGCCTACAGCCTCAGGTGTGAGTTTATGTATTTAACCTAATTGTATTATCCCACTGTTGGGCAAAGGTCTCCTAGTTTTCCCTATTCAAAACCACTTGCAGCCAAAGTTATGTGTACTTCAGGTATTAGGTACTATAATATTTATATAATACTAGCTTTTGCTCGCGGCTCCGCCCGCGTGAATATAAAACGTAGCCTATAACCGTCTCCAGGGTCCTATCTATCTCTACATCAAAATTCATCAAGATCGGTTCTGTGATTTAGGCGTGAAAGCGTAACAAACAAATATATATTTTTGTTTCATAAAAAGTATTCTATGTTACTTCTGTTACCTCCAAGAATATGTGTACAAAGTTTCAAAGTTAAGTAGTTTTCGCGTGAAAGTGTAACAAACAAACTTACATTCACATTTATAATATTAGTATGAAGATATCACAATGTCTTAACTATTGGCAGTTGAAAGAGTAGATATTCAAAAATCAAATCCCTATCTACATCAAGCTCTGTGTTCGCAAATACAGCTCCATAAAATATATTTATACATTAATCTATCATACAATGTTGAAATTACCTTTCTTCACATTTTATGAGATCATAAAATACCGTTCCCTTTTCCGCTAAAATACACGTTCATTGTGAAATTGATAAAAAAATCCACTATAAATTTCCTGTTTTGTGGAAATGTTTCGTTGATATCTAGAGGCCAATTCTCGTAATTTTAAATGTTCAAAATATCATTCCGATCTAGTCTCAGCGTCAAGAAAGTTGCAAATGGCATTCTCTTAAACCAATAATCAACGTCAAATGTGAACATAGATCGTAATGAGATTGAATGTAGAATAAAAGTTTACTGTAGCCAAACAGTATAATGCTACTTCTAATAGTAGATGCATTTGACGTTGATTATTGGTTTAAGAGAATGCCATTTGCAACTTTCTTGACGCTGAGACTAGATCGGAATGATATTTTGAACATTTAAAATTACGAGAATTGGCCTCCTGGTCTCGGAGCAATGTAATTGGATTGTTCGGAGCGGCGCCTTCCAGTTTAAATCGTATTAGCGGCGAGCGTCTCGGGCCTCGCGTCATGCCTCGGGCGATGGAGACACCTCGCTTACCCAATAACACAATTAAAATAATACTCAGAAATATAGCTTTGTTTTTATAATCGTGTTAAATATAGCTTTGAGTGGTAAACACTTGTCTACAGCATGTATGGGCCGGCTCGTCCGGGTCATTACCACTGTCTCACAGAAAACCGGCGTAACGGTGAGTGAGATATCCGGAGGCAAAAACCCCCTCCCCTTCCCAATCCCTTATTTATCCCTTTCCTTTAAGGTCGGTAATGCACCCATGATTCTTTTGGTATTGTGCGGTGGAGATCACTTACCATCAGGTGACCCACTTGCTCGTTTGCCGGCCTATACTATAAAAAAAACATCCAATGGTGCAGGTTCTAATGATTCTCTTTGCGGGGTATATAATTTATGAGAGGTGGACTGGTGGCTTAGTGGTTGTGTAATGTGTAGGAAGTTCTATGACTTAGGTCTTTTTGTAATGAGCAATGGGTCACCTGATGGTAAGTTATCTCTACCCTACCACCCATGAACGCCTACAATACCAGAAGAATCATGGACGCGTTACCGACCTTAAAGGAAAATTATAACTAAAGTATAGGGAAAGGGTGGCGGATTTGGGCCTCCGAATGTCTAACGCAGCAGTAAGCCTGCGTACTTTTAACTATGATATTTGTCGTGATATTATTAGAAAACAATATGTAACTAAGCTTAAGTTATCCAGAATTTGACTATCTGTTTCGATGTACTGTGTATTATTAGCTTTCTAATATCCTAGTCCGCACTTTATTGAATATATATATATATATAAGGGCGCATGTATTGGAATACAATCTGGTTTTAATGATTGTATAGTTATAAAGTTGTACTAATGTATTGATTGTACTCTGTTGCGCATCTTAAATAAATAAATAAAATAAATAAAAAAAAAAAAAAAAAAAACAATGTACAATTGTATGCTTTATCGTCGTATATACTATGAAGCTTTATTATGTTTACACAGTATACACGTCTCTTGCCAATGCGGAAGTCATTTGTTCTGCAAGCAAATTAAAGAAGACTTGATGTGGGTATCTTTTTTTTAATTTATAGCTTGAGTGACGAAATAAGCAGGTCGCTTGCCTGATGGTAAGCGCAACACCTGTCCATAAACAGAAGCAACACCACACAGAACTTTGAATTACAAAACACTGCATGACATTGGACTGCGCTCGTCACCCCGAGACATAGGATGTTAAGTGTCATAATACCCCGTAATTGCATTGGCTTCAATGTCCTTCACACCGAAACACAACAGAGCTTACACACTGCTGTATAGCGGCAGAAATAGACATAGCGGTGGTACCAACCCAGACGGCCTCTCGCATAGGAAGGACCTACTTATTTATGAAACCACCTTGTTTCTTCTGTATATTAAATAGTACGTGAAAAGAAAACGTTGGACACATTTTAAGTAATATGCGTGCACGGAGGAGTATGAGATTTGACATACTAAAAGTTTATGAAATGAAATAGTCTTATTCATCATGTAGGCAATTAAAATAGCGCTTATGACAAGTCAGTACAAAATAAAGAAACATATGTATAGAAATCATATGAACTAATGTATACATAACATACATAGCATCGTCAAAATACACTGGGCAACTATAAATTTAACAATATTTTTATAATAGTCCAGAATTGTTAAGTATTATTATTATTATTATTTTCTTCTGTTTTATGTCTCGATATGAAACATAGGCATTACCGAAACGGCACGTGTTTTAAAACTACCACCGGATCCAAAACGACCCAGCCCGAGAAGACCCGGTGAAACAAACTCAGTGGGCTTACTTTACCACTGAATTTTACGCGGCGCGACCCAGTCCTGAGAAGATCCAGCTAGTCAAACTCAGTGGGCTTGTTTTTAGTCCGGTTTATCATACCAAAATATTTAGAGAAATAAAATTTATGTGGAGGAGGAGTGCAGATTGTTGTTGAGTGATCACAGTTTACGTTTATACTATTATATTATTACGTATAGAAGTTGGTGTACACAAATGTATAGGAAAATATACTTTGCTTTGCATTCAACGCCATCTAGTCTATGAAGTTGATACTTGATAGCTAAGCAAGGTTTGTAAGGCGCAGTGGAAAACAAAGTAACGGGTGTGTGGACGAAATGCTTCTGTTTGTAGTCACTAGATGGCGTCGAACTAGTAATTTTAAATCCCTCTAAAAAGGGCAAAGGAATTTCACGTAAAATAAATTTCAATAATGTATATTCTTCAATTTATTATTCATAATAGCGATGCTCTGTTAACCTTTCAAACTTATGACAGAAAAGTAATTGCAAAGTTTATTAAATATTATTAATTGCTTGTTCAAGAATAAATGAGAAAAAAATATAATTCCCGCTACCAACGTTTCTCTGTGTTTGTCACACACCAGTGAGTCCTTTGTTATATACTGAAATCACAATGCAACGTAGAAATAGAACGGGATGACGCAAGCAATAGGTCCCCATCCCACTAATGTCTTGCATACAATCCCAAGCACGGCTGTGATTCCTAGACTATCTTATTCCCATTAGGCATGGTCATGCTAACTTTTATGGTCCAATAAAAACTAACAGCTGGCCTTCTTTATCGCGCCATTAGGCTCTTAATTACAACGGTATCAGCCAGCACGGTTCAGTTTCCAATCGGAGATAATATCAAACGATTATAGCATTAATAGATGTGGTAGAGCTATGGGGCGTGGGCACATTCAGAGCTATATATATTTAGGTAATAAAATGCTCAGTAAGAAATTATTTGTCTGTTAATCGGTCCGAAAATCATACATTTCCGAAACTTTTGTTGTATTATGTTTTGTTCTTTTACTTATGAGAGGAATTATTATTCCACCACGCTTGCCTAATGCGGTTTGGTTGACTTCACATACCTTCGTAATTCCTATTCGATGTTTCCTGCTCCGTTGAAGCAAGGAATAATTAACAATTAATACACATGTAACTTGGAACTCTCCCCAGGTGGGTTGGTTGGGTCAGGCAGGCGGCCGGTCTTAAAAACTATAAGCCTTTATCTAATCAATATTTCAGTAATATGTGTTAAAAAGCATGTTGCGCCAGCCCTGCTACGTATGGGATAAGGGCAGGTGGAACGAGAGAAGACATACATAACTTAGAAAAGAGGTGCATGCTCTTGAGCCTTTAGTATCTTTCATCTCGACAGTCTATACCAATTCCTGCTGAGCAATCGCTACTTCATCGTCGATTACCATCTTCGATATCAACCCAAATACATATGTGGACCGCAAAGAAAATAATCATCTTTGTCTCGGTGTGTGCAAGCCCTATTTTAGAACCGTTTATTTTGCATACAGCGGAAGGCAGTAAGTGGTAAGTGCAGCAGTAAAGGCGACGTCTCCGACATTTGGGCACTGTGATGATCATGGACGTCGTTTGGTTAATATAGCTGTATTATTAGTTAGTTTCATTTTGTATTTGCATCTTAAATAAACGCCAACAAAAAGAAGGGTGTTACAAGTTTTACCCATTTGAATATCTTCACCCGGGTCGGTTTTGGGTGAAATAGTGGCACCGCCCCGGTCAAGCAAGCATGAATAGATATAGAATATAGTTTTTTTTAAATGGTTAGTCAATCAACACCTTATTTATTTCAGGCAACAGTGTGTAAATACTGCAACTATGTCCTCGGACACGATCTGAAAATGCATCGGGTGGGCGTAGGTCCAACCCGAGCATAATTAGCTTTAAGTACCTATGTATATTATGTAACTGTTTTATGTTCAAGTGTCCTTATGGTAATTGCGAAATAAAGCTATTTTCTTTCTTTCTTATTTCTTTCTTGTTTGACGGTCATTAAATCCATTAAAATTACTGGGAATTATGAGAGAATATCCTGTATTTCAAAGTTCTGAGCGTTATGGCTTCTGTTTCTCGGTAGGTATGGTGCTTTTTTATGTCATAGATTGGAAACGAGCAAGTGGGTAATCTGATGGTAGGCGATTTCCTCCGCCCATGTACGCCCACAATACCAAAAGAATCATGGGTTGCCGACCTTAAAAGAAAGGGTTGATTTAGGGATTCGGAAGTGGAGAGGGATTTAAGCCTCCGGATATCTCACTCACCGCACGAAACGCAGCAGCAAGCTGCTACTTTACGTCGGTTATCTGTGAGACAGTGGTAACGGACGAACCGGCCCATTCATGTTGTAGACAACACATCAACAGCGCTGAGAAGACATCACATGTCTACAGCGTGGCCCTACCGCTCGGTTACCATCAGACGAGTGACCTGCTCGTCTCATCCAGGTGAATATAAAAGAATATATACAGCGCAACTTTACCACTCCTAGCAAACTGAAAATAAAGTATACGTTTGAAAAACACAAAACAATAGCAACATACTTCATTCATCAAACAAAATGAATTTGAAAGTTTCGTCAACACCATTCACTTTGCTCGGAGTTCTCATTGTTCGCTTAGCTATTGTCTCTTAATTATTTTTCCTTTCACGATAGGTTAACTAGTGGACGGCAATAAACTCGCTGTGTTTGAATCGGACAAGTTCCGTACTTAAAGTTGATTTACACAAGAAGACTTCAGCAGACTGATGCGAGAATTAACAGCTCTTATTTACGAGGCGCCGTCATTCAATTCTCAGCTACATTACACAAGTTTCTCGCACAACAGAGACGAGATCGACGAGATTTAATATGAGGCCGTATCATACAGTTTATAAAAAGAATCGTATTGGTCTCGTAAATGATCTGTTATATCATTATCTGCGATGTACAAGAAACTCTCAAAATCGAAGTGGGGTTCAAATAAAGCCTTTTAGGGATTTAACACTTCGCGCTAGAGCGCGGAAGTTACATTTGTTTGAAACTTTTGTGCGTGTAGATGATAAAGATAGGCTGAACAAAATGCAACAAACACGTTAGATGGCGTTGAATGCTAAGTTCTTCATTTTCAGATTAAATATTATATTATTACATAATATTTTTTCCTGAATAAATATTTAATTTAACGACAGTAATCACTTCACTCATAGTTTATTGGTTACATTTACAATATCACTGCTTTACAGACCACAAACCTATGTCAGGATTCTCTAGAGACCGCTCTCTAATTATTATAACTCAAACAACTAGGACCGAATAGTAAACCAACACATCATAATATAATAATAATACTGACTGCCTCGGTGGCGCAGTTGTAATGCGTACGCGTTACGATTGCAGTCAACGCTGAGGTCTCGGGTTCGATCCCCGGGTCGGGTAAAGTGGTATTGGGTTTCTCTATTACGAAATGCTCAGTATCAGCCCGGAGTCTGGAATTTGTACCCGGTATGGCGATAGGCTCGCCCCCTATCACATAAGGGACGGAAATACGCTCGGCGAAATGTGGGTGTACTGGTTACACCTCTGCCTACCCCTTCGGGGATTACAGGCGTGAGTGCGTATGTATGTATAATAATAATAATATTATAAATATGAATGTAAGTTTGTTTGTAACGCTTTCACGCGAAAAGTACTTAACCGATCATCATGAAACTTTGTACACATATTTTTGGAGGAAACAGAAGTAACATAGGATACTTTTTATGAAAAAATTACATTTTAAGGGGGTAAAAGAGGGGTTTGTACGTTGTATGCAACTTTTTTATGGAAGGGAATACGACTGTGAAATTGAGCGCAAATATTGCTTATTAATAATAATAAAACTCTAAAATGACTTTTATAGTCACATTTTTGGAAAATTCCACTTACAAAAGGAGGTAGGGGGGGTTGAACTTTGTATGAAAGTATTTATTTTAACTTTTGAACAACTTGACCGATTGGGGTCACATTCACACCCTACATTTGTTTTGTGGAGACAATGGTTTATAACTATATATCATCACGCTACGATCCATGGGAGCGGAGCAGTAATCTATATATAAAGCGAAATACCACTCACTGATCGATGAAGCAGGAAATCTCAAAACTATTAAAGCTATGATCAAGAAATGCGGTCAGGTGGTAGTTTCTTTAATGTAAGGGGTAAGTGGATTACTTTTGCATGTGTAAGTACGAGTGCAGTCGTATTTTTGGCAGATTCATATGAGAGTTATCGTTCTAGTAATCTTGTTTCGATGCTTATTACTGTTTTGTATCCCACGTGTGTTTCCGATGATATTTATGTCAAAATATGCGTATGCGCTGTCATTATGTCATAAATTTATTTGTTTTGAGATTTCCTGCAGACGCAACACTTAATCAAAACCAATTAGAAAAAGAAAAATACATTTTAAATGGATGAACAGATGTTCTTCAAGCATAGCTAAGAACCATCTCGAATAAATCAGCTTTCAAACAAAAACACATTTAAATCTATCCATTCGTTTAGACTTTAGACGATAAACTACACAGATAGATAAAGGGGTTACCCTTCAACTGCAATTAGGTAAATGCAATTAAATATATAATATAATAAAAAATAATTTAATTATAATTTTATTGCCACTTCAACGTGGCTCGTCAAACCGCTGCAGCGTAATCAACAACCCTCGACGATACTCCTTCGTGATTGGCTCACAGCTAGTGATCGCGCATCAGTTCAGCATTAAATCAACACTGATTATATAATTATCCACGTTGGTTATTGCTCGATACTAATCAACGAGCTGGGAAATCCAGATTGTTTACTAGATAAAGACTATATTTATGTAGATGTTCTAGAAGCAAGCAAGCAAAGTTAAATAAATAATACCTAACAGTTACACAAATAATTCTAATAAGACACTTAGATACGATTATCATGTATTTTCTTTTATAGCAGAGAATGCCAATCGAGCAAGTGATCTCCACCACCTATAAATATTTACAATACCAGAAGAATTATGGATGCGTTGCCGATCTTTAATGAGAAAAGGGAAACCGACTAAAATAAAATAAAAAATAAAAATAAGCAATTTTGAGTCGGTGTTTTCTACGTACTATATTTGACTAATAAATTACATTAGTATCGATTCAAAGTTCGGTATTATTATTTTAGTTGTTTGTTTTATTTTTTTTAAAAACGTTCCCCTCTTTAGGGTTATTAATTAGAAATTCACCTTGAAATTCGACCCTAATTTTAAGCTATACCTACTCTTTGTAATAAAAAATAATCGGCCAAATCGATCTACATTTGGCGGAGTTATGCGTGATTATACATACAAAAAAAATGGGTAGTCAAATTGAGAAACTACTCTTTTCTATTGTCGTTTAATAATTATGGAATTAGGAAGCGGGACGAGAATTTGGACCTCCGGATATTTCATTCTCTGTACGTACCGCAACAGCATGATGCTTAACGTCGGTTTTCTGTTAGCCAGTATTAACAATTTGGTGGAGACGGCACATAAAAAAAAGTTCATACTGGATGATAATAATTAAAGATGTAGTACATTGCTTGTTTATCGTTATGGTGCGGTACACGCACGTGTGCAGAACAGCTCGCTGACTCTTGATGGCTGTGCGCGTGTGTGTGTGTATGTAGGGACTGCATATCGCTGCATTCTCGGAGAATAATCATTTACGATGATTTTCATTTAAACTGATTGCTTTATAGATGCGCTATAATCTTTTATCTTTGAAATGAAATGAAATAGTTTTATTCATCATGTAGGCAATTAAAATAGCGCTTATGACAAGTCAGTACAAAATAAAGAAACTTATGTAATTACAGAAATCATATCAGCTAATATATACATAACATACATAGCATCGTCAAAATACACTGGGCAACTATAAAGTTTACAATATTTTTATATTAGTCCAGAATTGTTAAGTAATATTTTGATTTTGTCGAGTAGTAGAGCCACGCTGTAGACACCTTTGTCTACACCATGAATGGGCCGACTCGTCCGGGTTGTTACCACTGTCTCACAGGAAACTTGCGTAAAGTAGCAATCTGCTGCTGCGTTTCGTACGGTGAGCGAGATATCCGGAGGACCAAATCCCCTGCCCTTCCCAATCCCTTAATTATCACTTTCCTTAAAGGTCGGCAACGCGCCGATGATTCTTTTGGTATTGTGGGCGTACATGGGTGACCCAGGGGCTCGTTTGCCGCCCTATACAAAAAAATATTATCGGTTTTTTCTACTGTATCTATGTGGTGACTGTGATCATGGTGTTCCTTTAATGATACGTTTCGTGTAATTAGTAAGTGTGCTACGTGTGTGTTATGTTTAGAGTTGAGTTTCATGTCATCTCCGGACAACTTGTGAATGATTTTACAATTTGTAAACACAAATTTTACTTGACTACCTCGGTGGCGCAGTTGTAATGCGTACGTGTTACGATTGAGGCCGACGCTGAGGTCTCGGGTTCGATCCCCGGGTCGGGTAAAGTGATATTGGGTTTTTCTATTACGAAATGCACAGTATCAGCCTGGAATTTGTACCCGGTATGGCGATAGGCTCGCCCCCTATCACATAAGGGACGGAGACACGGTCGGCGAAATGGGGGTGTACTGGTTACACCTCTGCCTACCCCTTCGGGGATTACAGGCGTGAGTGCGTATGTATGTAAGTATGTAAATTGTACTTGCCCGACCTAGGATTTGAACTTAAGACTTCCTCGATTTCACAGCCTGAATACGCAGCCAATGGACCAATGAGGCGACTTGCTCGGTTTTGCAATCAAAACACAATATCCCTGGAAGCATGCACTCACACAGTGACACTACATCCGAGCATAACTATGTACATGAATAATTGGATGCGAGCGGATCGATGACGTCGACGTGACGCGCTCCAAACGATAGCTCCACACTACCAGTACGTACTTGTATACACACAGCACACACACATGTATGTTTGCAGAATGCGATCCCTTTGTCACAGGCTCACAGCCTTTGATAGTTTAGCGGTTATTTAAATTTGTATTTTAATATTCGTTTAGACATGGATATACTCCCTGTATTTGGCGCAGCGGGCGAGTAGTCAGCTGCGAAGCGAGAGGCCGTGGGTTCGATTCCCACACCGAGACAAATGTTTGTGTGATCCACAAATATTGGTCTCTGGTCTGGGTGTTGTGGGACCGCAAGTCTTTCGTAGTTCCTGATACCCACGATACAGGTTTACCTAGTGTGGGGTCAGGACTATGTGTGTGACTGTTGGGTGTATTATTATTTTTTTATTTTTATTTTATTTGCATTCCTTTTCCTTGTAATTTTACTGTATGCATTTAAAATTTTTCTGGCACGGCAAATTGACTACACTAGATTTGATGCGAGGAATAGTGCAGCCCAAATGTATATTGCAATGGACGATAGACATTGCGTCCTTTGACGGTCGCCAGAATGTATGCCGGCCTTAAGTACTTAACTGAATATGTTCACTTAAAAAACGTAAAAATATAGAGTAAAAAAAGAACCTACCTTACCTGTTAAGATAAAGAGTACTGTATATATAATACACCCAACAGTCACACACATAGTCTCGATCCCACACTAAATTAACCTGTGTCGTGGTTATCAGAAGGCCAATTCTCGTAATTTTAAACGTTCAAAATATCATTCCGATCTAGTCTCAGCGTCAAGAAAGTTGCAAATGGCATTCTCTTAAACCAATAATCAACGTCAAATGTGAACATAAATCGTAATGAGATTGAATATAGAATAAAAGTTGACTAAAGCCAAAACGGTATAATGCTACTGCTAATGCTAAGGTCCATTTGACGTTGATTATTGGTTTAAGAGAATGCCATTTGCAACTTTCTTGACGCTGAGAATAGATCGGAATGATATTTTGAACGTTTAAAATTACGAGAATTGGCCTTCAGGAACTACGAGGGACTTGCGGTCCCACAACACCCAGACCCGATGCAAATATTTGTGTATCGCACAAACATTTGTCTCGGTGCGGGAATCAAACTACGGTCTCTCGCTTCGCAGCCGGCTACTCGCCCTCTGCGCCACGGAGGCTGTCAATGTTGTTGGCTGTTATGTACTGGAATATATTGTGGTTTAGTAATAACCGCGTGGGCCCGGTTCGATCAAACTAGAATACTGTCTTATCGGAGAGTAAATCTCGAGATACCCCGTAATAAATCGTATTTGCGTTATACCAACTATTAAGTTACACTCACTTACCATCAGGTGACCCACTTGCTCGTTAGCCGGCCTCTGCAATAAGAAAAAAGACACCAATAACTTGCGTTTCGTACGATGAGTGAGATCTCCGGAGGCTCAAATCTCCCTCCCCTTCCCAATCCCTCAATTATCCCTTTCCTTTAAGGTCGGCAACGCGCCCGTAATTCTTTTGGTATTGTGGGCGTACATGGGTGGTAGAGATAGATCACTTACCACTAGGTGACCCACTTGCTCGTTTGACGGCCTATGCCATAAAAAGAAACCTGGTTTTGAACCGGCGACTTCCATCTCGACAGTTCGTATAATTTCCTACTACGTCATCGCCGATATTCATAATATCTTGAAATTATAGTAAGGTTAAATATCATATTGTAGTTGTTCACGGTGAACTCAAAGCTTGTCTGCTATCTGATATATAGGTATATATCTAAATTAAAACCATGCGATTGTTCGTTGATGGGACAAACAAACACACGATGAGTGCTGTCAGTAGCATAAAGCAGTTCGGATGATACGACATGCGGGCTACGCTCTGTGCTCTATGTAAAGGCACAATATAACATCGGAACTCAGTGCTGAAACTGGACGAATTTTTAGGAATTATTAGTAAAAGTGTGAAGAAGTGAAAACTTCTTTAGGCGCGTTGGGCGTTTTTTGAGATGGGAAAAAACCATTGAACTCGCTACACTTTTACCGACTCCTCTGTATATAAGTATCTACATATATTGGCCCCGTTTACACGAGAGTTGAGTTTGGGTTGAAATACATTGATAATATGCCAACTGCCAGACCTCAAGATACCGTGAGCTCTTTCTGCGTAGATCGGACTAGTGTCAACTAACTTTTTTAAATAATTAAAAATAAATGTATAATTTTAAAATGAAGGTAGCCATTGTAACATTAACATTTCGAGACGACCTACACCTCAGTCTCTCCCGTGACCACGAAGGCTGAAAAGCTTTCGAAACGTCGGGACTAAAATAAAAATTAAACCACGATAAAATCCGTATAAACTAGTTTTATTTCAACATTGATAATATGTTTAACATAAATGTTTTACTAACCCTTGTAGTTTTGTAGTTCCCTATGAAATTTTGCATGTATTTAGTTTACTCTTTGCAAATTAATATTGTATTTTTTGAGTACTTCGTAATTGGCGTATTGTTTGGTGTAATATGTAAGCTATGTTATAAATTGTCAGCTGTGAAGGACCTAAATGAAATAAATAAATAAATAAATAACTATATAAAATTTATATTGTATATAGATACGTACAACATAGATTTATATATGTAACTTTTCGAATCAAATAAAAACATTTTTTTTCCTGACGATTCAAAAAATACACACGTAATTGTTCAAGATTTCACTTCTCTCGGCTCTCCCGGAGTGCCACTGTTTTTTTAATGAGCTGTCATAAGCTGAAATGAGGAAGTGGGTTACCTGATGGTAAGTGAGGCATACCTCCACAATATCTGAAGAATCATGGACTGCACGTTGCAGACCTTAAAGGAAAGGGATTATTTAAAATGGATGGAATGGGGAAGGAGAAGGGGATTTGAGCCTCCGGATATCTCACTCACCGTATTCACGTCAGTTTTCTGTGTGACGAAGGTAATAACCCAGTCGAGCCGGGACATTCAGTTTGTTGATAAAACTGTCTACAGCATGGCTTTAACATGTTAACCCACTTTTCTCTTGACTATGACGAGGGCAGTGCAGTGCTATGCAGTGCTTTGTAACTCAAAGTACTGTGTCGTATTGCTACTAGTTATAGGCAGGTATCATCAGGCGAGTGATCTGTTTTTCTCTTAAGTGATTGACTGGAGAAACCAAGGTCGGGCATTCATTGAATACTCGTACTAATTCATATGAAAGAACATGGCTGAAGCGCGTAGTTTATATCGTCCTACCATACATAATAGGGTAGTTGACTAGATTTTTTTTATTATTTAAATCAATAAGTTACGTCACTCAAAATATATTGCAGAAAGAATTTTATAAATCGGATCAAAAATAAATAAGTTAGAAGCCATTCAAATCCTGTAGAAGGGGTAATTGTCGAATGACAGACGACACAACCTTTGATGTCACTGTGTAAAATGTTCATTAAGGTGCACGCGTGCAAGCGAGATAGTGAGATATCCCTACTACGCACCCACTTTTCCTCATACCAACATTTAAAGTCATAACTGCGGGCACATTTCTGAACCAATTTTGATTGTGTTTTAATAAAAGGGTTTCTTTTGCGTATCATTTTCTATTGCTTT